>JBBPBT010000659.1:4655215-4678328 GCA_037974875.1 Cicer bijugum
CAATGATGTATTATTATTAACATTCGTAAAATCACAATAAAATTTTAAAAACTTAATTTATAACTTTAAAAGAATTTTATTTTTTATTATTTAATTAATAATATATAAATTATTAATGCATTTAGATGGTTGTATATCATAAAATTATATATTACATAATTTAAAATATATCAAATTATTATTTTTTAATTTAAAAATAAAAAAAATAAAAAAAATTAATTTTTAGAATAAAAAATCGATTATTTGAATTAGTAAAATAGAATCATCAAATCTATAAGTAAACATAAATTAAAGAGAATCAATATTAGAGATAATTTTTATTCTTCTAATATTTATGATGAGTGATGTAGAAGTTTTTCATTTTTTATTACGGGAGAAAGAAAAGTTTTTCAGCTTGAAAACGACGATTCTGTATTCACATTAAGTCTGTGCACAAGAAGCGAAAACTATTGCACCACTTATACCTAGACAGATTAAATTATTATTTTTTACTAAACCGCTGAAGACTCGTGTCTATTAAAAAAACCCATGAAGACTTTTCTGCCAAATTATATTATTATTATTATTATTAGTATTATTAATTATCCTTTTCTTTTTTGCTGCCAAAATTGATTTTCTGAAAATACTACTTAAATCCGTTTGCTGCATGCTCAAAAGGGGTCGTTCTTAATATTTATTAATAGAATTATACATTTTTGCCAAAAATTAGTTTATTGCATTTTGATTTTGAAATTCCTTAATTTAGAAGAGCAAAAACCAACTGACAGATAAATATCCTGTAGTTGCTGGGTCAAGATGTCTTTGTCGTATCATAGCCTCCCTTTAAGTCACAATTTGTGGTTCTCTGATTGAATTAATTTTTTTTTTTATGAAACTGATTGAATTATTATTTTTTGATTAATGATTGAATTATTATTGATCTATGGTCCCTTATTCCCTACATATTATCAACAAATTGAACTACTCAAAAAACAAATTAAACTATACAAGCCAATTTGTTTTTTCCGTTTAAAAATTATAATAAAATGTAAAAAAGTTATGGTGTGTAATCATTATTCAACTTGATTGACTCCATCGTATTGGGGAAAAGTTTAAACACTTCACATTCCATAAACAAATTAAATAAATGGGCAATCTTAAGCTACATTGATTTGCATCAAGCTTCATAAAAGAAATTGCATCAAGGAAGCTGTATTGATTGAAACTAGGAAGAGATGCCAGTACAAAAAATATGAAAAAAAAGAAATATCAAATTTCATCATTTAAACTTGTTTATAATAAAAATAAAGAAATATTTCGTCCGTTCTTAATCTACCAATCATTTGAAAAAGATTTGAATTCAGATCTTTGATTAAAATAATTTTTTATAAAATTTTATTTTATTTTTTATCGAATTTTGAATTATTAAGATTTAATTCTTTTGAAAATCGGAGAGTAAAGCCAAAATATAAAATAAATAAATTTCATTTTAGGGTTTATTTGCAAAAGATTAAGAAAAACTATAAACGGAAAAAATTATCATTTTATAATTTAATATATTTTTTATAAAATAAAAATGATCCTTAGAAGAATTAACTATTATTTATCAACAACAGTCATAAACATGTAAATATACAATAGAATATAATTTTTTTAAAATAATGTAAATAATATTAATTTAAAAATTAAATAAAAATATAACTAATATGACATTTAAAATCTATGGTAACACTTATTTTAAAATATTTTTTATATGCTTGAAGCTACTTATTTTTTGATTAAAATTCTTTAGATTGTTGGGTTATGTGGACCCTCGTAAGGGTGACAGTGTACCAATAGATTTTAGTATGAATCAACTCATTATCAATTGAATCAATTTTATTTATAAAAATCACTTATATTAAAAAACTATAACTGTCAAAGAGCACCAACATATTACTTATAAATCATCCACCAAATACATGTCCTTGAGCTGACAACATGAGTGGAAATTACACTTTTATGGGATACGAACCAACAAAAAAAACAACCCTTATTTCAAATACGAAATTTTGATTTAACAGTAAAATTAATAAAATTTATTTTTATATTAAGTTATTAAATGAAATAATTAATTATAAAATTATTTTTAAAATCAATAGACCACAACTCAAACATATATATAATTTGTTATTTTAATGAGTAACATGTAAAGAGAAATTAGTATTATTTAAATAAAATAAGAGAACATATATTTGATTCAGTGACTTAAAAAAATATATTTGATTCACAATATACATTTAAAATCAAATGAAAATAAATATTTTTATTCAATAACTCTTTATTTTTCATTTGTTTTCTTTGACCAATTAAATGATACAAATTCCGTGGTCACTTCAATGCTTCCAATTATTAGCCACTTTGGGTCTGTATTGTCCACTTCAAAATGTTGACTTTCTCATTAACTTCTGTTTTATTTCGAGTCCATTGCTTTTGTGGCCCAATGAGGATAAGGATAACGTGGATTAGGTTGTTGGGACCATACCATGAAATAGAAAACAAGGTAATTCACTATAAGACAAATATGGTGAAGAGAGATAAATAGAGAAGTGAAACTTGAAAATATAATATTAATAGGTGATGATGATGTGATGTAAAATAAAAGAGATAGAAAAAGGGTGAACATACTTTACAGAAAAAGCATATAGGAGAAAGTGTTTTTAAAATAATTTAGCATAAAAAAGTGTTTGAAAAAAAAAAAAAAAGATTAGAAACATTTAAGTACAATGTACTTTAGATTTCATTAGTGATTTATAGGGTGGAAAAGTGTTTCATCGTTGGATAATTTGATACTTATGTGTGTCTTCCAATAGATAATTTGAACTTTAGTTCAATACATTGTGGGAACTAATCCTTTTTGCTAATCCAATTAATGTTGGTTCAACTAAATTCTAAATCACACTTACTACTTAAATGAAAAAGGTTATACAATCTTACCTAACTTGGAAAGCTGGATATCTCCCTCCCAATCACATAATTAGTTGCTGCTATTTCACTATCCATTTTTAATTAGCTTGTTAATTTTGTTAAATCTGAAGAGTAGGAAGGATTACAAACAAACCAACTAATTGGAACTCAATTTTTTTTATCTACACTAAATGATAAAGAAATTTACACACAACTGTAAAGTTTTGAATTTTATAGTCCATAAATATAAAATCTTCTTTATATTTTTCCTTTTTTTTTTGCAATCTTTAATAAATACTACAATAAAAATATAAATTAATCATCTATCTTCAAGAATAAATTAATAAAACCATACAAATTATCAACTAATTTAATACTACAACCAACTTTGTTGGTTATTAGATTTAGTCAACCTTGTACTGAGACAAATGTTGTCCTAGTTTCAACACCAATATCTTACAAGTATTTGGTAGATCAAGTATATTAATGAATGTGCAATTATTGAAATTGAAAAGGTAATGCCCAGTAGTTATTATTAGTAAGCAATAATAATACTACTAGTGTAATAGTCCTGTTTAGCACAAGACATGTGACAGTCATGTTAGCTAGATTGCACTTTGCTAAGTTTTGTTATTGATTTAATGATTATTTATCTCTAACCTATAGTAATCTAAATGGTGAGTGGAAAATGTTAAATGGCAGATCATTTGCTGTTAAGGATGAGATATTCTGCTTGTTTGAAGGAGCTCTCGACAATTTAGGGAGCTTGATACAGCAATATGGACTTGCAAAATCTGCCAATGAAGTAGTTCTTGTCATTGAGGCTTACAAAGCTTTACGTGATAGAGCACCTTACCCTGCCAATCATGTTGTTGGTCATCTTAGTGGTAGCTTTGCTTTCATTGTTTTTGACAACTCCACTTCCACCCTTTTTGTAGCTTCCGTAAGTAATCTATATACTACCATAGTCTCTATTTTTAAGCACTTTTATTAATACTTTGTGTGCAAACTTTCAGAATTTTGCTTTTATAAAAGACACGTTGGTGGGTTGATGAGTCAGTTTAATCTTGATTTCTAAGTAATGTAAGATTTTTTGATGTAATGGGATAATAACTCCCATTAGATCAGACAAGGGACTAAAGCTCCTTACCTGGTTAGTAAAAGATGTCTCGGTAGATTGAGAAATGTAAGTGTTATTTATAAATTATCATTACCCTTGATTCCGAAACAATGCGAGACATTTTTTATGTACTAAATGTGTTTTATTTTGTTTTTCATCTTTCAATGCACTTAGTAATATTAATTAAGAGTGTATTTGAAAATACAATAATGAATGTATCTAATACTTTTAAATAAGACTTATATTAAGAGACAAAGGTTTTTCATTCTTAATGCTGTTTATAAATAGGGATATGGGTAGTATATGTTATCTATTGTCTTTGACCCACCATATGACTTTTTTTGTTAATTTTTACTTAAGAGAATTTTACTTATATTGTTTTTTATAGGACCAATCTGGAAAGGTTCCTCTGTATTGGGGAATAACTGCTGACGGGTATGTAGCATTTGCTGATGATGCTGATTTGCTTAAAGGGTCTTGTGGAAAGTCACTTGCTTCTTTCCCTCAAGGTTGTTTTAATATCTTTTGAATTTTTATTCAAGAGTGTCAAAATTAACATTATTTCCTATAAAATAAATGTGATTTTAGTAAGAATATAATTTTTTGATTGCTTTGACTTAAAAAAAATCAATTTTGCTTTCAATTCTTTGGTTTAACTGAAAGTGACAGAAAGGTATCTTGCTTAAAGTTAAAAATTTAACACTTAAGTTTTACTACATTGAATGTGCTTTTAGAGTCTTAATATTCAAATATTAATCATTTCACTTCAAACTCAATTTCAACCAAATAAACTTCATTTAAAGTCAGGTTTATCAAACTATCACTTGATTATTAGGTCATCTGTATTTGTCAAAATAAATTTCAATTTTCAATGTTCTAGCAACTATTTGTAGGCACTGATCCAATAAAATGCTTATACATTTGATCTGGATCAATGTTGTAACTGCATCATGCAGTTGCATATGACAAATAATTTTGGCTATTATTTGAGATTAGGCGATCCAAATTACCAATTCATCAAAACAACTTTAATTTTTTTATTTTATTGTTGATTTAGATCTAACAATTACAATTGGTAGATGGGTCACATAGTTACTCTGCATGGAATCTGATTCATAAAGAGTGATGTTGATTAATAAATACCACAAATTTATAGAGGGTGAAACAAAAAAGAGTATTCATAATGATATTTTCCTTTTTTCCTCATTATTGGTATGGAAATTGTACAGGATGTTACTACTCCACAGAAGTTGGAGGCTTAAGATGCTATGAGAATCCGAAGAATAAGATTACTGCAATACCTGCTAAGGAGGAGGAATTTTGGGGTGCAACCTTCAAGGTAACAATTATATTAGTTTAAATAATCACTATTACAACTCTTGCTTCTCTTTTAATTTTTTGTTTAAATAAAAAATGTTGGCTTTTATTTTGTTAGTGGAGAAATTGGACTATTTTAATGAACTTTGTTACATTTATATCTTATGTAATATTTTGAATAATCAGGTTGAAGGGCCAGCAGTTTTTGCAGCCACAAAATAGATATTTTTTCAAATGGAGTATCTTATGATGCATTTATGAAGTAATGTGTTTGTTTGGTTGTGATCACAGTAAGACATGCATGAAAGGGCCATGTAAATAACTTTACTCATAATTGTGTGAAGAGTGTATGAAACTAGTCATTGTAGAGTTTATTTATGTATCATTACATAGGATTTTCTGTGTTTCTAATGTCATTTCCAATGTAATAAAAATGTATGTGTCTGGCTTGAGATTTAAAAAAATGTGTAAATATAAACTTGTTTCAACTAATGGTTCAATTGTCTACTTATTCAAAGCGAGTAGTTCATTCTAAAGAATAAAATAAGTACTTCAATTGTTTTTAAAATTATAAAACTAGTGTATTAGTATATATATATTCTTCTTTTTTTTTTTTATAATAAATTTATCATTACATAAGACTTTAAAAAAATGTGTAGATATATACTTGTTTCAACTAATGGTTCAATTGTCCACTTATTTAAAGAATAAAATAAGTACTTCTATTTAAAGAATAAAATGAGTTGTTGATTCTAAAGAATAAAATAAGTACTTCTATTGTTTTTTACAAATAAAATGTAATTGTTTTTCAAACTATAAAACTAGTGTATTAGTGTGTATATATATACTATTTTTTATATAATTTATCATTATAGAGTAAGTTAATTTGTACCTATGAATCTGATGTACGAGTTTTATTATTATTTTTAACATCACAACTCTGTTTTTATAAAGCCACAATTTTGCTTTTCATAAATTGTAATTTTTCATAAAAGCATTGGATATTTTTTTCAAATATAAATATTAAAACTGAAATTTAGATAAGTTCAAATAAAATAAATAATATTTCAAAAAAAATATTACCAAATTATAATAAACAAATTATAGAATAATCTCTCCTCCTTACACACATAAAACGAAGGAAACTATAAAAGAGACAGTCAGTTTTGGACTTTTGGTCCGATATTTTTTTTACAAGTTTATCTTTAGCAACACAATTATTTTTCAAATTTAAATTTAAAAACCATGCACATTAATGTTGAAACTGAAATTACAATCTGTACAGTAAGGCAAGAGTATTTGATAACTTGAAATAACTTTGTTAACTTCTTCATACATTATCAAAGTTAAAATGTAATGACCACATAAATTGTGTATGATAAGGTTTAAAGAAGAGTGAACCATGAACATGATTCCTGTTATTAAAAATAAAAATCATTTATTCTTTTGAGAGCTTTGTCACAATTTTCTAAATTGGTCATCATCCAAAAATTCAAGACATTCACATGTAATGATCACATAAACGTTAACTTGTACAAAACTAAAGTGAATGGATGCCACAAACAGCATGTCTACTTTAGGCAAATCATACCATTAACTTGACACATTTTATACAAGTGTCTCTCTCTCTTAATCTAATGGTCCCCACAGCTGCTGCACCATACAACAACTGTAGAGGATCATAGTCTCTCTGGAGGTCACAAACATCATGAACTGGCAGGACAAATATCCTCCAAACTGCAAGAAAGGATAAAGGAGCTTATTTGTTACTCAACTTTCTCATAATCAAGCATGTTTTTCAAATTTTCAATAACAAGCTACCTTTTCCCCAAACATTCAATGATGTCACCAGTGACAGTTGATCTTTTCTTATTTGAGAAAGCAAGGGAAGCTGCCTTCCTCATCATAGCAGAGCCAGCAATGGATCCCAACACTGTTGGATTTTTACAACTGGAACAAAAATATAATTATTAAGGATATAATAACTTATATTCAAAGATGATGCAACATACCTAAGCAAAATAGAAAATGTTCCTTGTAGAATCTAGGTAATGGTATAACCTGAGATTTGAATCTGGACCAGCAACTTCAATATGTTGGCGCGCCCATGATAAAAAGAGTGCAACACTATATCAATTAAAATAAGTATGTTTACTAAAAAAACATCAAATCCCGACGACATAAATGTTTAACTGGCATTTAATTTCTATTTTCTACTGATCACTATTATTTTAGTCTTAACCGTCGCGTTCTCAAGGAAAATGAGCTTTTGATAATCTGAAGTTCTGCCAAGAGGTAAGTAAAATCTAGTCAAATAATGCTCTAGCAAGGGATCAAACTCAAGTACTACTTGAATGAGTTGACCTTAAATGAAGTACATTAATCACTTGCAATTCAACTACTTGGTTAACTGAATACTAATTGATTTGCTTTAACAATATTATTATAGGATCTTTTTTTCTAATATCCAAGGATGGAATAAGTGAACACTTCAGGATGCATTACTCAATTTGCAAACAATAAATGTCCACAAGGTCATTAGACTCAATGAAATAGTGTAATTGTGGAAGCTTAACAACTTAAGCTATTGCTCAAACTCATGAAAATACCACATAGTGATTGTCTGATTTACTTTTCTCTTTCAATGAATAAAAGTAAAAGATTCAATCAGAATAAACAAGGAAATGAATGATTGATTCCTCCATTCCTATTTTTTTTTCATGGATGAAGCCTTTAAATATTTCTTCATATTTTTCTAGACAACTTCATTTGTTTCTGGAATGTACTTATAGATAACAATAACAAACTAACAAGAGAAGGAGAAGATAAATCAATGATAAAAATAAAGAGAACTCTATATGACATAAAGAAGAACAATTTAAGTATAATGAGAACACCATGTGACATAGAAAAGAGCAATTTAAGCATACATACTTTATCATAAAGTTTCATAAATACCAGTATCATGAAGAAGAAATTACTTGCCTTCCAGAAAGGATGTCACCTTGGCCACCACAACGTCTAGGAGAACCATAGATGCTTACTGATTTGACTGCACAAATAACATCCCAAATCAAATGGTTTCCCCAAATAACATTCTCTCTCATTTATTATAATTGTTTTTTCTAAAGTTATTCACGGTAGCTTCTCAACACAATCCAAAATTTGACTTTTTGTTTTCAAAGTCTTGTCCAGAACATGATCAACAGTACTTTTCACCTGCAACTGTAGTATGGCATGCGGTGTGGTAAGGAAAGCCAAGATTTTAATATTTATCGAAGATCTACCTGTGTCACCATCGCTTATTAGATCAGATTTTCCTTTTTTTAGGATAGTAACACCGCCAATTCTGCAAAACGCAGTCCACAATTGTCAGTAAACTTCTGAACTTAGTACCAGATAACAATGAGAAATCACTCAAACGTATCTGTAATCCAATCAGACAACTTATCGTGCTCTAGTTCTTTATGTTGAAAATGTTGTTAATTATCTTTTACCAAGAAATCAAAAGGATCATAATCAGCCTTCACATGCATATGTCATGATTCAGCCTGAGCATCAAGCTGATTACATGGTTATCAATACAGTGCATAATCAAGAAAGATTAAGAACTCATTCCAGTTAGAATTTAGAGATAATAAGTTTTCACAGCTTTATAGTTACAGAGAGGGCTAAAAAAAAAGTAGAACGATCTTACTGTTTGGCAAAAGATAGCACTTGCTGAGTGGCATCTTCATCATTTACTTCAGAACTCAGGACTTTCTGTACAAGTCTCTTATATTCATTGACATTTGGGGTGAGAACAGCTAAGGCATAGCCACTAACAAGGTCAAGATTATTTGTAACAAGAAAAAGTCCATCCTGAAATATGCCCAATACAGTAAGAAATAGGCACATGTTAATTAATCAGACTACAAGGTGTCAAAACCTCAACATACATACCCCATCTATCACAATTGGGATGTTTGACTGTCTTGCATGTCTCATGATTTCACTCACACAGTCCTGATAACATTGTACAACAGTTAGTTAGTAGTAATGATGGAGGACACGGGTAACAGGTAAGGTAACAGGATATACATACATGCATGTTAACATATACATACATACATACTGACAGAGAACAACATTTATCACAAAGCAAACACAAGAACCTAAAGATAGATATGCCATTTCCAAGTGTATAATAAAACCGGGATCAAGGAAATCTTATGAAGAGAAAGCATACTAGAAGAAATGGGTCTCTTCCAAGGCCTGGACCAATGACTAGACAGTTAAATCTTTCTATCCATTTGTCAACTTCAGCAAGAACCTTGCTTGATATCATCTTCTTGTCCTCTTCCCTGAAATCAGTCTCTCGTTAAAAACAACATTCACTTGGTATTGTTTGAAATGTGCAGTCAGAAAGATGAAGATTCCATAGAGGTCATACCTGACACTATACGATTCTTCCAATACAGGGTGCACAATCAACTCAGGACTATAGCTTTTAATGACATGAGCAGCATCTTTTGTACAGAATACATGAGACAAATCTGCACCCTGCATGGATGAAAAAAATGGTAGTATGATTTTCATTCAAGAAGAATAAGTATAGTAACTTAGAAAAAAAGAGTAGAAAGAGTACAGATACTAACAATTTTTAAGGCTGAAATAGCAGCAAAATACGGGGCACCTGTATATTCGCGGCACCCTCCAATAACAGCTATATTCCCTGATTTGAAACAGAAGTGAATGTTTTTTTAGATATTTCTTATTCTCTATCATACATATAAGTAATACAAAGTTAGTCCTTGAGACATAATTGACAACATATTACTTTCTGAATTTCCTTAGATAAACACAACTCACCACAGCCTTGGTAGGGCTCCAATTGCCAAATGAAATGAATGAAATATAAAAAACCAAGTACATGGAAATGTTTAGAAAATATAAGGCAAAAGAAGGAAAAATTGAAATAAACTAAGATGTACAAGTAAATAGGCTACCACATGTCTCCGAGGCATAGCTGAAGTGGTTAAGTTAAGACACTAGAAGGAGTTTGAGAAGTCGGTTTAGAGTTAAAACCTTGAATATTAACATAACATACTAATAACTAATATTTGCCTATTAACAGAAAGGCTAGCACACATGGAATGACATAAAGAAGACACATATTTTATTTTCCTTTGATATCATGTCATCATCATCATCATATAAACAAAAAGTGAAATATATATGTAGTTCCTATAAAAGTTAAATTTTTTGTTTTTAATCCCCCTACTAAATATTCAGTCCTACAAATTAGAATGAAAAACATATTCATAATCCTAAAAAATGATGACATGGATTTGAAAGAATTGTGTACCTGCCTGGCCTTTATGTTTACTAGAATCTAGGGCAGGAGTAATTGCTCTAATAATATTCTCAGCATCAACCTCAACAGACTGCATTTTTCCAGAACTATAATTGGTGTGATGATCAATGCCACCTCCACCTCCAAGAGATCTTATCAAGAACTGTTGCCTTCTGAAAACAGGTGAACAATCCAGTAGCATACAATTGTTTGCACAACGCAACAAACATAACTTGGAATTCATTAACATCACCAAACAGCAATCCCTATTCACAACCCAATCATCATTATCTTACAAACACAAACCCCCCATTTCTCAAACCAAATTCATATAAAGACTTCAATTTTTCACATAACATAGCACACCAACACAACCAGTGAATAAAGGGAACCAATAAAAAAAAAACTTACCAAAAAGAAGCCCAAAAAGGAACTAAGCTCAGAATTCCGGAATAGTGAGAAAGTTTTTCTCTTTTCCAATTATTTTAACTATTTGTCATAGGATGACTCACGTGACGTCCACGTGTTCCCAATTTGGAAGATACTCAAAACGACACGTCGTTTTGAACTTTTTATATACAATTTCTAGAAACATTCACATTCAAAAGAGAGGAAATTTGTGTTTTGTTGTTGTTGAATTGAAGAGGGTATGGCTCCGATTCCGAAATCAGATATGAAGATGAACGCAATTAGGTCAGGGATAGTGGTGTTAGGAGCAATAGCGTTTGGTTACTTGAGCATTCAAATTGGTTTCAAGCCTTATCTCGAGAAAGCTAAACTTCAGCAGCAGCATCAAAATCAGCTTCACCAATCTGATTCTGATTCTGATTCTGATTCTCATTCTCACTCATCTTCAACTTTCAAGGAACCCTTCTCTTTCCCTGAGCGCAATTCGTAAAATTATTTGCTTTCTTTTTATTGTATTTTGGGAATTAACTGCTTTCACTTTTTTTTTTTTAGTAATAATAATAACTGTTTTATTTCATTTGGTTTCATAATTTTTTGGTCATATTGGATTATTTTGTTGCTTTGTGTGGTTTGAATTGGTAATAATGTTTTGCTCTTTGATCCAAAACAACAAGAAAAAATTATTTTGCTTACTCTTTGTATAATTGTTTGTACTAGTTGTTTGTAACATTGTGAGTTTCTGAAGAATCTATTTCAGTTAGATACGGTTAGAGATTTGGAGTTGATAGGGTAAGTTAGTTAAAATTTATTAGTTTAGTTAGAAGCACGGTATAAAATATATAGTATGTTAATTGTAATCATATATTTTTTTTATTGAATTAATTCCAAATAATTGAAGTCTTTAGCATAAGTTATGTCAAGTAGGAAACAATGTCATATTTTCATGTGGCAAGATGTTGTGGAAACTTTGTTATCTTTTCTCTATATGAGACATTAAATAGTTTGTGAAACATAAACTAACATGAGAGGGATAGGAACAAGAGGCAACTTTGGTAGTTACTAATGTATTCATTGCAACTGGTGAATTGACGTAGTCTCATAGTCGGATTAAGCAAGTATTATTCAGTCATATCAAGTATTATTTAGGAGTATGTCTGAAATCTCCCATGTGGTGTTGGTTTCTAGAGCCTTCAATTCATCTTCCATGGCTTTATTTCTATATGGATGTTTCTTTACCTCCTCATAATTCTTTGATTATTTTCATTTGAAATAGACAAAGAAAACTCTTTGTGAGATAGAGATAAATTAGCAAAAGAAACATAATTACAAATAGGATAGGATACACCTGATTTGATGGTTAAGTGACTTGTGATTTGATACTCATAATCTGTTACATAGGTTGGTTGGTGTCTTGTCCATCCTGATCTTCTGATGCACTGATTATCATTATCTTGGTTTTGTTGAGCAATGGAATTAGAACCTTGCTCATGTTCATAAGGCTGTTGTATAATAAAGTCATCACCTTGCTCATATTCATAAGGTTGTGAGCTTGGGTATGCTCCCCTTCCAAATCATAATGGGCTTTATGCTGCTCAATAATAGTAGGTTTACTTGTATTAATAGGAATGCAATCCCAATTCCTTAAATTTGAATTGTTTGGACGGTAAGGAATGACAAGTTTTCAAACACCACATTTCTTAAAATGATAAAACTTTTACCTTGGATATCATAAAGTTAGTAACCCTTTGTACTTTCCTTATATCCCAAGAAAACACATTTCTTGGCACGACTATCACGCTTATATCTCTGAGAAGTAAGAGTGGATGCATAATAAAAACATCGAAAAACATTAAAATTGGTCAAATGAGGGTTAGTGTTATACATTGATATTGTAACTTATTTTTAAGTAAAGGAGTAGGAATTTTGTTAATAATATGAACAACATGATTATCAACATAGGTCCAAAAAATCACAGGTAGGTTGGATTGAAATAAAATACCTCTAACCACATTTAAAATATATTGATGTTTTCTTTCCATCTTTACATTCTATTGAGGTGTCTCAATATAGGTGGTTTGATCCACAATGCCCATATTAGAATACAAATCTGAACTAATAAATCTAAACCATTTCCCTTTCCAAAAAGTTTGATTTTTTTTCAAACTAATTGAGTATAAGTATAACGAAGGACTCAACATAACCTCTAGTCTCAGATTTTTTTTTCTCATGAAAATAATCCAAATAGTGAGAAAATACTTAAAATGATGGTGAGATTGAACAGAAAAATGACTCATATATAAGCATGAATTAAATCAAAAGGGGCACAAACATTGTGATTACTATTAGGAAAATGTAACTTCTTTTGTTTGGATAAACGACAAATGTCACAAACATGTTTGTCACCATAACCTATATAAGAAAACTGATTATTCAAAATCTTCATACAAATGTTAGAAATGTGAACTAAACGAAAATGCCATAAGCTGATTTGGGAATATGTCTAACTTTGTGATTGTTAATACAATTTATATTGCAATCTTTTCAAATTTGCAAATACGACTTTGACCCTTTGAGGTAGTAAAGCCCTTCAACAAGGTCAGATGTACTAATCCTCTTCTTAGTCCTCAAGTCCTAGATAGAACAACCATTAGTATTGAAAACAACATAACAATTTAATTGATTACATAATCTTAGTATATAAATGAGATTAAAGGAGAACTTAGGTAAAAACAAAACAAAATCCAAATTTAAATATTTTTTAACAAATGCAGTTCTTACATAGTCAACACTATATCAGTGCTATTAGGTAACTTGATATTAATTGGTTTAATTTGGACAAACCACATCTTTGTGATAATTATTGAAAACAATTAAGAAATGTATACCTGTGGTCTTATCAACAAGGGTTAAACCAACCTGAAAAGAGGAAGCTATGTGATTGGCTCTATAATTAGTCCCAAATTAACCTATTGTATCGGGTTTGGAATCCATTTGATATGATTTTGAGTGAATGGACCTTGTTGGCTGCCACAATTATCATCATCCTCATTCTTGGTGTTTTCTTGTTTACCATACACATTATTGGTAGAATTACCATCCTTGACATTTAGGGTTAGAACATCTAAGGCATAGCCACTAACAAGGTCAAGATTATTTGTAACAAGAAAAAGTCCATCTTGAAATATGCCTAATACAGTAAGAAATAGACACATGTTAATTAATCAGACTACAAGGTGTCAAAACCTCAACATACATACCCCATCTATCACAATTGAGATGTTTGACTGTCTTGCATGTCTCATGATTTCACTCACACAGTCCTGATAACATTGTACAACTGTTAGTTAGTAGTAACGATGGAGGACACCGACAATATGTAAGGTAACATGATATATACATGCATGTTAACATATACATACATACATACTGACAAAGAGAACAACATTTATCACAAAGCAAAAACAAGAAGTAAAGATAGATATGCCATTTCGAAGTGTATAATAAAATCGGGATCAAGTGATTCTTATGGAGAGAAAGCATACTAGAAGAAATGGGTCTCATCCAAGGCCTAGACCAATGACTAGACAGTTAAATCTGATCTAATAAGCGATGGTGACACAGGTAGATCTTCGATAAATATTAAAATCTTGGTTTTCCTTACTATCAAGGGGGAAAAAATAAAATTGTGAAACATTATTGGCTATTTAAAGAAACATAAAAAATGTGTGGGGCCCACTTTTTTGCTTTTTCACATGACTTTGATCATGTAGTATTTACGACATTTCTCACCTTCAATTTTTTTTAATAACTGGGTTAATCCACTCCAGGTTAATTTGGGGAGGTGTTTCATGTCATTGTCCCTACTTTATCCTCTATACATATGATATATATACACGTTTTGATCATTTTTTTTAATTAACTAGTATTTCTTCATAAAACACTGTATTACTTCAAAAAAGTGACCATGACAACACTAAAAATGTTGATCTTAATGCATGTTAATTACTATCACTCACCATTTCATTCAAGAAGTGATTGTATATCATCATTTCTCTCATGGTGATCTTGAAGACTTAAATAACAGGAAGGTAATATCTTTTAAAACGTGTTTGTTATTTAAATTCTCTACTAATATGTACTTGTAGATAAAATTGATTAATTTATTTTTAAGCATTTTAGAATTGATATCATTATTAATTATAAGAAATGTAGAATATATGAAAGTGAAAAGAAAAACTTTGTATAATAATTTATTTTTAAGTATTTTAGAATTGATATCATTATTAATTATAAGAAATGTAGAATACATGAAAGTGAAAAAAAAACTTTGTATGAAAATTTAGTGTTACTTTGTTCAAAAGAAATGTGGATTGAAATCCCAGTGCCACTTTTATTGCAAAGAAAGAATGAAAAGCACCTCATATTAACATGAGTGTAAAGTGAACTATTTGAAAAAACATAAAAATACTTTGTTATTATTACGCAAATACCATTAGTGAAAATGTTCTACTCTCCACATGTTGAGAAACAAAATTTGTTTAAGCTATTTTGCTTTGTCACTTCTCAAAACTACTATTATAAAATAGTTTAACAAACGAGTTATTTGATTTTTAAAAAGAGTTTTGAAAAAGTAAATCAAACCATAATTTAATATCTTATTTTTAAAAACTGGTTATGAATATGGATGCAATTTGGTCGGATGTGCAACCCTATTTGAATCGACGTGACTTTTATTCATTTAAGCTACAAAAACACTACTGTATTTTCGAGATGATTTTTCTTGTATGCCCTAAGATAACTTTTACAACACCACATTTTCTTTAGAACAAGTACATAATATTATTAGTAAGTCACACATGAAGGTAATATCTTTCTTTTGATGCTTAATCCAATGCGATGTTAATTAAGTGGGTAAATTGAATTTTGTATGCAATGATGGATTATAACATATGTCTGAACTTTTCATAGGAGATATTGTATGAAGAATTTGTATGGTGACTGTTTTATTTACAAGATATTCTATGAAAAATAATTTAAAAAAAATAAAAATAATTTAAAATATTAGTCAACTATATAATAATAATAGTACAATTATAATTTAATGTCTTAATTAATTAACTAATCATTTATATTAATGCATTTATATTTTGTTTAGACATTGCAAGCTCCGCCATTTCATCATTATACGTTGACTCAGCAATGGCCACCAACTATTTGTTGTAATCAAAGATGTATACCTCAAATTCCAAAATTCTTCACTGTACATGGCCTATGGCCATCGAACCAGTATTGACCACACCTATTAAGATGCAGTAATAGAGATATTTGTTCTCAGTGATGTGAGTTTATCAGCTCAATTAATTTTCATTTATATGATCTTGTGTTATCATGTAAACTGCTGACTATTACTTTTTTATATGACTAGATTCAAGATTATTTGTAACAAGAAAAAGTTCATCCTGAAATATGCCCAATACAGTAAGAAATAGACACATGTGAATTAATCAGACTACAAGGTGTCAAAACCTCAACATACATACCCCATCTATCACAATTGAGATGTTTGACTGTCTTGCATGCATCATGATTTCACTTAAACAGTCTTGACAACATTGTACAACTGTTAGTTAGTAGTAACGATGGAAGACACGGGCAACATGTAAGGTAACAGGATATATACATGCTTGTTAACGTATACATACATACATACATACATACATACATACATACATACATACATACATACATACATACATACATACATACATACATACATACATACATACATACATACATACATACATACATACATACAAAGAGAACAACATTTATCACAAAGCAAACACAAGACGTCAAGATGGATATGCCATTTCAAAGTCTATAATAAAACTGGGATCAAGTGATTCTTACGAACAGAAAGCATACTAGAAGAAACGGGTCTCTTCCAAGGTTTGGACCAATGACTAGACAGTTAAATCTGATCTAATAAGCGATGGTGACACATGTAGATCTTCGATAAATATTAAAATCTTGGTTTTCCTTACTATTAAGGGGGCATAAATGAAAAAATAAAATTGTGAAATAGTATTTGCTATTTAAAGAAACATAAAAAAGGTGTGGGACCCACTTTTTGGCTTTTTCACATGACTTTGAACATGTAGTATTTATGACATTTCTCACCTTCAACTTTGTTTAATAACTGGGTTAACCCAGTACAAGTTAATTTGGGGAGGTGTTTCATGTCACTTGTCCCTACTTTATCCTCTATACATGTTTATATACATGTTTTGATCATTTTTTGATTAACGAATATTTCTTCATAAAACACTGTATTACTTCAAAAAAGTGACTATGAAAACACTAAAATTGTTGTCACTCACCATTTCATTCAAGAAGCGATTGTATATCATTTCTCTCGTGGTGATCTTGAGGACACTTTGGAAAAAAAAAATTCATTCTCTGTTGGTATGAAGCTTAATAACAGGAAGGTAATATCTTTTAAAACGTGTTTGTTATTTAAATTCTCTACTAATATGTACTTGTAGATAAAATTGATTAATTTATTTTTAAGTATTTTAGAATTGATATCATTATTAATTATAGGAAAGGTAGAATATATGAAAGTGAAAAGAAAAACTTTGTATAATAATTTATTTTTAAGTATTTTAGAATTGATATCATTATTAATTATAAGAAATGTAGAATACATGAAAGTGGAAGAAAAAAAACTTTGTATAAAAATTTAGTGTTACTTTGTTCAAAAGAAATGTGGATTGGAATCCCAGTGCCACTTTTATTGCAAAGAAAGATTAAAAAGCACTCATATTTGCATGAGTGTAAAGTGAACCGTTTGAAAAAACATAAAAATACTTTGTTATAATTACGTAAATACCATTAGTGAAAATGTTCGCTACACATGTTGAGAAACAAAATTTGTTTAAGCTGTTTTGCTTTGTCACTTTTCAAAACTACTATTATAAAATAGTTTAACAAACGAGTTATTTGATTTTTAAAAAGAGGTTTTAAAAAGTGAATCAGACCATAAATTAATATCTTATTTTTAAAAACTGGTTATGAATATGGATGCAATTTGGTTGGATGTGCAATCCTATTTGAATCGACGTGACTTTTATTCTTTTAATAAGGCACATCATACCTTTGTGACCAAATTTTTTTTCTGTCATCAATGGCCAATCAAACTTATAGTTGGTATTTCATTTAAGCTACAAAAACACTATTGTATTTTCAAGATGATTATTCTTGTATGCCTGAGATAATTTTTACAACACCACATTTTCTATAGAACAAGTACATAATATTATTAGTAAGTCACGCATGAAGGTAATATCTTTCTTTTGATGCTTAATCTAATGCAATGTTAATTAAGTGGGTAAATTGAATTTTGTATGCAATGATGGATTATAACATATGTCTGAACTTTTCATAGGAGATATTGTATGAAGAATTTGTATGGTGACTGCTTTATTTACAAGATATTCTATGAAAAATAATTTAAAAAAAATAAAAATAATTTAAAATATTAGTCAACTATATAATAATAATAATAGTACTATTATAATTTAATGTCTTAATTAATTAACTAATCATTTATATTAATGCATTTATATTTTGTTTAAACATTGCAAGCTCCGTCATTTCATCATTATACGTTGACTCAGCAATGGCCACCAACTATTTGCTGTAATCAAAGATGTATACCTCAAATTCCAAAATTCTTCACTGTACATGGCCTATGGCCATCGAACCAGTATTGACCACACCCATTAAGATGCAGTAATAGAGATATTTGTTCTCAGTGATGTGAGTTTATCAGCTCAATTAATTCTCATTTATATGATCTTGTGTTATCATGTAAACTGCTGACTATTATTTTTTTATATGACTAGATTCAAGATTATTTGTAACAAGAAAAAGTCCATCCTGAAATATGCCAATACAATAAGAAATAGACACATGTGAATTAATCAAACTACAAGGTGTCAAAACCTCAACATACATACCCCATCTATCACAATTGAGATGTTTGACTGTCTTGCATGTATCATGATTTCACTCAAACAGTCTTGACAACATTGTACAACTGTTAGTTAGTAGTAACGATGGAAGACACGGGCAACATGTAAGGTAACAGGATATATACATGCATGTTAACATATACATACATACATACTGAGAAAGAGAACAACATTTATGACAAAACAAACACAAGAAGTAAAGATAGATATGCCATTTTGAAGTGTATAATAAAATCGGGATCAAGTGATTCTTATGAAGAGAAAGCATACTAGAAGAAACGGGTCTCTTCCAAGGCCTAGACCAATGACTAGACATTTAAATCTGATTTAATAAGCGATGGTGACACAGGTAGATCTTCGATAAATATTAAAATATTGGTTTTCCTTACTATCAAGGGGGCAAAAATGAAAAAATAAAATTGTAAAACATTATTTGCTATTTAAAGAAACATAAAAAAGGTGTGGGCCCACTTTTTTGCTTTTTCACATGACTTTGAACATGTAGTATTTATGACATTTCTCATCTTCAATTTTTTTTAATAAATTAATTAGGTGGTTTGATGAACAATGCCCATATTAGAATTCAAATCTGAAATAATAAATCTAAACCATTGCCCTTTCCAAAAAGTTTGATTTTTTTTTTCAAACTAATTGAGTATAAGTATAATGAAGGACTCAATATAACCTCTAGTCTCATATTTTTTTCTCATGAAAATAACCCAAATAGTGAGAAAATACTTAAAATGATGGTGAGATTGAACAGAAAAATGATTCATATATAAGCATGCATGCATTAAATCAAAAGGGGCACAAACATTGTGATTACTATTAGGAAAATGTAACTTCTTTTGTTTGGATAAACGACAAATGTCACAAACATGTTTGTCACCATAACCTATATAAGAAAACTGATTATTCAAAGTTTTCATACAAATGTTAGAAATGTGAACTAAATGAAAATGCCATAAGCTGATTTGGGAATATGTCTAAATTTATAAATTGTTGGGTCCTTGTGATTGAATATGTACAAAAAAACAATGGATCTTTTTTATCCTCATACTAAAATTAGAATTCTAGAAAATAATTTTGTCTTTCACAATCCTCCAATTATTGTTACTAATTTGTCCCTCTAGTTTGTTAAAAACAAAAAATAAAATAAAAAAAGACTTTTTTTCTTCATAAAATACTTTCTTTAATAACTGTTTATCCCTACCCATATTGTAAATCTCTCTCTCTCTTTTGTTGTAAATATTGTCTATATTAATTAGTTAAATTTAGTATTTTTTATATTTTCTAAAAAAAATGAAAATAATTATAATATATTAATTACAAATGTATTATAAAAATCATACTAATTATAACTTTTTCATTGTTTATTTGACAATGTGTTGCAAAAGAAGTCGTTGAAACATATAATTCATACATATAAACATAATTTGTTATTGATCAATTAGTCCACGTTAATAATTTTTATATCTTCTAAATAAAAATATATTAATTATAATATACGAATTATAACATATGACAAAAATGATTTATTTATTTATTTATTTATTATTATGTAGGGTCTTAAACAACATTTCTTACGTTTTATAGAGGTTAATTGTATATTTGAATTTAAAACTCATTAACTAATCAATTGTTAAAAAATTAACAGTGTTATGTACTAGAGACTTAAATAAAAACATTTATATTTTGGATGACTTAAACTAAATATTTTTCTTTTGTAGAGAATATGATTCATCAAATTAGTTTTTTTTTTCTTCTTTTAATCTCATTGTTGTTGTTGTTGGTTGCAATAGCACTAACAAAGATGAAAAAATTTATGAATTCTACCAGCGAAAACGTTAGCAGCCATACACATGATGGCATTGCATTTTCAATTCTATAAAAATCGACAATAAAACCTTTGAAGTGATTTTGATGTATATGAAAATTATTCATTTTATGAACATATATTCGCAACAATTTCATATCTAGAAACTATTCTAAATACGTTGACACATCTTAACTGCTTCATCAATTTGTGGTAGCTTATCGCAAACCCCAATCATATTTGTCTTTATTTCCATGTAAGAAAACTCGAGTTGTTGTCTTTAACAATATTTTTATTATTCGTATTTGACCCATGAGCGACAACGGATCAAGACGTTTGTTGCATTCATCATAGGCAACTAACACTTAGAGGGCATGCACCCAAAAGTTAGATAATAGAGCATGAGTAAATTTTTTTAGTTTCTTAGTCCGATCACCAGATGATATTGCTACCAAAGCAATGTCTTGATTTTATTTATGTATAACTCTCAAAAGAGCATATATATATATATATATATATATATATATATATATATATATATATATATATATATATATATATATGAATCTCACAGACTTAACACTTAAGACCAAATATAAATAATTACAAGTGCTTAAATTTGATTAACAATTTTGTTTGAATTTCTTTGCGTTGTTGTTCAAAGTTCATTTTATGTTGTTCAATGTGTTACATGTGTTGAACAATGTGTTGTTGTTCAAAGTTTGTTTTATGTTGAACAATGTGTTACATGTGTTCAAAATTATTTGTTTTATGTTGTTCAATGTTTTGTTGTTCAAAGTTTATTTTATATTGTTCAGTGGTTTGAACGTTAAACACACTCCATGTTTATTCCACCATCTCTTCCATAATTGATCATCATTGCCATATAAATATGGCAAAACAATGTTAAGATTTGGAACTATATTTTTAATCTTGTAATATAAAAAGAAAAATAATAGTCAATAGTTAACATGATAGTATAAAGTAATACTCATGAGAAGTAATTGAGTTGATAAAATCACATCACTTAGAACAAATATCGCATCATGTTGGGTGATGTCAATTCTAGTTAGATGGCGATAGGCCATAAACAGTGAAAAATTCATAATTTTAGGTATGCATTGTTTATGTGAATTCATACAAATATTTGGTGGCTATTGCTGAACCAATGTATAATGGTGAATGATGGAGGTTGCTAATGTCTAAAAATAATATTAAATAGTATATATATTCCCATATTCAGACATGTATTCTCACTAATAAGGTATTCTAAACCATTGTTCTGTGATGTAGCTTCAGATTAAGAAAAAATGATTTTTTCTTCTTCAAAATAGTATAATCTCTTTAACGTATAATCTCTTTGATTAACTAAAATTCACATGAGTTCATGAATTTGATGGAGCGTGAGTCACACATTGACATGGAAGAAAGGAGAAAAGCTTGGCTTGTTTGCACGCCTCATCTCATACTTAAATATCCACCGGCTAGTTTTCAACAACATATAAGCCATTTATTAGGATCTAACAACGTACTATTTCAAATTAAAATTTTCCATGATAAGAATAGAGTTACTGCATTTGGTGTTTACAATTTTTATTGTTTTCAAAAGGTGTTAGACCCGTGGTTGGGGTTTAATGATCGTCAGAAACAGGAAATTGGGAAGATACCTCCAAACATTGTTAGCCAGCTCAAAAATCACTCCCAACGTTCGTACTTGGTGAGAAGTGAAAAAGTTGACGAAACCACCAAATGTATACATCATTTTGTATGACACTCTCTAATAAGTCTATGATATTTTAATATATATATTTGACTCGGTCGAAGATTACTTATATATGTCTTTCTATCGAACAAAAATCTATTTTATTGCATCTTATAAAGTCAAAAGAATTTAGCGGATTACTTGAAAATAAAAGAATGAAGCCTAATTATCTAGAAATAAAAAAGGCAATGGTATTTGCAAATAGAAAACAATTGAATATATCTATAGACAATTTTATTTTGTTGTTGGTGAGACAATATAAGAGATTAAGGAGTAAAAATATGATTTCAATATATTAAACTCAAATTTAATATATTATAAGTGTTTGGTTTGTTCTCATATATCAATTTTGATGGTAATAGATACAAAATTATATGTTTAAATATTGAATGTT
>JBBPBT010000659.1:4682822-4789776 GCA_037974875.1 Cicer bijugum
TAAAAACTTACTATTTATTTAAAAAAAAACTACGTACATACACATATTTGTAATAAAATAGGCCATACCAAAATATTTATTCTTAATAAATATTAGAAAATAGCGGGATATATAATTATAATGTTTGAGAACTAAATGGAATCTCATATTTAATGAGCAAATGAGATGTATTATTGGACATACTTTACTATCTTTTTAATTTATTTATTTGAGTTATACTTATAATAGAATTAGTTTTTTTATTTCCTTTTTATTAGATTTTCTATTTTAATAGTTTATAGGTCGCATCTTCTCTTTAGTTCAATCTCATATAAAAAAAGACTCTCTATTTTGTTTGTAAAAAAGATTTATTATAAGTAATATATAAATATTTTTAGATATGTTCTCAATTGAATATATAATTTACTAATATGTATCAAATAGAAAAAGTGAAAATTTAAATTTTAAACATATAATTATATATAAATAATACTAATTTAAATTTATTTAAACATATATAATCATTAAAAAAATCAAATAATTTTCATTATAAACTCTATCGTTCATGATATAATCAATACTTAATAATCATTCCCCGCATTTGTTTTAACAACAACAAAAAATAAAAATTAAACACAAGTTACGGTAGTTAATTTTTTATAAGAAGTTACGGTTATTAATAAAAGACGAAAATGTTGGGTAAAAAAATATCCAGTTATATGAGTGACACTACAATCCAATTAGAAACCAAATTTCCCCACTACCATCGTAACAACGTGGGGCACGTCGCTTCCTTCATTTATGCCCTGAAAAAGTTCAATAACTCTTCGGTTTTATATGATTTAAATCACCCTAATGATAAAGATTTTGCATATGATGTATTCATCTAATTAATTGATATCACAAGTATAAATTATGACATTAATTATTATGAATATAAATATAATAAGAAATTGTCACAAAAAATAAAATAATAAATAAATGTACATATAACAAGAAGTTGTCAAAAAAATAAAAGTCATCATATTGAATGCTCCTTTGCTTGTTGAACACCCATATCTTTTCTTTTCCCATTTGGCTTATCATTTACGATATTTAACCTATTATCAAGCAAAAGATTATATAAAACGCTTCAATTTTATTGGGGTGCACAAAAAGTGCCATATATTGCTTATATGTTACCCTTTTTGTTTTGTATCATCTTCCACTCTTCACAAACCGCCATAGTTAAATTAAATTAAATTGATACAACAATTTATAATTTTAGGATTGAATGTCTTCTACTAAGAATTCTCCAAATCAACACGTGGAAGACATGTTATTGTTTGAAACACTAAGGAAGGTGAAACGGTTAAGGTTGTTGGAACCGTCTCTTGGCGTTGTTGGATTTTTCCTAGTACTTGCCTTTACTATATGTTTTTTCTTCTACTTGGATTTTAGAGAACTCGACGGAAAATTTGGTCTTTCGGGTCAATTCAAGAGGTTGACTTGGTCAACGGAACAAGAACATAGTAGAGTTGAATTTCTTGATGAAAAGTGTGATGGGTGTGATTTGTTTGATGGTAATTGGGTTTGGGATGAAAGGTATCCATTGTATGAATCAAAAGATTGCAAATTTATTGATTTAGGATTTCGGTGTTCTGAGAATGGAAGACTTGATTTGTTCTACACAAAGTGGAGATGGCAACCCAAAGATTGTAATTTGCCAAGGTACACTTACGATTCTAACTTGTTTCTCTGTTTTCACATTATCCACAGAAAAATAAAAATAAAAATAAAAATATAATAAAGACAAAACTAAAACCAATTATCATTGTTTTCACCACAGTTTTTTGTATATTTTTGGTTATTGAATATGTGAAACGCTCTCATGTAGTCTCAATCGCAATTGCAAATATATTTTACTAGTAATTTTATGGTTTAAATTGTTCAATAAAAAATATAATTGAGGATTAAAGTTTTATTGGATGATAAGAAAAAATATAGGATTACTTACTCATTTTGTTTCTTTGGATGATTTATGTTTTAAGTTTGTAGTATTAAATTTGATTTGTTAGTGTTGAATATGAATTGAATTGTTTGATTTGATGTTATCTAACTAATTAATGGTGCATGATATGATGATCGATTCGAATCCAAAATTAAAGAGGTAGATAGAAAGTACAAATATTGAGAGCGACATTGAAAATCAGGTTATAGTGTGACTTTGAACTTATCTGTCATCTTGAAGTTGTTGGCAGACAATTGCCATTTGCCATATTTATACAGAGGAGGGGATTGAAAATTCATGAGACATTAGAAACACTATGACACATTCAAATTTTAAAATAGATTTTAATTTTTTTAAATCTAAAATAATAAACTTAATAATCTGAAATATTCAATTCAATTTTAATTGAACATTAGAGTAGCTGCGTGGTGATTTGAAATACTCATAGTTTTTTGGGAAAAAGACAAATCCATAAATTAATTAAATAGGGAGTCGATCAAATTTATTAGTATTACGACTCGGCACACTAGATAATAATAACAATTTTCAAAAATAGAAATAATTAAATAACATACTTAAAAGTAAAATGTCAGATATTACTTAAATAATAATAATCGAGGGTTATTAAAATTGTTGGGGAAGGGGAGAAGGTGGAGTCCACTCAATTTTTGGAATTTAGGTAGTTTGGGTATATAAAAAATTTATAGCTTTGTAAATATTTAAATATTATTTATTTTCTAAATTATTAATAATTCAATTATAATCAATATTTCCAAACAAATATTTTAAATTGTATTAAAAAATCAATGAAAATTATAATAAAACTATTTAATTTATCACATAAATTAATAGATTTCAAATAAAATTTTTACAATTACAATATAAAAATATTTTTATATTATTTTATAAGATATGCATTGATTAGAAAAACAAATAAACATCTTTAAGTAACTCAATATTATTAGTTTCATTTTTATTTGATTTTTTGAATTTTAACCCTCTAGTTCTTAGAAGAATGACTTTAGTAAAATAAGTTCAGTTTAAAGATAAATAATATTTGACAAAATCTTGTTATAATTAAAATTTGAGTTAAGTTTCTTTGAAAAAATTTCTTTTTAATTGAAATTTATTAATCACTTAAATAAATTATTTAATTTAATTTTTATTTAATTATTAAAATTCATCAAATAACTTCTAACATTAAATAAAATTTTCATACACAATATACTTTATAGTTCAAATCTTAAAAAAAAAATTATTAAACAGCGAGACTGTAAATTTTTTATTTCAATATAATTTTAATTAAATATATTTTATTTTTATATCTATATATAACTAATATTATTGAAATAAAAGATTTGGTACCTTGAAAAATTGAGGCATTAGACGTTGGTTCAATGGCCATGAATAAACTAAGTTAAAAGGTACATCGCAGAGAAGACGAAGAAAGTTATATGGTGTCCAACAACATGTGTGCGGATGTTTTAATTTAACGGAAGGGTTAAAATAATAGAATAAAATAAACAATTAATAAGGTTAAAAATAGAAAAATATATATAAATATATTAACTCAGAAAGTTACTTGAGATAATATAAGAAAAAAGCTATAAACTATTAAGAGAAATTTGTTTTCTAAACACATTGTTTCACAAAACAAATTCTAACAAGAGAAATTTATTTATCAAACACATATTGTTTCAATAACAATCTGATAAGCAAGTTTAATAAAGTATAAACTAATTTATTAATATTTTTAAGCAAAGCCTTATTTGTTATTTAATTGAACAGAGTTTTTGTCTTTTTAGATTTTTATTGTGATTTTATATCGTAAATTAAACTACTTAATTAGTTTAGTTAAATTATATAAAAAATTAATATTTTTCATTGACGTATTTTCTTAAAAAAATTCATATCCGTACGGTAGTGTAATTTAATGTAAATTATGTTTTTATATATTTTTTTCATGTAAAAATAATTGGACCATTTATTGGCCGTTTTACATCACTTTAAAGTCTCAAATATATTCTTCTCTACCTTCGGTTGAATTTGTAAATAGCTTTTAATAACTTTACTAAATAATTTCACTAATATCTTTAAATCATTAACATCTCTCTCAATTAGGAATATGTTATTGTGCTCCCTCAACATATAGGTATCAATGTTTATTAAAGCTCAATTGTGCTGTGAGTATATGCCCTTTTGATGGGTGTTAATCACACTATATGCCTATATGATAGCTAGGCATGGCAACGGGGCGGGGCGGGGGCGGATTTCACCTCCTCCACATCCGCATCCGTCCCCGTTATATAGCGGGTGTAGAATTTAGGCACTCATCCCGCCTACAACGGGTCTCGGGTTTCCCAGCCCGCACCCGCACCCACTCATATATATAAAATTATAAATTTAAAAATCATATTTATTATCATAAAATAATAATTATTAAACAATAATAAAATTAAAAAATTATTTTATATAGAGAAAAAATATTAAATATGTATATGTATATAAAATTTTAAAATTATAATAATAATACTTGCGGGGCGGGTTCGGGTGCGGGGTGGATATCATCACCCCCAAACCTGCCCCCGAATTTTAATGTCGGGAAAATCTGCACCCGCACCCAATTAAAGCGGGTTTTCCCCGTCAAAATCAAACGGGTTTGAGTGGATACCCGCGGGTGCGGATTTTATTGTCATCCCTAATGATGGCTGAAAGCAAAGTTTTGTTTAATGTATATAAGTAAAACAAACTTGTAGTATGCATAAGTTCATTTTTCACAATTGCATTTTCATATTTCATTTAATCTAATGATGAAACTTATTAATGGAGGAAACAAACTTATAATGAGAGAGAAAAAAACATCATGTTGGTGAAACTAAATGTTTACTTGTTTTGTATATTTTAGCTAAAAAAATTTCAGTAAAAAAATAAACTTAATATGTACTCTCATTTGATGAAAGAGTTGATGAACTAATTTTCAAACTTTGGGCTTTTCACTAATTAAAAAAAAAAAAAAACAGATTCAATGCAACAATGATGTTGGAGAAACTAAGAAACAAGCGCCTAGTATTTGCTGGGGACTCAATTGGAAGAAACCAATGGGAATCACTACTATGTATGCTCTCTTCTGAAGTTCCTAACAAGGAATCAATTTATGAAGTAAATGGTAGCCCCATTACAAAGCACAAAGGGTTCTTGGTGTTCAAATTCAAGGATTATAATTGTACAATAGAATACTATAGAGCTCCATTTCTTGTATTGCAAAGTAGGCCTCCAACAGGAACTACTAAAAAGATTAGAACAACCTTGAAATTGGATCAAATGGATTGGAACTCTTTCAAATGGAAAGATGCTGATGTTTTGATTCTTAATACAGGACATTGGTGGAATAATGACAAAACCATAAAATGGTAATGCAATCCTCCCTACTTTTTATTACTCTAATTTATATATACTAATAATACTTTGTCTAAAATAAAATATAAGTAAAAATGTATCTGAAAATGTACAGGGGTTGTTATTTCCAAGAAGGTAAGGAAGTTAAATTGGATTTGAAGGTAGAAGATGCATATAAGAGGTCTATGGAGACAATATTGAATTGGATACAAGATACAATAAATCCTAGCAAGACTCAAGTTTTCTTTCGTACTTATGCTCCCGTGCATTTCAGGTTCGTAATTTGTTTCACTAGTCAAATGACTTTAATTTATTAGTATCACTAGTATTATTGATAGGATACTTATAACCAATTTTCTTTATTCTAGTTTTAATTTTTTTTTCTCTAAATTTTGTAATGTGACACTCGAATTGAGTCATAACAGTTTTGTACAAGATTTATCCAACTCTTCAAAATCTCTTTGATTGAAAATAATAACTTTCTTCTCATGTATGAATTAACATTTTTGAATATATATATATATATATGCAAAATTGTTGAAAAACTAAATTTATGTGACATGTATAATACAGAGGTGGAGATTGGAAGAAAGGTGGAAACTGTCATTTGGAAACACTACCAGAGCTTGGTTCCTCATTGGTACCTAAAGATAATTGGTCACATTTCAAAATTGCCAATTCTGCATTAACAGCAGACACAAACAACACTTCACAAGTTATGAAGTACAAAGTATTGAATGTAACAAGAATGACAGCTCAAAGAAAAGATGGACATTCATCTATATATTATCTTGGTCCTAAAGCAAATCCTACACATCACCAAGATTGTAGCCATTGGTGTCTTCCCGGTGTACCTGATACATGGAATGAGCTACTTTATGCATTTTTTCTCAAACACGAGACTTCTCGTTAGATAGATGGAAATTGCAACATACTATACATTAAATTTTTTTATGTAGCATTATGAAAAAAGGATATATGATGCTGCTGGTAGACCATTGTGATTAGATATGGAAAACAACAACACTAGTGTAATTATCAAATTTTGTTATTATTGCTTGAATTGTGAATGCAGTCGTGATGATACAGATTCAAATTATTATTGTTTTAGAAGGCTCTTTTTTTTTTTTTATGGCTCCGTTGTAAAATTGTTTAGTGTGCGGCTTCAAAAACAATCTGTTTCCGTTTCTTTTCATTTTCGGGGAAAACTCCACCGATCTAATTTGTATGAACCATTGGTCTAATTTTCTTTTCACATATATTTAATCATATAACATAATGGAAATATTTATATAAATATTTTAGAAATTAAAATAATAAAATGACACGACACCGTTGTGCACTTGGATTGGAAATATTTTCATCCATAATGCAATTGCAAGCAAGCATACAGAAGAGACGACGATAACAGTTTAGAAATTATTAATTAAAGGAAGGTTTCGATTTGAAGGAAGCTGCATCATCAATGGCAGACGCGTTCTTCTCTTTCTTTGTTCTCCTTCCTCTCATTCTCCTCCCCTTCCTTTACTTCATCGTTCGTCCCCGTCCAGTCAAGATCCCAATCACCAACCGTCACGTCTTCATCACCGGCGGATCCAGCGGGATCGGCCTCGCTCTCGCCCACCGTGCTGCCGCCGATGGAGCCCGTGTCTCCATCTTGGCTCGATCTATGAAAAAGCTCGAGGAAGCTAGGGACGCCGTCAAGCATGCTACGGGAGTCGAGGTGGCTGTTTACGCGGCGGATGTGCGGGACTATGATGCGGTGAAGAAGGCGGTCGATGAAGCGGGGCCTATTGATGTGTTGTTATTGAACCATGGAGTTTTCTATGCGTTGGAGCTTGAGAAGATGGAATTGAGTGAGGTCAAGTTTACTCTGGACGTTAATTTGATGGGTTGTTTGAATATGATTAAGGCTGTTTTGCCTGATATGAAGAATAGGAAGGATCCCCTCCCTGCTTCCATTGCTCTTGTTTCTTCACAGGCTGGTCAGGTATAATTGGATTCTCTATGCTCAAAATTCTACCAATCAATTGTTGCTTTTGATGGCTGTCTTGTGTTGTTGTGATTTTTACTGTAGGATTGATTCTTAAGTTAACTAGTTTTAGTAATGACATAACTTTGTTTCATCGGAATTGGGTGTCTTGATGATAGTGCCCTTGTTGGGTCATTTTGGCTAGGTCTTGTGTTATGACACTCTGATTGGGCCCAATGTGGTCATAAGATGTTTGATTAAAAGCCCTGAAGGAGTTCTGCATTTTAGGAAAAACATACGGAGTGTAGTGACTTATGAGACTGACTCTATTTTCTATACCTTCTCCATATTTATTGGCTGCTGAACAATGAGTTAATTGGATAGTTCCAAAACAACATATAGTGAATTGTGCTTGCGGAAGGAAAAGAATCCATCTCTTACTAGAGAAGAGTTAAGACTGTGGATTCTCAATTTCTCTTTGTTATTGATTGTGTTTGGAAGAAGTTGATAAGTTGCTTATTAGGCTATAGAAGTTGACTTGATTCCCTCTGGGATTCTGCACAATCTGTGTGTAATATTACTAATGAGTTGGTAGGCTTAACTATTAGAGTTGGCTTGTTAGAGCTAATGGGGAATGCCCCTACACTGCATGATCAATATGACTGTACTGTCTTTTATATTAGCAAATAAATGAAGCTTACTTATGGTAAAACAAGTTCTCAATGGTTTCATACTGCAATTGCAAAGATTTTCACTGAAATGCGTTACAGTATTTCAGCGGCAATTATGGTTTGTGGATATACACCACTATTTGACACTATTGTAACACAGTTTTTTATTGAATAGAATTCATATAGATCCTATCATTTTGAAAATGATTCTCACATATAGGAATAGACCCACATGGTTTGGCGAGAGACCGACAGGAATTGTATCCAATAATAGAGAACATTTTGGAAAGATGGTGTTGCCAGTGTTGTTTCAAATATCCACTTCCTTGGGTAAAAGTAAAATGTCGGTACCTGTTTTTTGTTTGTGACCATCAACAGGGTTGTTTTCCTACCAAACCAAACCACCAACCGTTATAAGGTATTATTTTTCAATATATGCTCTGGTTAATCAATTATGTCCTAGACTGTTGGGGATGTTTTGGAACAAGAAACAGAGCCCCAATGGGTCATGTTTGAATAGGGAAGAAAATCATGGATTTTCATATGATCCTTCAAAATCCTCATTCAAGTGATCGAAAATAACCATTTTACTCATTGTTCTTTTCCATTCTCTTCTTCTTTTGTTTTGTTTTCTTCCCTTCACTTCCTTTGCATTCCAATATCCAAACATATCAACTCACTGGTCAGCCAATATGCAGTTTTACTAGAAGTGTTATAAAACCAGGATGCTGTTTAGTACTATTATTACTTTTGGCATATCAATTCAACACTTGGCACAAGTAAAATATGATTTGCATTACTATTTTTCTTTGGTGAAATATTCATAGCATGACTCTTCAAAGTTTATAAATTGATCGTTGATCGGGAATTGATCTAATAATGTGGTTTTTTTACTTTCTTTCTAATGTGGAGTCTATGTTTATACCTAGGTGGGAATTTATGGTTATGTAGCTTATTCAGCCAGTAAATTTGGCCTTCGTGGTTTAGCAGAAGCATTGCAACAAGAGGTTATAGAAGATAATATTCATGTATCTCTGATATTCCCTCCAGATACAGATACTCCTGGACTTGTAGAAGGTATTAAATTGGATGTTTGAGCTCATTTCTTTGCACATATTACTTTTGGCAATTGAATCAGGTTGATCTTACATTGAAAATTAGGTAAGTAGCCTTTTCTAAACAACTCATTAGTTTAGTTCAAGCTCAATATGAATGTGGAAACAGGGCCTGCAATTGAAGTGCTTAAATCCACAACTCTGAAGTTATTTAATTTGTGAAACAAATTCTGTATCAATTTGCAGATGATTTTGTTAGTTACTCAGTATGTATTATCCTCTTAGTAACTCTAGCTTCCTTATTATGAAAAGATCTTTGGGTCTATTGTGATGTGCAATATTGTTAGCTCAGTCCTAACTCCTTATTTGAAATTTTGTGCTTTTGTTATGCCAAGTACCATTTGGTGTAATCTATTGGGAAATTTATTATCCTGTAATGTAATCCAAGTCAAAGCACAAACTGAAATGTTATTTTTGCAGAAAATAAGAGAAAACCAGAGATCACCAAAATCATTGCAGACTCTTCTGGTTTTATGAAACCCGATGAAGTTGCTCAGAAAGCTTTAGATGGCATAAGGCGTGGCAGATTTATCATTTATTGCAATCTGGAGGGACTTGCATTAGCCCTAGCAACTGCAGGTTTATCCCCTCAGAGGTCATTCTTAATGGCATTTGTTGAAGTTGTTACTGCTGGAATATTACGTATTGCCGCACTATGTTTCCAATGGAACTGGTATGGAAGTATAGAGAAGTGGCACAAGGAAAGGAAATGTAAGGATCCGTTTACTCGCTAAAAACATTTTTAATTTTAATTTTCTAAAATTTTCTACAATGAACAATTATGACATGGGAAAGATGGAAGACAAGTTAGGGAGAATCCATTTTCGAAAACGATGAAAACAATATTTGGGGCGTAATTAGTTGATTTAGTAACCTTATGATATGCACACACAATCATTACCACATCAGCTTCTCATTTGTTACCTCAGTACTAAATTAACGGATGCCTAACAGTTGGTATGTATAGGTTAGGTGGGTGAACAAATTAAAAAGCTTTTCTAATATTAAGGATGCACATGGAAACTGTTGAACATAGGGGCTAGTTTAAAATTGGGTTATAAAATAAACTTTGGACGTGGCTACTTAAGGGTAAGTGTACATTTTATGTTAGTCCTGGACACTTTGCTTTGCATGGTTCCTTGGCTTTAGGAAGTCGCAATTTTATATTAGGGCATTCTTTCTATACCTCACTTAAGATTGATTTTATAAATTTTGGTTTTGGTTAAAGTTTAAGAATGGTTCATAGACAAATTTAAATGAAGAATTGATGTATGTTCTTATTTGATTATTTCTTCTTTATACAGATTCACCTGAAAGCAGCTGATGCACTCTGAGCTCTATGCTCTGTTATGTGGTCTTCGTTCACACTGCTCTACAATGAAATTCATTTAGGTAAACTAAAATGATTGTTGACAAATGAGGACTCCATACACATTTAGTTGTTCAACTTTGTGGTTTCTGATTTTCATCTCCTGATACTTGATAGAGAGTATGTGGTCTACCTTGTTAACTCGTTTTCATTTCTCACAGTTTTGTAAGTAAACGAAATGATTTTCAAGTTAGTATCCTAAATTTTTTTGAACCATTCATTTTGTACTGTCTACTTTTCACTGTCTCAAGTTGGCCTCAAGTGTTTTCTATTAGTAAAAGGTGTATGCTCTCTAGTTCTTTAATGTGTATGATGTTTTGCTTTCGTTGGTGGATTAATTAGTAGGTATTATATGTTTATTTAAATCATATATTTATTTTAAGCATGAATGAAGATTTCCTTACATCAAAGATTCTGTGTTTGTAACAATTAACAAAAATACTTTAGGTTTAGCCGAATATCTTTGACGGGGACTGTGCTCATTGGCCATTTGGCTGTGTACTGTGACTTTAAGCTAAGGATCGGTGTAATTTTGCACCAGAGATAGGAATACGATTTAGTTGATGATTTAGCATTTGTTTGGTTTGACGTTGCTATCTTCAATCGTGTGTCAAATACGGCATTCACTGCATTTTATTTTAATAGAAGTTCCAAAACTAATCTTTTGCAGCAACATGTCTTTTTACCGTGGATTTGGTGAATGTGCCACAGAAGCAAACATACCCTTAGCAACTCTGTTTTAGAAGAAGTTCACTAATGAATAAAATTAAAATAAAGGTGAGTGATGAGAAAAATATCGGTTAAGTTTATATATAATGCATAACAAATTTTCTTTAAATATATTCCATTTCATTGATTTATTTTTCATTATTATTTGAGGTTTTTTACCTAGACATTGAGTTTATGTTTGGACGACAAAAATTGTCTCAAGGTATTTTCTCTACCCATTTTTATTTTGAAAAACAGAGGCACCTTTTTTTCTTGTATCAATAACCATCTTTCAGTTAATTTAACATCCTCTATCTGTTAAGACCAACAAGGAGTGGTATAGGAATATTCACTTATTGGCCATTGATTACACCTTTTGAATTGATATTGCCTTGACTCACCCACCAGGGATGAACCTCACAAAGGAACCCCTTACTGATCCTTTTTTCTATTCCATAGTTTTGGTAGGCCACTTAGCCCCAGTCATATTCGACCCAAGAATGCTCGATCATTGAGCTAGATTGAGCTAGATTGCACACTTATGTACAGCGGCGGATCTTCTTAGAAGCGGGCAGGTGCCATGGCACCCCTATATTTTTTAATTTTTTTTATATATATAAATTATCAAAAATAATAGTGATAAATTATTAAAATAACCTTAAATTATATGATTTTGAGTAATTTTCGTCTCTCTATTTTTTATATGTATTTTCTCTCTTTTAAAATTTATACTAATAAAATATAATAAAATTAATATAACAAATATGTATATACATAATATGATAGATAGAGAAGGATAAACTAATTAATCTCGAATCAATAAATAAACTCTAACACCCTAATTAGCAACTCGACTATTAACTATTAACAAGTTTTTTCATGTTAATCATTAATATATGATATAATATGATACTATTTTTTAATTGTGAATTGTTTTAATTAATATGTGTATTTTTTTTAGAAGTGACACGATATTTAAACATAAAAAAATTGATGCATTTTGTAAAGAAGAACTTTTTTTTGACAAAGATGAAAATTATAAAATGGATATATTTTATTTGATTGAATTGTGTGAATTGTGTGATTTGTGAAAATTGTGTGACTTGTAAAAATTGAAATTCTAATTTTTATCAACTTGTCTATTATGTATGAAGTATGTGATACTCTAAACAAACTATATGACTTTTAAAAATTTCAATTATAATATTTCAGTTAATACTTGTCGCTCTCCAGCTCCCTCAAAAATTTTGTGCAAGATCCGCTATTGCTTATGTAGTTGGATATTTTTAAGCAAATCTTATGGTTGTCTCTACACTCCTCCCTCTTGTATTACCAAGTTGTTTATATCACTAAGCTGTTTATATTTAGACGTCGAAGTAAACATAAAAAATACACTTAAAAAATAAACTCAGAGAATTTAGGCGTAGTAGAAAAAAATGTAGTGTATATAAACCCTACAATATGATCATGGGAAAGACCACAATGTTTTTCCTTTTAGGTGAAAAGGCAATGATTTTAAGTAAAGTAAGGATTTCAACGGGGCCAAGACTATTTTCTAGCTCGGTCTCTTCCGTTCTCATCCTCCAAATTAACCCACACCCTTGTTTTTATTCTTTAATATTGAGAATTTTTATCGTATCTTTGTCTTTGTAGATACCCTATTAACATAAAAAATAATTAAAAATTTATTTTTTTCAATCAAATGAGTAGTTCAAAAAATAAAAAGTTTAACCCTAAAACAACTAAATACTAAGACAATATTTAGAGTCTTGTGACAACAATAAACATCCCAGACAATAAATATAACATAAAATACTTATATTTATACACATATATAAGATATTTTTGTAAATTGTTCAGGATAAGTCTCCATAAGGTGTGAAGTATCATCCCTTCCCCAAACTATCTTAAGAGGAAAATTTCTTCCCATCTCCATCTTCTTAGACCCTCGAGTGAGTATTCTCCATGCAGATCCCGTTACTGGGTGTAAATTGACATCTCTAACTTTTGTAATTAGGTATGCTGGGTTATCTAGGAGATACTAACTACATATTACACTTAGATTTTTGTAAGAGTTATAACTTTTAGTGTTTATAATAAAATAAAATAAAATAAATTATCTGTTTAGTTGCTTTTGTATTTTGTAAAGACTAGAGTTAAATAATTTTTTCAAAAAAAAAAAAGACAATTTATTTTGAAAGCCCTAAATCAATGGTTATCAATTTTACAGGGAGGGCTTATTTTTTTGTTGTTGCTGTTATACAGGGAGGGCTTATCTTTGACTTCATTATATTCACACCGGTGTATATGCATCATTTGTGTGAAATCTATTCAATTCTTTTTTGTGTGCTCGAATCATTTACGTTGTACATTACTTTGGTAACGTTTGACTACTAGTGTTTTAATTCTTTTTTTCCTTTTAACCTGTTCTTGTGTTTATTTTACCCTTTTTTAGGTACCAAAGCCTAGGCTTCTAGGAATTAAATATTTCATAGGACTATTCTCTTTTTTTTTTCTTTTTTTTTTAGAATATATGGTATTTGAAATATTACTGTAAATTTACACAAAATAAAATTTTAATTTGATTAAAATTTCAAATAAGATATTCAATATAAAATATCATTGAATTAAATTTTAAAATAGTAATACTCTAGTAGTATAGAAACAAATGGCATAGCAAAATATATGTTTTTGAAATTTGGATCTCAGTACTCACAAGACAAAATAAATATTGTTGGAGAGTTAGAATATATTTCAATTCAAAATTTTAAAGAATTAAGTATATGAGTTAACACACTTATATAATATCCAATAATTAATTTATTTTTAACTACAAAATTAAAATTATTTAAAAGATAAATAAATGTAAAAAATAATTTAACTTTAAATGATTTATTTATTATTGGATACAATATTACACTAAACTCTACAGTATCATAATGCTAAAATAAATAGTGAGTATCTATAACAGAATGTTAAAAAAAACATGAGTATCTATAACAGTGACTTGAACTCGGGACAACAATTCTATAATTTATAATAAAGCTCACGTGACCACCGACATACATGACGGCTAAGCAAATTGTCAATTGAGTTGAGAGGCACATTGGCCACTCATAATCAATCCAAAAATTCTATAGTACTTAATCATACCACAGCTAATTTAATCTCAATATTATGACAAGTGTTTTATTTTTACAGAGTATTTTGACAAATGCTAAATTATTGTTAAAGTCACGTATTAAAAATTCAAAAATAAAAACTTTGTGTATCTAATCTCTAACAATTTTTATTTTTTTTATATAAAAACAATATTTCTATTTTTGAATTTTTTAACTTATCCCCTTAGAATATATGTTATTCAATGTTAACATAATAATAAAAATACATTGAAACAATAATTGAATCATGGATCTTTCACTTAAGTCTCAAATAGTTACCTCAATTGATAAGTTAATAGACATTAAAGAAATACAACTTAGAGATCTAAAATTCAATCCTTAAAAACCAACATAATCATTAACTCATTAATATTTATTTATCAGATAAATAAAAGACCTCTTACTAAAGAATATATATGTCGGTCCATATTGTATCTACTTAGTACTTAATGATCTAGCATATGCATCTACTAGACCAACTCTATTGGATAACCTTCATTGCAAGTTACACATCTAGATCCATTGAACTAAACAAATAATATTTGTCTGATTGGTTTAATTTAAACTTAACCATAAGCAAACATAAGAAGATGGAAATCAAATAAGAATTTTTTGTACACAAATTTCATTTGTCGCCTATATACATACGAAGGCTTTGAAAATTTTGAGCCATAACTTAGTATTTTTGGAGATGAGGATGAAAGAGAATGAAGTTCATCGACATCACAACCAATAAATGCACTTTGTAGATTGAATATTTGGATCAACATATATCTGGACATGGGCTGTTGCCTGCTGTTTCTCATCTTTTTTTGATCAATAGGATAATATCACAACACACTTCCATGATTCTTGTGGGCTCCACATCCAGCTTGGCAACTCTGACTGTGGCCCCACCAACCCACATGACCACCACCCCCATATGGCTTAACTCACCCATTCTTACCTTTTCTTCCCCTTTATAAAACTAAACATTCACAATCAAAAAAAGAGATATATACATACATCATTGAAAGTTAGATTAATTAGAAACTCATTTACTTGGTTTCATACCAAATTAGAGAATCTTTTAGATTGCATTAATATGGAGGTTGCTATGGAACTAGAAGATGATATATTATTTGCAAATTTGAGCAAGGAAATTGCTCTACTAATTATGGATGAAGATGAGGATCCTCTTGCTTATCAACCAACTACAAACTCTATTCAGGTTATTTACTATTTGCACCTCATCAAATACATGCACCACATAATTACATATATTTTTTCTCTTCCCTTAGTTATATCCTTCTCCTTCCAATCATGACATTTTTAATATAGAAGAATTTTTTCTTATTCATTATACAATCTTATTAAGCTTAATTTATTTTCAAATTTTTTTTTTCTTTTAAAATTAGTAATTAGTAATGTTAACATATATAATTAATATTTTGCTGATGGTGAAGATCTAACATGCATCTTCTTATTATTTCACTTTTTAACTCTTTTCTCTCAACTAGCTATTCAATCTTAAATTTTGTATTAACAAACTTAATTAAACTTATTTCCATTTGCAGGCTTTTTCTAGAGCAATTCATCCTCCTCCACATGTTGATTTCCTCTATGAGCAGGCTTTGATGAGAAGAGAAAGCAAAGGAACAGGAGTGTTTATTCCACAGGCAACACAGCCAAAAAGAAAGCAAAAGAAAGGAAGATCTAATTCATACTCAAATTATCAAAAGCAGTCTCATGATACAAGAATGATTTCTCAAGTTCCTAACAAGAATTCTTTCAAACCAATGAATTAATGGATGCAGTTTTTCAATCTCTACTGATTAATTAATTTGTTTACTATGTTTAATCATTTAATTATGTGTCTAATAATTCTTTAGCCTTTAGGCAATATTGTATGGCTAATTAAGTTCTATTGTTATTTATATAAAGGTGATTATGTAAATGGGAAATTAAACCATATATACACCTAATTAATATTAGTCATCATAAAGAAGGGTTCAACCAAAGGTTTTGTAACCTTTCACTGTGTGGTGGACAAGCATTTTGCGGTTATCTAGTTTCATAATAAGTCTGTCCTTGTTCCGGCGGTCAATCATATTAATGATGGATATTATTTTTTTAATACTTTTTCTATCAATATCTTCTTTTTTTTATTATATATTATAGGATAATCGATCACAATATAATAACTCGTAATATGCTTATACACGTGGATATTTATCTGATCTCGTTTCGATTTAAATAAAAAATTCGTTTTAGTTGAATGTATGTGTGAATTTTTTTAAAAATTAAAACTCAAGAACGGAAATGAATTTGGGTGTTGATATTCACTCGACTATAATATTATTGTTATTTTTAAATTTTTACATACATATATTTAATATTTTTTAAATATTAAAATTTATAATTTCTTTAATTTTACTATTATATAATAATAATTATTTTATTATATTAATTATAATAAATATAATTTTTAAATTTATTATTTTATGTATGAATGGATGTGATCGTAAGACATCGCATGCGAGATGAAAATTTAAATTTTACGTTCTATAAAAAATGGGTGCATGTTTTCTCCAACTAACTAAGTACAGAGTGAAGAAGTCAAAATTCGTCAACGCTCCATTGACATATTTAGAGAGAATTGTAATTCAATCTAAAGTAGAAAAGACTTTACAACATGAATGCTCACAAAAATAATTATATTTTTCTTCATTCAATGACACTATAGAAATCGAATCTGCAACCTACATATTTAAAATAGATCTTCTTATCACTAAATCAAATCATTTATTTAGTCACAAACATAACCAAATTGTATTTAAATACACTCACACAAATAAATAAAGATAAAAGAATAAAATAATATATATTTTTGTATAGATGTGTCTAGTTAAACACTATTGTGTTTATACATGTAATCAAACAAATATTTCTTTAGAATTATCATATCCTTTGTATTTGTTTCCCTTGTGTGTGTATGTTAGACTTAATATATCGTGTTCATATGCTTAATTTTTTTGATAAAATTGAAAATTGAAAAGATAAAGATTGAAAAGAAAAAATTAAAAAAAAAAAATAACAAAATATAAATTGATCTCGTGTCAATTTAAAAATATTGACATTTTAAATTTAAGGGACGAGATTCAAATCTCACATGAGGAAGAATTGTAAAATGCATTAATATCATCGTTAATAATAGTTTTTAAAAAATAAAATAAAATAAGTAATACTAAAATAAATGGTTTCAATCTCTTCCATTTAGTTTTTCAAATTTTTGCATTTTGCTTCCACCAACAAGCTGTAGCAATATTTTGAACATATATTGGTGATTTCCCAATTTCATTAGAAGAATCAATCAATATTGTTGTGGCCACTACTTTCATCAAGAATACTAGTAGTACTATAGTTTCACCTCAAATGAAATTCCAAAGCGTAATTTTTTTTAATAGTAATCAATACTGCCATGGCCTCATTTGAGACATGACATGTTCCAATCACGACTTTTGATAGTGGATAATACTATTCGAACTATTGCTTTGCTGCAAGACAACCAGAAAGAGAAGTCCAAAAAGTCACTGAATTTATATAATACACATAAATATATAGTACACTTTATCAAATTCAAATATACTAGCTAGATCTTTACCACTGATTTCATGAGGAAGAAAAAGATCCTATTCGCACCGTTGGAAAAGTGGTGTATATGATTGAATAATTAGCTTTAGGATTTGCCTTTAACGACCAATTTTCCATCTAATATTCTTGGCCTACTTAGCAATTTATTAATTATTTTAATTTAATTATTTATTATCAGCAGACACCGTTTAATAATGTACAATCGTGTTATTACCAAATTGATAGTTAATGAACTTTATTTTTTTTGTTATAATGTTGATAAAATAAATTTAATTTCCTTTTGTTAATAAAATTTATTTTAATACAATGTATTTCATAAAACTTGGGTCTTTTTTTAAAACATAAATTTTGAGTGTAGCTAACGAATGTCCTAATAAATAATAACACTATCTAAATATGTCAAGTAAAACACTTAATATATTGAAAAAAAATTAAAGTATATCAATTTTCAATGCATTGAATACACAATTTTCAATAAAAAATTACTATTTTAGTCTCTTAAACAATGCTTTTAAAATAATCATTAACATTTTCTATAAAATTTATAAACAAAAGCATATTAAAAAAATAAAGAATCATTGTTGCCCCTCATAAATTTGTGAAACCTTGTATATTTTCTTAGGAAAGTACTCATTATATAACTAATGCTTAAAAATTAAAAAATTAGAGATTGTACCGAGCGTTTAAATATTTGTAGGGATTAGTGTATCTTAAGTTGGTAATTCTCTTATTAAAATAAAATAAAAAGTTGGTAATTGTCAGGACTATTTCTGAACTTTTTTGTAAAGAACTAAATTGAGTGCATATATAAATTAAAATGAATGTTTACTCCAATACATGCTTTCTTCTTTGGGTTGGAAAATTGGATTGAAGGCCCAAAAAGAAAGGGCCTAATTAATTGGGCCACAAGAGAGAAAAGCCTGTTACAAAAGATATTGGAACATTGATTCCATTTGTGTCCTCACACACTCAAGCAGTAACACAACTTCTGAGATGGCAAACTTTGTGATGAATCGAGTTCGTTCTTCTTCTTCTTCATCCGTAAAATCAGTTATTGGAATCATAAGGTCTTACGCAAAGCTTGCAACTGGCTCTGACATAGTCTCTGCCGCATCCAATGTTTCTCTCCAGAAAGCTCGAACTTGGGACGATGGTGTTGCTTCCAAATTCTCCACCACCCCAATCAAAGACATCTTCAAGGTCCAACCCATTTTTATTTTTTCTCTATTCCATTCCAATTTTCAATACCTTCTGTTTTTCATTTTTGTTCAATTTTATGTTGCAGGACAAGAAAGTTGTCATCTTTGGTCTCCCGGTAAGTTAACTTTGCAATTTTCTTATTATAATAAATTCCTATATATTGTTTATTTTTATTGTCTTTATTGTTTTGTTGCATTGTTTTTGTAAAAAATCTCTTCTACTTTGTTGTGTTGTCTCTTTGTATTGTTGCACTTGTTCCAAAGAAATGTGTTTTTTTTTTTAACTTATAGCTTTGTTCTAAAGCTATGTAGCACCAACCTTCAATATGTCTGTCACCACCTATATATGTGTTTACATTCAATCACTTCTATTATCTCAAATTATTATTTGTGTATGTGCGGGTGTTGTTTTCTTTGTCTGTGTTTGTGCGAGCATCATTGGCCAACTCCTTATTAATTTTGTTCATTTCAATATGAACAACAAACAATTCAACAGATTCAATTGATTAAATAATAGTATAACAAGTCTAGAGCAAAAGAATATACCGGCAATAAAAAAAAGTTGAATGTGGACTTATTTTAATAGTTCTCTAAAGATTTCTTGCTGGGGAGCTAAGACAATTGCACCTATCAAAGCAACTAAAGGAATTATTGAAATGAGTTTAAATGGAAGAAAAAAATTGGCTGATATATGAATTCCAATTTGTTGACTAGTACTTGTCAAATCTTCTGTGATTGTGTTGGTGATTCATAGTTCTAAAGTAGTGCTTTTCTTTTTTAATGCTTTGACTATCTCTCAGGGTGCATACACAGGAGTTTGTTCAAGCAAACATGTTCCTCCGTACAAGGATAATATTGAGAAATTTAAGGCTAAAGGGATCGATTCTGTTGTTTGTGTGGCTATTAATGATCCATATACTGTGAATGCTTGGGCTGAGAAGCTTCAAGCCAAAGATGCTGTAAGTGTTTCACTTTATTCTTTTCTGACTATTATTAAAGGCTTTCTATGCTTTTTGATTGTTTTTCTCTCCTTCCTTTGTGTTTGCATTAGTGGTTAGTTTTTACTTTTTACCTTTGTAGTACAACTGTTGTATTTGTTTAAATGCATTTATGTTCTGTTTATATTCCTTTTTTCTAGCATCACAACTAAAGGATCATGCCAACCTCTAAACTCGTTTTTAATTGAGTTGAGCATGTTCTTTTTCTGCATTGTCATTTTGTTAGTGCTAGTCATGAGTTTGTAGATTATAATGCATCGACAACAATTTGTTTCTGCTAGTTTTAAGTTTAAAGATAATAATGAGAAGGGCAAGAGACATTTTGTTTCACAGAGGTTTTTTTTTTTTCATTTGATTGTAGTGATTTGCCTAGAAGAAATATGTGGAAGTTGTACTAATTGTTGACGTGCAAAAAGAATAGAAAATTGCTAACAATAACTTTTTAACATTCTCTTTTAAACACGTTCAACACTCCCTTTCCACCTCTTTAAGTGAGAGATTAAGAACGATGTGCTAGAGCGCAGGTTCAAAAGCGCAATACCCCTTTTCCACACACTTAGTGTGTGTGAGTTTTACTGCTTAGGATCTTTTTGAAACAAAAAATAAACATGTTCTACACAGTGTCATCCGCCTCAACAAACTCCAATGCAAGAAAAAAATGGAACATTCTGACCCGTTCTTTTGAAATAAAATCCCGACTTTGGAGTTGCTATTAGCAAGTATGTTGCTAGCACTCCTGAAAAGAATAAAAGGGTTTATGAGATCTTTGGTTTCTGGGAAGTTTGTAGTTTCTAATGCATGCAAAAATTTAGCTCGTCAATGTACATAATATATGCTCAGTAACTGAATATAGAAGATCGTTGTGGTGATTATCATGCTTCAATCAATACCTTGATAATAAATCAGCATTTAGAAGAACAAAAATATATTTGCTCCCTTTTGGTATTCACATTTCCTTTTTTTTTCTTTTTTAAGATTGAATTTTACGGAGACTTTGATGGGAGCTTCCACAAAAGCTTGGAATTAACTACTGATCTCTCTGGTGCTTTGCTTGGAACCAGATCTGAAAGGTATATTATATACCCTCCTTGAACTAAGATCAGGTTTATGGACACCAAAAAGATTTCTTTTGATGTTTGAATGAATTTACTTTCTTCAGATGTTTTAAAATTAGATCAAATACCGAAGCAGCAAAGTCACTAGTTTATGGTTTAGTTAAAAAAAGTAAAGTATTGAAGGAATGACCAAACAGTGGTAGCATAGCAAAGTTAATGTATATATTTAATAGTGTCTTTAGAAGTTAGAACACAACACTGGTATTTGAATGTTTCAATATAATTAATAATAGAGTTTCTCAATTCTTAAAATAGTAGCTGTTGTTTTTGTTTAGATGGTCGGCATATGTGGTAGATGGAAAGGTTAAGGCTCTTAACATCGAAGAAGCTCCGTCTGATGTCAAGGTTTCTGGCGCAGACACCATTTTAGGACAGATTTGAAGTTTCTGTCTGTTGGTTTTTATGATCAATAATTTTATTTTTTGATCAATGACAAGTGTTCAATAAAATGTACCTGATGCTTCTTCCAGCTGAGATGATAGAATGTTATTTACGAATTTTTGTGTTGGTTCATGTTGGAAAAAAAAGTATGTTATAGTGCGAATTTAATAAATTGTTGAAGTGCCACATTGGAAAGAAATTTTTATTGTAAATTTAAGAGGAAAGAAACTTGTTAAGTTCCACATTGGAAAGAAATGATTTTGAAATCTCACATTGGAAAACTCTAGTATTTTGAGTAGTTTCAAATCTATACATACTAAAGTCTCACATTGCTTAGAAAAGAAATGTGAGTTTACTTCCATCATTATATAATGAGCATCAAACTATTGTGAAAAGCACACCAAAGTTGGATAATATTCCCAACTTTCTCTTTTCTCCCTCTTATATTCTGCTCGCCAAATTTCGAGCCACTTCTCCCCTTTCTTTCTGTCCCTTTCGGTTTAGAGCGGTAATTATACCGTAGTCGGTTTAGAGCGGTAATTATAATGTAGTCCCTTTCGGTTTAGAGCGGTAATTATACCGTAGTCTCTTTCGGTTTAGAGCGGTAATTATACCGTAGTCGATTTAGAGTGGTAATTATACTGTAGTCCCTTTCGGTTTAGAGCGGTTATTATGCCGCAGTCCCTTTCGGTTTAGAGCTGTTATTATGCCGCAGTTCCTTTCGGTTTTTAGAGCGGTTATTATACCGCAGTCCCTTCGGTTTAGAGTGGCTGTTATGTCGTAGTCCCTTCGGTTTTTAAAGCGGTCGTTATGTTGTTTTTTATTTTTAGAGCGGTTGTTATGCTGTAGTCCTTTTGTTTTTAGAGCGGTCGTTATGCCGTAGTTATGAGTGGTCGTAGTACCATATTGCGAATGACTTTAATCGTCATATTGAGAGTGACTTTAACCGTCATATTAAGAGTGACTTTAAGCGCCATATTGAGGGTGTAATTCTAGAACGGTTTTCTACAGTGCAGTAGAACTCCGATACAGTGATCTGAGTTGTTTTATCCTGAGGACTTCGTGGTTGATAGTCTGCCTTGCACAATTTGGACAGTGCCGCGAAACGTCTTAAAGAGAGCGACCTAGTCCGCGACTCAACCCAGTAATATCTTCGGTGACATAAATTATGATTTTTAAATAGTTTTTGAAACTCAAATTCCAACAATTTTAAGACGTTTCTATCTGCCATGTCAACCAAAGATATTACTGGATTTGGTTATGTTGCCTCTGATTTCAATAAATTGTTTCAGTTTAAAGCAAATGATAAGAAAGCTGGAGAATTAACCCATCGAAAAATAATGATAAGAATTATATTCTTAATGGAGTTGCTGATGATTTGTATAACTACTACAGTTTCAGCAATACTGGTAGAGATATTTGAGATGCTCTAAATGAATATGTAGTGAGCTGCAACCCAGAGTATTAGATGGCTGACGGCAGATCCGTGGAGGCACACTTCTGTAAAATTCAGAAGATAACTTATGGGATTATCTATTAAGGTACGTTACTCATGACATATTTAAATTAAGTGTTGAAATTTAATATGTATCTTTGTGTTTGATTGTTGAAATTAATAAAAATGTATTTTTTTGCATACATGTTGTGTGATTTTAATTTTTGACATGTTATATTATGTGATGTGAACTCATTTGATTTCAGAATTAATTAACTTAGATTTAATTTCAAAGTTATTGTTAAATGATTTTTAAAAATGTGGTTTTTTATAGTCAAACTAAAATAATAAAGAGTTCACATAAATTTGTAGTTAGAGAATCTGAGTCTTTAGATTTATTACACTTTGATATATGTGAACATTATGGGAAAGTTAACGTGAAATGAAAAACAAAAATGAAAAGTTTGACATGTTAAGAATCTCTATAACTAAAATTGAAAATCAATTTAGTATAAAGATTAAAAGGTTACAAGTATGATTCTAGTTTGTTTAAATAAGTTTTATAAATTGTCTATAATTATATGTGGAATAACTGCACCATAATTGCTTGATGTGAATGGTAAAGTTGAAAAGAAAGAAAATATAACTCTTATTGAACTAGTTGTTGCTAGTATGCTTAATTATATTGTTGCATCTCATTAGTGTGCAGAAAATATATTGCTTAATTTGTTATGTTTTGAATAGAGTTCTTAAATCTAAAAACAAAACATCTCCTTATGAGATAGTGAAGAAAAGACAATCGAACTTGTCTTATTTTCAAACATTGGGTGGTCTGACTTATGTCAGAATCCCCTATCCCTAGCGAATTAAACTCGCCAGTAGAACCTATGAATGAGAATTCATTTGGGTATGCTGTAAAGAACAAAGCGTATAAGTTTTATGACCTAAATGCAAAAGTGATCAACGAGTCAAATGATGTTGACTTCTATGAAACTAAATTCCCTGTAAAATGGAGAAATAGTGGGGGCAGCGAACTAAGTTATGTTCCTGTTACAAGAAGCACTGAAAGCAGCAAACAAGGTGAAACAAAAACTCGAAGAAGTAAGAGAGTCAAAGTTGCTAAAGATTATGGACCAGAATATATGGTCTATAATTTAGAAGAGAATCCTGCAAATCTTAAAGAAGTTTTGTCATCATTGGATGCAGATCTATGACAAGAAGCTATAAACGATGAAATGGATTCTCTAGAGTCTAACAAGACCTGACATTTAGTAGACTTGTCTCTTGGTTGCAATCTAATATTTTTTTAATTATAAACGGAAACTTCTTACAAATATCACGAATATCTCTATTGTTACTTCAAACAGGAAAATTACTGTTGTCATTTTATGACAAAAAAAGCCCTTTATCGGATTTGAACCGATGACTTACGCCTTACCATGGCGTTACTCTGCCACACTGAGTTAAAAGGGCCCCATTTGGATTGTAAATGAATTTTGAAAAAGAAACTAAAACCCGATGGATGTATTGATAAGTACAAGGCACACCTTGTAGCAAAGGGTTTTAGACAAAGAGAAAATATAGATTTCTTCGACACTTTCTTATCAGTCACTAGATTAACATCCATTAGAGTGCTTATATCACTTGCGGCTATTCATAACCTGGTGATACACCAGATGGATGTTAAAACAACTTTTTTTTTAAATGGTGACCTAGAAGAAGAAATTTATATGGAACAACATGAAGGTTTTGTAATTCATGAACAAGAAGACAAGGTCTGTAAGTTAGATAAATCTCTATATGGTCTTAAACAAGTTCCTAAGAAATGGCATGAAAAGTTTGATAACTTGATTAAATTGAATGAGTTTAAAGTGAATGAAAGTGACAAATGTATTTACTACAAATCGGAAAAAGGCATTTGCACTATCATATGTCTCTACGTAGACGACAAACTCATATTTGATTCAAACTTTCAAGCTATAACATTTTGAAATCATTGTTGTGTAACAACTTTGATATGAAAGACCTCGGAGAAATAAATGTAATCTTGGGAATCAAGATTACTAGGTCAGAAAAGGGAATTTCTTTGGATCAATATCACTATGTTGAAAATATCCTAAAGAAATATAATTACTTTGACTATAAACCTGCTTGCACACCATACTATCCAAGTGTGAAACTTTTCAAGAACATTGGTGAAGGTGTTAGACAAACTGAATATGCGAGCATCATTGACAGTCTCAGGTATGCCACTGATTGTACTAGACCCAACATTGCCTATGTTGTGGGATTGTTGTGCAGGTTTACTAGTAGACCTAGTATGGAGCATTGGCACGTTATGGAAAGAGTCATGAGATACCTAAAAAGGACTATGAGTCTCGGATTATATTATCAAAGATTTCCTATAGTCCTTGAAGGATACAATGTTGTTGATTGGAACGTCTTATCAGATGACTCCAAAACAATCGATAACTATATTTTAATATAGTGAGTGGTGTTGTATCTTGTAAATCGAAGAACAGACGATATTGGCTCAGTCCATTATGGAGTTTGAAATGATAGTACTAGCTATTGCTACTACTAGTGAAAAAGCAAGTTGATTGAGATGCTTGCTAGCAGAGATCCTCATATGGGAAAATTTATGACAGATGTGTTGATCCACTGCGATAGTACCGCGGCTATTGCGAAGATTGAGAATCGTTATTACAACGATAAGAGACGACAAATTTGTCGTAAGCACAACATTGTTAGAAAGTTATTTACTAAAGGAGTTGTTATAGTGGATCATGTATGCACTGATGAGAATTTAGCAAATCTTTTGACGAAAGGATTTAGCTACAGAGAAAATCATAAATACATCCAAAAGGATGAGACTAATGCCTATAGAGTCATTCATGATGGTAACCCGACCTAAAAGACTGGAGATCCCAAGAATTAGGTTCAATGGGTAATAACAAGTCGTTGACTGATATGAGATGAACATGCTATTATAAATTAGAGAAACATGATTCCTGAAGCGATCATAGGATGAGGTAATAGAAACTCTTAATGAGATCTATACTCTACGTGGAGGGAGTACCGAGTTACAGGAGTACTCTTGATAGACTCACCTATGTGAATGTGGAAGTGGGGCCGCTTCCTATGGAATTTCGAGGCAGAATTCCTAGAGCGTTCACTATACTGGGATACACGTGCAGGGCCATTAATGCACAGACTTTTGAGAATACACCCTATGAAAAGGTTGTGTGTGAGTTTGATGTCAGAGATAGAGTTCAAGACTACGAGTCACTCTTGTTGAATCTGAATCTTACTTACTATGCAAAGGTTCAAGTCAAGAGACACCTTTGTTTATGCATGATCTTATAGAAGCGTTTGACGCTATTTTAGAAACATTTTTTTAAATTCAAGTGGGGGATTGTTGGAAAAAAAAGTATGTTATAGTGTGAATTTAATAAATTGTTGAAGTCCCACATTAGAAAGAAATTTTTATTGTAAATTTAAGAGGAAAGAAACTTGTTTAGTCCCACATTGGAAAGAAATAATTTTGAAATCCCACATTGGAAAACTCTAGTATTTTGAGTAGTTTCAAATCTATACATACTAAAGTCTCACATTGCTTAGAAAAGAAATGTGAGTTTACTTCCATCACTATATAATGAGCATCAAACTATTGTGAAAAGCACACCAAAGTTGGATGATATTCCCAATTTTCTCTTTTCTCCCTCTTATATTCTGCTCGCCAAATTTCGAGCCACTTCTCCCCTTTCTTTCTGTCCCTTTCGGTTTAGAGCAGTAATTATACCGTAGTCGATTTAGAGCGGTAATTATACCGTAGTCCCTTTCGATTTAGAGCGGTAATTATACCGGAGTCCCTTTCGGTTTAGAGTGGTAATTATACCGTAGTCGGTTTAGAGTGGTAATTATACTGTAGTCGGTTTAGAGCGGTTATTATGCCACAGTCCCTTTCGGTTTAGAGCGGTTATTATGCCGCAGTCCCTTTCGGTTTTTAGAGCGGTTATTATACCGCAGTCCCTTCGGTTTAGAGCGGCTGTTATGTCGTAGTACCTTCGATTTTTAAAGCGTCCATTATGTTGTTTTTTATTTTTAGAGCGGTCATTATGTCGTAGTCATTTTGTTTTTAGAGCGATCGTTATGCCGTAGTTATGAGTGGTCGTAGTACCATATTGCGAATGACTTTAATCGTCATATTGAGAGTGACTTTAACCGTCATATTAAGAGTGGCTTTAAGCGCCATATTGAGGGTGTAATTTTAGAACGATTTTCTACAGTGCAGTAGAACTCCGATACAGTGATTTGGGCTGTTTTATCTTGGGGACTTCGTGGTTGATAGTCTGTCTTGCACAATTTGGGCAGTGCTGCGAAACGTCTTAAAGAGAGCGATCTAGTCCGCGACTCAACCCAGTAATATTTTCGGTGACATAAATTATGATTTTTAAATGGTTTTTGAAACTCAAATTCCAGCAGTTCACTTGTTTTTGAGTAATTGTATTTCTTTCATTTTTGGATCCTACTTCTTTCTTATGAAATGAAATTCATATTATCTTCAATAATTTCATATGATTTATCAAATGAAATCCTAGTCATGGCAGCAACAAGAGTAAGACATCTCTCGAAGGGATTGAACTAAATAAATACTTTCAAAATTGCGGACCCAGCAAAATGTATTTTTGGTCTTTCACAACTTCTCAATTTAATTTTTGTATGATTTTTTAATTTATTTGGTCTCACTTTAAAGCATGATATTTATTTTTTGGGACGTTTTGTCAGACCCGGATTCCCTGCAGTCTTTTTCACAAAGCCTTGACATAGCCGTTCGCTTTGACACAGTCGTTAGATCAAAATTGAACCGTCTAGATTTAATCTCGTCTGATATCAATCGTACAATTTATGATGTCCTAAATGCTTGACATGTTTCTCCTCTTACCTACCTCGCGACACTTTTAGTTATAGTGTGTATTTGATTATGGTAAAAATTGATTTATAAATTAATTTTAATTAAAAATAAAGTGATTTATATAAAACAAGCATGGTTGGATTCGGTCCATTACGTTAATTCTACATGTAAAAATGGATTGCACAAACAATTGGGCATTGTGACTTACCAACAAAGAAAGGTGGGGTTGGTTGGCGGAAAACTCTTTTTGAAAAAACAAAATAGTGGTCCCTTTGTAATTTAGTCGGATTTTGACTTAATCGAGCATGGTTGGATTCGATCCATATATCTTTAGTATCATATCATAAATTAATGCAACAAGGAATTATGACATCCACGACTTCTTTAGTAACTCTCGACGTATTGTAAATAATATATCAATCTCTAAATAACAATTTCAAAATTATCAATGTATTTATTCGTGTATTAATATTGTAGCGGCAGAGGAGAAAACCTCTAAAATCTAAATTATTATTTCAATAGGCGAATCAAGTATTGGCATGTAAAGAAGAAAAAACAAACAATAAACATGGATGAAAAATCCACTGGGCTCTATAAATTGATGATTCGTCATAGTTTAAATTGCTACAAATCATGGACCATTTGATAACAATGCAGGACGCATACCAACACCAACACGTACATTGGTTATCAAAGTCGTCTCTTGCACTTAGTAGAATTGAATTGATGACCCCAAGCTAAGTCTTCACAGCATCATGTCCACTCTTTAATATAGATATATAGATAGATAGGAAATAAATTCAAAACATTAGTCACTTTTTAATCAATGTCATTGAAAATTACTCCAACCACGTTTATCACTTACAAAAGTCAATTTTGTCACCCATTTTCTTTTAGAACAGCAATAATAACTAATATACAAGTGTGTGTGTGTGTTTTCAGTAATAACATAACTAAATTGAAATATACGATTGAAGTTAACTGATTCATGAATCAATTATTACGGACGAGCAAAAAGAGAAATATTGTTACATAGGTACGAAATCAGTTCATCATTTGTGACATCTACCCATCTTGTGATTCCAAAATCAACAGATTTATTGACTAACTCATGAGATGAGTAAACTACTCTAATTAAAATATTTTCACTGTTTTTTAGAACAAAAGAAGAGTGGAGGATGGTATAATCCAATACCATGTTGACATTAAAGGGTTGTAGATAATGAGAAGAAAGGAATAATAAAGACAAATATATTCTTAAGATAAGATGGGAGGAGAAATTAATGTTATTGTATATTCTAACAGTGTAAATCAAGATTACTTAGAAATACAGCATCAGTTAACTTATTGTAATAAACTACTTCTCAAAGGGGTTTGATGGATGCGATGGACTAACCTGAACAAATGGAGGAATTTCCATTCGACCAGCAACAGTGCTAGAGACGTGTAAGGGAGCATCTGAACTAAAATTATGAACCACGCCTCCACTTGTTTCATTTGGAGAATGCCCAATGCCTTTCTCGCCAACGGACTTCCCATCGGGAAAGGATGATGTTCCCCCATTACGGACAGGAATGAGAGGAGAATTGGACCTTTTTGAGGCAAGATCAAGGCGTTCTATCATACGTGAAACTCCAGCTATGCCTGCATTCATTTCACGCTGAACACCTTTACTCAGCTCTTTCACTGTGACATTACGAGCAAGTAACTTCTCTTTAAGGCCACGGGTACTTTTAGAAATTGATTCCTTATATCTGTTGCAAGATATAACATGTGTTAGCACTGAAGGGTACTCACAGTTTACAATAACCCAGGAGCTAATATGTTTTTACCTGGCTGAAGCAGCAGAAAATTTCGATTTGATGGATTCGGGAAAGGAGAACATCTCAGAAGTGTTCGGTTTCCTTCCACCTAGAGGTGGTGACTGACTGTAAAGAACTCTGAACACAACCAATGAAAAAGTGAACATTCGAAGTTTTAGTAAGTAAACACTGAATCATAGAAAAAGCTTCTGCCTAAGCTGATGCCAGTGCCACTGCTTTAAACTTAAATGTCATACACAACTGGTACCTGGGTCTGTAAGTGACATTGGTCTCGGGACTAATATTTCTTGCAACCTCAGTAGGAGTCTCAGCCGCCGATGATAGACTGGTGGTTGGTGAACTACCACCGGCTGATGAAGTTGTAAGTGTCGGTTGCATCGCAGATACATGTGCAGAAGAGTTGAAAACAAGAATCTCTGATGGACCTGCTCCAGACGATCCCTGTCTTTTCTGTCTCTGAACAACACGAGCTCTACTTGCAGCAGCAACTAGGTGCTGCATAATTTGCTCATCAAAATCAGAGTCATCTGAGCAAGAATCATCCTGCATGAAAATAATTTACCCCTCATCATTGAATCATAGTATCATATGTGTATCATGGAAACCAATAATGTCGATAAATATTAACACAAGAAAAGAGCTTCATGACTTTCAATTCACTCACATGGTCACTATTAAAACTTGCAAAGGGGGCACGAGAGCTAGTGAATGAGGATGAATGAACATTTCTTGATCTTAAGCATTTCTCGGCCTCCACAGCGGCCAGAAGCTCTTGGCTACAAAAAGATAGGTTATTGATGAATTGAACACTACTGATCATACCATAAAAAGGTTGTATCAAAAGGGGCATTGCAAGTAAATATATACCTGGCAGGGTCTTTCAGAGCAAGTGATTGCCAACATATTGGGCACTCTTTGCTTCTTTGTGACCTAAAGAAAAAAGTTATGTTAGAAACAACCAATTACAAAATCCACAGCAACCCATGACCTATTTAACAAGCTATAAGGCTTACCATTCAAGAATGCAGTGCAGGTGATATTCATGTTTGCAACAGGTTACCTGGGATTGAAAAAGCAAACATATTAATGCACTGTTTAACATTTAGATTTAGACATTAATATCCGCAGCTTGTAAATTTTCTCTTTCATTTTCTGCAAATTCTAACTAATCCACACAACAGGCATAATTATACACATCAAAATAGATAAATGTATCGATGCTGAGCAAATGTTTGGCATCACAGAACTCAACAAGCTTAATCCTGTTATAAACTGAGATATACAGGTAGATATTAATCCACATACAAACATCACATACTATTTATTGGCGAATGAATAAGTCAATGGTTCTAAATTGCAGTCTGTAGCTGCAACTGCAAAAGCAATATAACAGTTTTAAAGGCCTCCACAACAGCGTCGCAACCGCAATGCCATCTACATCGGCCACATTTGCCCACTTTCTATCACAATATGAAAGTTCTTACGGTGACCACAACCGCAATTATTTCCATGTAAGAATAAAAAAAACTCGTACAACTATTATAATTTCCAGCTGATTCCATGTGTATAACTCCTTATGATGCTCAACTTAAATAAACAGAAGGGTAGACTTAATCGCTAAATTTTCCCAATATTTGCATCAGTGCATACACTGTTGCTGACAGAATAGAAGCAGGTCACATACACAGATTTGTCTCAAAATAAAATAATTTACCGTGAAATTCTAAGCAAGTTCAATTAAAACAACAATACCCAAACCACAAGAAAAGAACAAACAAAATCCCCAAAACCACACTAACCTCTAAACTCTGAACAAAAAATTGAGAAGCCAACAGAAACACAAATCAAAATGATATACAATACACAGCCAAAACAAAAACTTTAACAATTTACAAGTCAACAAATAAGATCATGAACATTCACTCACTCATTGAAGCTCGCAACTTTTTCAAAAACCCAAATGCAAAAAAGCAAAAAAACAGCGATAAATCACAACATACAGTTGATGGGTCATGAAGGCCGAAGGACTCTAAGCATATACTGCAAGAATCCTCAGAAGAGTCATCATCGAAAGGTCCAGAAGAAGATGGAGCTGAAATGTGTGAGAAAGAAGGAGGAGTTGAAGTTGAAGTTGAAGAAGACGAAGAGAAAGGGGTGAAATTTGCCATGGTTTGGGTTGTGTTAGCTTAGGTGTGAAGAAGAAGAAGATGAAGAAGAAGAAGAAAGGAACCCTAGAATGAAGAGAAAAAGAATAAGAAGAAGAAGAAGAACAGGGAAGGAAGAAAAAGAGGAAAAGAGGGAGAGAAAAAGAAGGCAAAATCCGATTCAGACGTTTGATGAGATCAAAGTATGACTTTTTTATTATTATTATTATTATTATTCTCAAAGATACAAAAGAATGACGATGGTTTTTGTCTTAATTATTAATTAAATTAATGAATCTGCTTTTGGATTTCTTTTTCTCTTTTTCTCTTTAACGTTAACTCCTATGACATCTTTTTTCTGTGCCGTAACACTCATTTTTAATTTAAGTTGCAAACACTATTTTTTTATCACTCTCATACTCTTACTATAGACTACTTGCATCGTTTGAAGTAGAAACAATATTCTAGACGCACATCACCCAATATAAATATAGAAGGAGAATAAAATAGAGAACGAAAAGGTAACAAAATAATGTATATTATTTTTTTTTTGAAGTATTACCTTTATTTGACTTTAATACTTCTTCTGAAGCTATATACTCTCTTTAATTTTAAATATATAATTTAAAAGTATTGTTAAAATAAAATTAATGTATTTAATTCAAAATTGAAATTAAATATATCAAGATCAGAATTATATAGATAATTTTAAATAGTATTTCAGTTATATATATTTCATTTAAAGCACTACAACATTGAGCAAAATTTCACTTTAAATTTTACTATTGCATTAACAACAAAATCATCTTTTATTAAAAACTTTTGGAGTTTGCATAAATCTGTCATTTTCTTAATATTAACAATAAATTCGTGTATTTTAAGGAAATGAACATTTTGTATTTTAGTAATAGTAGGCAATAATTTTTCGATCAAGTAATTTTTAAAATTTGAAGAAATAATATTATCCTTCCTTATTGTTTGTATTATTATTCTTGACGAAAGAGAGAAGTATATAGAAAAGTGTCATATAAAAATTGTGTTGATAATGAGAATGTTGATTATATCTAGAATAACAATTGATTTATAATAGCTTATAAAAACAATTACTAAATATGATTAATTAACTAATTATTAAGTATAACTTACTACTTGATCTCATAGTATTCGGATCAAAGATAAGGTTTGTAAAACTCTTGTTTTAAGTCTACTAAAAATATTATTTGTCATCAGTTTATTAAAAATAAAAGTGTCTACATATATTAAATTTTCTTTAGATTTCATTAACTATTAAAAATTATATATTTGAACTTACATATAAAAAAAATTATATATTTTTTTTATATTTTAAGTCCGGATGGACTAAGTGGTCCTCTCGTATTTATAATTATGCGAATATTATTAAAAATGTAGGGATGAGAATACGTTTAAGGAAAAGAAGAGGCTATTTGAGTTTGTTGCAAGTTGAGCTCCATCTAGCTAAGACAAGTGTCATGGCAATGCATGCATGTGGCTGCTACAATCCTCAACCTTAGCCATATAATATAAACTCTTTGGTTGTGTCGGTGGTGGAGTTATAAAATGTTTAAGAGAGGAAGGGAACATCAACCAAAATTCCACTCTATCTAAGATACTACTCATTTACACGGCACATTGATGTTATTTTTATTCATGATTAATTAATACTAGTTATAGAAATTTTTAATTGGACACATATATTATAATGACTCCACAACCGTTATTACTTTCGTATGCTTAAATATAATTTTCCATCGAATGCATGTCTTCGAAAATGAGATCTTGACTTATGCTGCATCATATAAAAGCTAAATCCGTGTGACTGAAAATTATATATCTAAATCATGGAAAAGGGAAAACAGTGCTTGATAATCAAAATGAAAATGATGACTGGCCATGTTTTTTGCAGCAGTTTTAAGTTTAGTCAATTTTATTATAACTAAATAAGTGGATTTAAATGTAGTTTTTTTCTATATAATTTTATCATCGTCTAAGTGCGACGTTATTTAACGTGATATTTTTAAGCGTTTTTTATTTTGATGTATTATTCATTTGATTTAGTATTTAAATTAGTATAGCTAATAACTTTATTTTATTATAAATTTTAGTATTTTTATAATATCAATGTTACAAATTTAAATATATAAATATTTTAGATATTTGAAGGTTTTGTCATATTCTTAGACATGTTGTAGTTTTGTACTAAATTATTATTTTATATTGTATTTATATATTTTATTGATTTGAAGTGATGAATATAATATTTTTAATTAAAAAAATTGATATAATCCTACATGATATTAATATTTTGGAGACCTTAGTCTAATTTTAAAAATTGGACACCGACTCAAAATAGGAAGTAAAAAAACCTCAAATTAACGTTATTTTGTATATTATAAATAAATAAATTGAAGCTCTCATCAATTAGAGGTCATTGCAGTAGGGTTGGATGCGGATAGACTTCATCGGCTCTGGTAGCTTCAACTTAGAGAAAAATTTCCCTTGTACCCTACTCCGATAATTTTTTGAAAATGTCAATTATATCTTTAAGTCATTATTTTACTAATTTAATTTTTCTTTTTTTTTTTATCATTTCATCTTTTTCCAGAACGATTTCAGTACATAAGCAGTGGCGGATCTTGCACAAAATATTTAGGGGAGCGGAATTTATTTGAGGGAACCGGGTTTATTTGGGGGAGCCGGGTTTTTTTTAGAGTATCACAAATTCATACATAGTAGACAAGTTGAAAAAAAAATATAATTTCAATTTTCATAAGTCATACAATTTTCACAATTCAATAAAATAAAATATATACATTTTATAATTTTTATCTTTGTCAAATTGAAAAAATACATCACCCTAATTAATTAGTTTATTCTCCAGTATCACATATATGTTAGTTGTATTAATTTTATTATATTTTAGTAGTATAAATTCTAAGAGAGTATAAAGCAAATATAAAAGAGATACATACATGGAAAAGGAGAGGTGAAAATTACTCAAAAACTAACTATAGAGTTTAAGGATATTTTAATAATTTATCATTTTGATACTATATCGTTAGTTATTATATATATATATATATATATATATATAAATTAAAAATATAGAGGGTGCCATGTCACCTGCCCGATTTAAGAAGATCCACAAGGTTGTTATCGGACAACTTTAAAAAAGATTTCTGGTACCACAGGAGTAAAAAATTGTAATATTGGAAAACTTCATAGGAAAAATTTTCTGTATAAAAGGTGTTAAACTTTCTAAAAAAAAATTCTAGTACATATATTTTTTTAAATAATAATATACCATAAATAATTAATATACTATAAATACGCTAAGTAATTAATACATCATATAAATATACCATAAATAATTAACACATTGTAATAATTAATATTTAATACGTATAATAATTAATACACCATAAATGCTCAAGTTTCTCGAAACAAAGCATCTGTAAAAAGTTCAAAAATGTTTTTCGGAAAAAGTGTTATGTACCGGAGAACTTCGAGAAATATTTTCCGGAAGAGTGTTCTATACCGGAGAACTTCAAAAAATATTTTTCGGAAAATACTTCTGTATCGGATAACTTCAAATAAGTTTTCTGTATTATATCTTGTGTACCGGAAAACTTGTAGTTTTATGATTTAAACAAAGACAAAAATGTCATTATATTCATGATTTGGGGGTATAAGTATAATTAGGAGGATATAGAGAAATTTTTTCCAACTTAGAGCATCATGAAACAGATCCCTTGTAGCTCTGCATACGATGTTGGATCAAAGACACGGACACAGAGGGAGAGGGGGATCGGTAGGTGCTTTGGTCCTTCCAAATTTTATAGATTGGTTTGAGTTATACATAATTAATTATTTTATAGTTTTATAATTAATTAAGTATTAAATAATTTTTATATAAAAATAATAATTAAATATGTATTTTATTAATTTTTTTTTATTTTTTTTAAATGTGATTTTCAATAGTTTTTAAATATATCTCTTACTAATTAATTTAATTTATATAATTACTAACAAAAGAGAAAATTTGATTATGCATTTTATTTCGACAGAAACAAGATTATAGTGTTTATACTCCACTTATTTAAGAAACCGAAGTAAAAGTCTAATTTTATATAAATATTATAAGTTGAAAAGTCTAATTTCTGAAAAAGTTGAAAAATAAGTTTTCCGGTAATAGCTGTACTCTGAAAATCTTTTGATGAAGTTTTCCAATACATGAGGTTTTACTGGAAATTTTTGATGAAGTTTTTCCGTACAGAAGAGTATTCCGGAAAACTTGTTTTTGAGTTCTCCTATATATATTTTTTATTTAATTAATTATAATTTTATGTTATTGTGATTTATTTATTTTAGGAAGAATACATGACTTTGAATCTTTATCGATCTTGTTAGGGAAAGGATTCGTGACAATCGAACACGATTTATGATGTATTAATTATTAATTACTATGATGTATTAATAGTGTATTAATTATTTATAGTATATTATTATTTAAAACTATTTATGGTATGTTAATTAATATTTATGATGAATTAATTATTGAATGGTGTATTATCATTTATAAAAATAATAAAATAAAATAAAAATGGTGTGTACCGAAAATCTTTTTGAGAAAGTTTTCCGGAAAGACCTTATGTACCAGAAATTTTTCAAATGAAGTTTTCCGGTAGTATAATTTTTTACCGGAAATCTTTTTTAAAGTTTTTCGGTAACAACCTTCTGTACCGGAAAACTTGAAAAAAGTTTTCCGGAAATAAAGTGTGTACCAGAAATTTTTTCTGATTCCGAAAAAGATAAAATAAAAAAAAAAAACTTTGAATTAATAATGATATAATTGATATTTTTAGAAAATTATGGGAGTATAGGTATAAAAGTGGGGTACAAAGGAAAGTTTTCTTCCTCGAATATTAATTCTCAAGTTTTTTTTTGTTTTTTTTTTTTTACTTTCATCCAACGGTCTTGTGGTATTATGTAAAGGGAATATACAAATCCACTATTTGTAATGAAAAAGAGGCAACATGCCCAAACTGATACAGGCCTATTTGTGAGAGGCCCAATCTGCTTTATCGGACCCACGCATTAGAAGACACAAATCTATAAATTTTGGTCCAATTCCAATCGTGATAAAAGTGCAATTAATATATATGAAAGTCACTGGAAAATTAAACTCACCTTGAGGAATACATTAATTTGTTGAATCTTCTAATCTTCCATATCTTCCAATTCATTTATGCCTCCAAACCTTTGCGTAAGTACCATCGCTAATGACCCATTGAACATTATAATCCACATCATTTCACGCTCACAACAGATGGTTTTCCAAATATGATACTAACACACTTCTATTCTTCACACTTGGACTCCTAGGAACACCACAATTGTACTTAGCCCTCAAATTTGCACACGAACATTTTCATTTTCTGCACTTAATTGCTAAGCTAGTTTTAACTCTCCAATATCATTTAGATAAAATTTTGAAAAAAAGATCAAATACATTAATAATAATCTATGCATGTGATCAGAATGGTCTTAATATTTTTAGAGGTCATGTTCAAAGCTAAAAATTGGACCTCTAAAATCACAAAAACTCTAACATCAAAATTTCATATTCTAACATTTAATTGTGTATATTTGATAGACTATTTTAGAGTGTTTAATATACAAAATTAAGGATATCAATATAAATTTTTTAAACATCACGATATATTATAAATAAATAAAAAATTAGAATCTTTTCTTCCATGTTCTAGTTTCCTGCATATGATACAAACTTGTCACTTATCAATTATTTAAAATTTTATCAATCATGTGTCAAATAGTTAAAAGAAAATATGCACATTATTATTGTATATCTTGCATATCTTCTAAAGTGATAAAAAAAATTAATACACTCATTATACAATACTTTATAAATATAAATTATATACAATATAAACATTTATCATTAAAAACCAAGCAAATAGTAGACTACCTCAATAAAAATGGTTATAATAAATTAATAGTGGTTATTGTTGGAACATGTTGTATAATTGATAGGAATTGGAATTGAGAAAAAAAGAGAAGAAAAATAGAGAAAAACAGAAAACAGATTGTTCTTCTGCTTCCTTTAGATTGATCTGGATTCTGCAAAGATTGATCTTTTCACTCTGCAGAACAATCTTCCTGTTACAGCATATTACAGCATTTTACTCCTCTTTCTTGGCCTTTTATAGCAGCAGTTTTGTGGCTGTTTTACATCAACCAACTTAACCAACTTCTAACCATATTCTAACTAACTTCTAACTACATTTTAACTACATCATTTTGAATTATCTCCAACAGTTATAATATTAGAATATAAAATTCAATGAAACAAAGTATTAAATTCCAACCAAATCAAAGCATGTTAATTAAAGCAATGTCAACTACGAATATTATTTTCTCTTCTTCTCTCAATCACAGAGACACTGTTGTATGTTTACTTTCTACTTTTTCACACGACATTGTTGTTTTTTTATACGACATTTTTCTTATTTCAATCTCATATATAAGTTGAAAACCAATGACACATTTTTTTCGTTCCTTAAATTGATGTGAACTCCCACTTCAAGAGAGACTCACTCAACATATCTCTCCCATAAAATTTAAATGAAGAAAAATATTGTCATTCTAATAACTACATCAAAGGTCTCTCTTGAAGTGGGGGTTCACATTACTATTAATTAGTGTATCTCTTAAAATAATTTCATTTTAGGGTGGTTTTTCTTGAATTTAATGAGAACATGTTTGTCATCACAATTTATCTATTTGAGACATCAACTATAATGTTTCCCTTTAATCACCCATTAATGGAAACGAACTAGAGACATCAACCCCAAAATTAGGATCATAACCTTACTAGTTCTATGTTTTTTTTTCCTCCTGAATTATAGATTTTAGAATGAAGTGACTATTTTCTGTTTAAGCAATTGTTCTTCAAATATTGTAAGATACTCTTTAATTTGAATGTATGTAGTATTTTCTTTCATCTGAATTAATTAGAAGTATTATTACTAAGCTGCACTAACCTACCTTTTGCTCTATGAATTTCATCAATTAATATTTTAATTAGATCTTAATATCAACAATTATTTAATATTATTTAAATATGAACCTTCAAATAGTATGTATATTACACTATGAAATTATTTCTAACAAACTAATACATGTTTAAATTAAGTCACATTTTTCAATTTACGCACAATGAATCTCTAAGATTATACAAATATTTTTTAGTATATTATTGTAATTACGAAAGTTGATATCCAAATCAATAAAAAAAATTAAATATTACTAAATAAATTTGGATTTTCTTTTGTGATAACCATGGATCAAATTTAAGATTTATTTTTAAAAACGGAACTAAACTATTTTTATAATTGTTAATACTTATTTTGTTATTAATATAAAATATTACATTAAACTATTATTTATTAATTTTAATTAACTTTTAATAATATTTATTTTTTAAATTGATATATTTTTGTTAATTCAATCATAATCAATTTGTATTATTTTGTAATATTAAGTTCTAATATATTATATATACTATTTTGTTTTAAATTTATTATATCAATATAATTTTATACTATTATTATTAAAATAATATATTATAAATTATAATTAAAAAAATCAAAAATCAATTTAATTTAAATCGCATTAATTTAGATCAAATTAAATTTTTTTTTTTTGTTACATCCAAATCAAACTAAACCACGAAAATTTTAATTTTTAAATCAGAACAATGCAACACCTCTAAGTGTAATAGGATGGAAAATTGACAATTGTGTTGGCAAAAAATAAGTATTAAAAAAATGGAAAAAGAAAACCTCAATGACAGTGAAATGCCATACTTTGAACGGTAAGGACCCAAGCATGCATGAACTAGAAGGTCCACTCGTAGTACTCATGAACGGTTATAGTGAACTCACAAACCAAACTCAAATTACTCTTGTGCAATTCCAGCTTGCTTCCAAAGCTCTGATTAATTAGACGAACTACTTAATTGGACCTTTATCACGTGAATTTTTCATTTATACAATAATGTGGTAATTATTTTATGTTTGTAAATATTTTAATTACTTTTAATTATATATATATTTTAATAAAATTGCTTAAAGAGATTTCATTTATAATAAAAAAAAATAGTATTTTTCTGTAATTATAAATTTTGACAAGCGTCTTTTTGTTGAATAGATCAAAACCTGGCTGGAGACAGAGTACAGACACATATACCTTAGAAAATCAAAAGAGAATAATTTTAATATAAAAAAACGAGCATCGTCAATTAATTAATGTGATGTGATTAAACACGAGCAGCAACAGGAGGTGTCTCTGTCTTTCTCGATGGTTGAGATTTTTCTTTCCACCCCTTACAATTTACATTACCTCGGTGTACTCTTGAGGTTTGTCGTTTTTTCAAGCAAGAAGATTTAGCGGTTCAGAATGAGCGAGATCTACATGTTGAGCAGAATTATTGTTGTACCAATTCTAATCATGCACTCAGAGACAATTTTTGTGGGGTCCAAAGTATGTTTAAGAGTAACACAAAATGAAAAATTAAATTAAATCAGCCATTTATTTGTTGCCGTTAAAATCCGATGTATAGAAAACCAAAGAAAACGAAAACTTTAGACAAATTGATGGGATATGCAAAGACAATATCTACGGTGGATCGGACTGCCATAATGGTCATATACTAGATGGTGCTCATATAAAGAGAATAGTTAGGCTATGTCTGATTTGATATAATGTGATGGAATGAAGTGATATGAAATGAAATTGAGTTGTTTCGATCATAATGAAATCTATTCAAGTATATATATCACATTTATTTATATTATTTCAATGTTACTGTAGTATTTAATAATTCAACAACTTCACTCTATTGCCTCTAAAAATTTAATACACGTATCCCACTAATAATTTTATATAATTAAAATCCCAATCCACAAAGAGTGATTGAGATAGAGAGAGAGTGTTTCTCCTAGCTACTCCTCCCAATAGCAACAATTGTTAAATATTCTTCAATGTATGTAGCTAACAAGTTGCATTTCTTATTAGCTAATACATTTTCTACCGGAGATGCTCTTATATTTGAGATGGACTCAAAGCTAATGAGTGATGGAATGAAGTGTGCGTGGATATTACAAAATTAGGGGTTATCAAACAACTTTCACGTGAAGTTTACTGCATAGTTACTCAATATATAATGTTTGATTTCATTTTTATATTGATATCCAACGTGTATTGATTCTTTAATTTTTCATGAAATGTTTTAGATTTTTTGTGCCATATCAAATCACCCTAAATCTAAATTGAATTTTTAATGAAAAAAAAATCTAAATTTAATTTTTATTGAAAAGTATATATACTTTTTGCGTAAAAGAATAAAAAAAACATTTTTTTTCTTCTTTTCTTTCACCCAAACAATAAAAAATAAATTTAGACAAATTAAATCAAACAAATAAATAAACTTGGACACATTATAATCCACTTATTATACATAATTTAAGTTTAAAAACTTAACTCAATTGATAAATATTTTATAGTGATAAATTTGACATATTATTTTGAATTGGAACTTAAACTGAATTAATTATAATAGAATGTATTGTATATCTCCTGAGATAAAAAAGAATTATTATAGATAGTTGAATTTCGCTGTCAAATGATCAAGAGCAAGTGTTGATGGATGAATGCCATGTTGAAACTCCAATCATCGTAATAGTTAAGAAGAAAATTTGTCTTGTAGTAGTTAAGTTTTATTTTATTTTTTCGGTAGTTAAAATCTACGCGGTTAGTTGTGAATTGTTGCAAATCATGTCAATTCTCATTCCACCTATATATATATATTATGTCCTAAGGTTCAAATCAACCCATCAAGGCATCAACTGCTAAGTACAAAACACAACTACACAAACACATTAATTTTAACAACATATTATTTTTCATTCGTTCATTTTGTTACACTACAACACATTCATATAAACCAAGAATCATGATCTCTTCAATCAAATGCACAACATCATCACTCACAAAGCTTCCTCTTCAAAGGCCACAACTTTCAATTCTACCAACCTTTCATAGTGTTGAACAAAACATGTGTCTTTCTCTACTCTCTTCAAAGAAACCTCTCTACCTTTCATCCACTGAGAATTTTGCATTATTGACAAAACCCAATAGAAAGAATGTGACTTTGTGTCAAGCCTATGAGGCTGATAGATCAAGGCCACTTGAGATTAACATTGAGCTTCCTAGTGAAGAAGAAGCTCAAAGACTCAAGATTGGATTGTATTTTGCTACTTGGTGGGCTTTGAATGTTGTTTTCAACATATACAACAAGAAAGTTTTGAATGCTTTTCCTTATCCTTGGCTTACTTCCACTCTGTCCTTAGCTGCTGGTTCTCTCATTATGTTTATTTCATGGATCACTAGGGTTGCGGATTCCCCAAAAGTTGATTTGGAATTCTGGAAGGCCCTTTTTCCCGTGAGAAACTCACCACATTTCCTTTTCATTCTAACAATTGTTTTCACTTTTCAGTTTGAAAGTGCCCCAAGTGTCTGACCCATGTCACTGTCTGACATGACACTTAACATTCAATTACTTCTATTTCTTTAACAATTATTAGTTAAAAGTGTTTACGTGGTATTTTCACATCATAAGTGAGTTTGGACTTTGAAGTATGGTAACCTTGATTTACTAGTATTCACCTCAGAAATTTGAAATTTGTAGGTTGCTATGGCACACACAATTGGGCATGTTGCTGCAACTGTGAGCATGTCAAAAGTAGCAGTTTCATTCACTCACATCATCAAGAGTGGAGAACCAGCTTTCAGTGTCCTAGTTTCAAGATTCTTGCTTGGAGAAGCATTCCCTATGCCAGTTTACTTCTCATTGTTGCCAATAATTGGTGGTTGTGCACTAGCTGCTGTCACTGAGCTCAATTTCAATATGATTGGTAAAAACATCACATACAATTATTCACCAAAAAATGAAGTTGAGATTTTGACATTTTTGGTAGTTCAAATTCAATACTCTAAGTATATATACCAATTGATGTTTCAGGATTTATGGGGGCTATGATATCAAATTTGGCATTTGTGTTCAGGAATATATTCTCAAAGAAAGGAATGAAGGGAAAGAGTGTCAGTGGAATGAACTATTATGCTTGTCTCTCAATGATGTCTCTATTAATTCTCACACCTTTTGCCATTGCTGTGGAAGGTCCCAAAGTTTGGGCTGTAGGCTGGCAAACAGCTGTGTCTCAAATTGGTCCCAATTTTGTATGGTAAGTGAGCACAACATTCTGCAAATCAAAGACTGCGTCTAGGATCTGACACAAAATATTTGATGACTGTGTCTATTTGAGTGTTTCATAGGATACTAAATTATATTAATGTTTGGATTTTGATGCTTTCAGGTGGGTGGTTGCTCAGAGTGTGTTCTATCATTTGTATAATCAAGTATCATACATGTCTCTTGATCAGATTTCACCCTTAACATTTAGTATAGGAAACACAATGAAGAGAATTTCAGTAATAGTCTCTTCAATCCTTATTTTTCACACTCCACTTCAACCTACCAATGCTCTTGGAGCCGCCATTGCAATTCTTGGCACCTTCATCTATTCACAGGTGAATTCTGTTTTTATTTTTTTTATTTTTTTATTAGTTTTTTTATTTTTTTTTATTTTTTATATATATAGATAGATAACCTCTTGTTTGAAAAAATATAGGAAGGGTGCAATTAATTAACAGCTTTTATGTTGATTGGCAGGCTAAACAGTGAGGTTGTGTTTTTGAAGCTGTTATGGAACACAAGGGAATGATGACTCATGTCATGGCTTGAGTTCTAAGGGTACTATTATGTTGTTAGACTGTGATTAGTACTATGATGTTAATTAGAGAGTGTATTATGTTGTCACTGATTAGGAGTATATGATTTTAATTAGAGAGTGTATTATGTTGTGATTGATCAGGACTATGATGTTAATTAGAGATATTGTTAATAGGAATTTTCTCTGAGGTCACTTTCTATGTAATTTCGTTTTTATAAGTGTAAATGAGTTTTCCGTTGCTTTTATGTAACAAGAGCTTTAGAAGAATAGACTATTGAATTATAAGCTTGATGTGTCATAAGAGTTACATTTTGTCTCATAAGATATGGTGAACGTCTTTAAACTAATAAAGAGAGAAAATAATTTCCACCCGAACCAAAATCAAATTAGTAACATAACGTGCTTGCTATTTATAAAGTGTAACTAAAATATTTAATTAAACACGACATTTGCAAGTTTATAAAAACTATCTTTTTAAAATTAATTTAAACAAATAAATAAAAAAGTTGACCCGAATTTAAATATCAATAGCTTATTATGCACAACTATCAGGTCCTTACAACTGTTAAAAATTTGACCGGCACCACTAATTAATTAAAAATTAAAAATTTAATCTCTTTAAAAATATTTTAAAATATAATAAAATTAAATATAAATTAAAGTTATGAAATTTAATATAATTAAAAAATTAAAATAAATAATAAATGAATTGTTTTAATATAATATGACAAAGTAAATTATATTTTAAATTTTTTATTGACTCGTTGAAGATAATCTTAGTATATAGTAGAAACACTCACTCTAGCATCAATGGTTTGAAACCATATTTTGCGGTCAAGTAAGAATAACATCCAATCGTCAAATTTATCTTTCATGTCATTAAGCTGAACTATATTGCAATCGTAATTAATAAACGAAAATGTTTAAGAATTTTTTTCGTCTTCTTCATTGGAAATTTTAATATTTTTTTCTGCATAAAAAATTTCACATTAATGTGCATTTTGTTGGATGGTAAGTTTTCTGCGTTTTTATTTTTATTTTCCTCGTCCATGGCCATGGACCATGGTTTACGACATTTTGAACCAGTGAGATAAAATAAATTTAGTTGAAACGGATATCTTTTTCAATACAATTTACTCTTTATTCCGACAAAAAAGTTTTAGGAAAATAAATTAGCTCTTCAATTATTTTGTTTTTAATAACGTGTCACTTTTTAATTGAATGTGGTTAAGTCTCATGTATTATGTAAGTGCCTATCCAATAATTTGTCATGTATAATTGTGTTAACTTATAATAATATTAATTTGAATAATAGTAATCTCATATAATTAATTAACGCCAAAAACGCCCAACAAAAAAATTTTCCTTGAACCAAACAAAAAAATCAAGTGTAAACAGTGAATCCCACTTGGATATTGCATTGCTGATGTCGACGTTTCCAGCTCATGTAGTGTTGTTATATTATGATGGCTGCTTACTCACACTCACACACAACATGGAGCTTCTACTCCCACTCCTCAATATTGCCCTCTGTGTACTAACTTTTCTCTTCTCAAATTTCATGGCATCGTGTGCTTTTGTGTCCCTAGAACATAATATTACTCCATCCTCGTTTCCACACAACTTCCTCTTTGGAACTGCATCTTCTTCCTATCAGGTTACTTTAGCAACATCCTCGTTTGCTTCTAATTTCAATGTTTCTAAAATTTGTATACTACACTTGTGTTGAGAAGTTACCTTGACTAGTTTATTTTTAGTATGAAGGAGCATTCTTGAGTGATGGCAAGGGACTAAGTAACTGGGATGTGTTTACTCATAAGCCAGGTTAATATTTATTCATAAACTACTATACGAATGCCCGATTGAAAAATGTTCCTTAATTAGTTCATATATATTCACTATTCAGTCTCATGTGTAGTTACTTACATTTCAGGGACCATAATAGATGGAACTAACGGGGATGTTGCTGTTGATCATTACCATCGTTATGAGGTACAAAAATATATTTTCTTTGGAAAATGCCAAGAACAAGGACATTTGTTAAATATTTAAAAATACAAATGTTATATTACTAACTTCTGAAAATTATTTTTTATCATAACTTTTTTATATTTTTACTTTGTTATCATAAATTTATCATAACTTCAAAAAATTATTTTTTATAATGCCGTTCGTGTAATTTTCACGAACAGGATACTGTCCAGCTAAAAGTACCCCACCTGCGACTACTTGTATCTGTCTCCATCCACCGCAAATCATTTTTTCTGCACCGTCCTCGTATGATATGATATTCATGCTTTTTTTTTTTTATTCACAATAATTAATATATATATATATACAAAAACTTGTCTCAAAATAATTTTTTATTTATTTATAATTTTTTAAAATTTAAGTAAAACGATTAAACAAGTTGACTATTATGAGATAAATGAAATACTTTTTTTTTATCGGTTTATGACTTTAATTGTATATGAAATAATAATTTCTGTTTTTGTTTTTTAAATTCAGCATCAAAATGGATTATTAACCTTTCTCTTTCAGTCATGAACGCTAATTATCATTTACTTTTGTAATGGAAATTGAAAAACAGGAAGATGTGGACCTAATGGAATCTACTGGAGTCAACAGCTATCGTTTTTCATTATCATGGGCTAGAATTCTACCAAGCAAGTATTTTTTTATATAAAAAAAATAAAATAAAATAAAATAAGTTAACAAATCGCATTAAATTTTTATACCTTGTCTAACTTTTGTCTTTCAAATTTATTCCAGAAGGTAGATTTGGTCATGTGAACAGGGCTGGCATCGATTACTATAACCGGTTAATTGATGAACTTGTCAATAGAGGTCATTTTATTTTGAACTTAGATTCTTTTTAGTTGCTCCACGTATGTGTGTATTATGTATAGATGAACTTTTGGTCAAAAAAATTAAATATAATATACGAAATTCAAAATAATTTAAGATTCAAGTTCTAAAGAAAAATAAATGGTTAAAGTAGGCACGCAAAAAGAAGTGGTTAACTGCATTAAATTTAGGTATCGAAGTGTTATAATGAATTGAGATTTGTCGTAATAAATTGAGATTCAAAATGAGATTAATATCCATAATAAATTTGTTTATTAATATATCAAAAGACTACATACACTAGAATTTGTATCAATTGCATTCAGTTTTTTATTGAATCCAGAGAAAATTGACATAAACTGTTTCACATACATACAATTTAATTTAGATTTAAATACACTCAGATCCAACGATTATGTAACAACAAAAAAGAGTTTCAATAATTTTTATATTCTACATGTCATCCGAAAATAAGCAATATATTACAGGTGAATCATTTCATTTTTAAAACTTTTTGATTGTTATTGGTTTCAGGAATAGAACCTTTTGTCACAATAACACATTATGACATTCCTCAAGAACTTGAAGATAGATATGAAGGTTGGCTTAGTCCTAAAATTCAGTAAGTACATCAGCAACTAAGAACCAAGACATAACTAAATAATATAGTTGTTAATTGTTTAGAGTAAAAAATTTGATAGTTGTCAATAAATTACAATTATTCATTAACATAACTTACAACTTTAAAAGTAGTTATGATAAAATTGTAAAAGTCAAACATTATAATTGATTAATATTCTAAAAACTCTTTACGGCGGCCGACAGTTAATATAAATTAAATGTATTGTAACATTTATTTTTTCAGGGAGGAATTTAGGTATTATGGAGACATATGCTTCAAGTACTTTGGAGACAGGGTGAAACATTGGGTGACATTTAATGAACCCAATGTTGCTGTTATTTGTGGTTATAGAACAGGTGTATATCCACCATCTCATTGCTCAGGTTCATTTGGCAATTGCAGCTATGGAGATTCAGAGAGAGAACCTTTCATTGCTGCCTCTAACCTCATCTTATCCCATGTGTCTGCTGTTGATGTGTACAGAAACAAGTATCAAGTGAGATTATTTATATTTGTTTAGTTGTTACTTAGTAGTAAATTACATTTTTCTTACATGATTACACCTTAACTTCATAATTCATTTTTGTAATTTTGTTTTTGTTCTGTAATTGCACTAGATTATTCTTAAATGACACACCCTTCTCTACTTTTGAGAAAGCACTAGGGGTGTCCCTATATTATTTAACTAATGCACTATACTGCTCAAATATCAGAAAAATCAGGGAGGAAAAATTGGAATTGTTATGAATGCTGTATGGTATGAACCATTTAGCAACTCATCAGAAGACAAGTTAGCTGCTGAGAGAGCTCAATCATTTAACATGAACTGGTAAAGGCTTTCTCTTTTGTTAATTTGATGAGTTATTTTTTATGGCCTCCCAAAATATTCAAATTAAGCTTGTGACTATGTCCCTTATGGAGAAATGCAGGTTTTTGGACCCAATTATACTAGGGAAGTATCCAAAAGAAATGCATGATATATTAGGAGCTGATCTATTACCATTTTCCAAATATTATTTGGGAAAACTTAAGAGTGGATTAGATTTCATTGGAATAAATCACTATACTAGTTATTATGTAAAAGACTGCATATTCTCTACATGTGAACAAGGAAAAGGGTCTTCAAAGACTGAGGGATTTGCTCTAACATCTCCACAAATGAATGGCCTCAACATTGGAGAACCGGTATTAAATTTCATACCTTTAATTAATTTAAATATTGTGTCACAAAATAACAAGTTCAACTTTGGTAAACCATATATTTAATTAATTAAATGGTTTCAAATAATGCATGTAGACTGCACTTGCATGGTTGTATGTTCACCCACAAGGAATGGAAAAAATAGTGACTTACATAAAAGACAGGTACAACAACATACCAATGTTCATCACAGAAAATGGTGAGTGGTAATACACCTTAATTTAGTCTTCTCCTAAAATTGTGTTATCCCATTATTGATGCCCTTAAATATGAGACTTTATTTGTCCTACATAGGATTTGGGATGACTGAGAATTCCTACCCAACAAGTAAAGATGTATTGAACGATGTCAAAAGAGTGGAATATTTGAGTGGATACTTGGATTCTCTAGCAACAGCAATAAGGTACTTCCTCTATCTCATAATATAAACAAAAATGGATCAAAGAAAGTTTAAAAAATACACTAAGTTTGCATGGTCACCTGTTTTTTGGTTCACAAATATAAAAATAATTGTTACTTGTTCTGTGAATAGGAAAGGAGCAGATGTGAGAGGGTACTTTCTGTGGTCCCTTCTAGATAACTTTGAGTGGAATCATGGATACAGTATAAGGTTTGGACTTCATCATGTGGACTTTGCAACACTTAATAGAACACCAAGAGTGTCTGCATTTTGGTACAAAAACTTCATTGTAGAACATAAGGCTCGGACAGGCATTAGCCTTGGACATACTCAACAGAGATGAACATTTCAAATATAATTTTACACAAGCTAAGGAAATGTGAGAAAATCAATACTCAATAAATTTTAATGCCATGTCCATATTGTACAAGTGTCCAATATGTGTATTTTAGAATTATAATTATTGAAATTACTAAAAATTAAATTTGCCTATCAAACATGAAAAACTAATATAACCACTAATTTCTAACATTTGCCGACAAAATTAATGGTAATAAATGCTTCAAGTTTTAAAGTATTAGTACCAAGTTATGAATGTAACACCCTAATATTTTTATATATAATATATATGAATCTTTTAGTAATTTTTGTAATTTATTATTTAATTAATAATTTATTCTACATGTAAATAAATTAAATTAAAATTTACTACTCCCTATTTTACTTGAATAGTTATAACCTTTATTTTTACTTAATTGTTTTGGTGTGACAATTACATTAGAACGGTTTATGACATAATTATTTCCTAAGTGGACAACGGTGTATTTTGTTTATTTGATTATTTTCGATAATCATGAAATTGATAGGTTAGATACATTGACTTTATTTTTATACATTACCTGCAGTGATAATTTTGTCTTACTTGATTTATTTTAGTTGATGAAAACATTATTTAAATTATTTAATTAAATTATAATTTATAAAAGTTATATCATTTATTAATTTTATTTTAGAACAAATAAGTATTTAACCTAGGAGATAATAGGTGAAAATCCTTCAATTTATTTATATATTTTATTTAATTAATTTAGTGTAATAATAATAAAGTAATTATTCATTTAATTTTAATTATTTGATCAAGTATATTTATATTAATTAATTAATTAGTTGTTGGGGTATTTTTAGAGTGAACAATGACCAAGTCAATTTTGGTCAAAGTTTAATCATTCACACTATATTTTATTTTTAATAGCATTTAATTATAGAACCATGTGTTTTCCATTTCACATCTACTCAAATGTGTAACAAACAATAATAAGTAGGTAAATTAGTTCATAACGGTTGGTCATTGAATGATATTATTCCAATTGAATATCTTATTGATGTGTGCAATTAATCTCAATGAGAAAAAATATTCTCTTTCTCTAATCAGCTTCACTCTCCATCCGCAATATTATATTTTATTTATCTCAAATATTTTCTAAGTCACTCAAACAACCACCCACATATTCCCTCTCTTTCTTGTGGAAACTCTAAGCTTTTGTTCCTTCATCTTTATGAGGTTTTTCGTGGGATATGTAGTGTTATGTGGAAGGAAAGTGTCTAAGGTAAGGGCTTTTTCCCATGCAGAGTTAGGCTATATATTAAATTAGCAGTTTGTAGGATATTGATATGATGTCTGGATGTCTTAAAAGAAAAATGTTGATTTTATTTTTGTCGTAAAGAAATTAACTATAATATTTTGATTGTCTCTTTTGAGTAATACATCTATCTTGATGAACTTAATTATAGAGTTATATTTTATTATTATCCCTTGATAAATATGTTTGTAGTGAAAATGTTTAGTGTTTTACGTCTTTTAGAGTATTTAATTATGAAGTTATAATTTTTATAATGATGTAATTAGTAATATGTTTATTATGATGTATTTTATTTTATTTGTTGACCTTTGAGTATTTTAAATTTAAAACTTAGCTTTTATGAACAATATATGTGTCTTGAGAAAATTGATGGGAATTTTATATTTCTTTAAATTTAATAATATGAGAAAATTGATTATTGAATGCATTAATGAATAGTCCATTTTTAGAATGTTGAAAACTTTATAGTGAAAGGAATGAAATTTATGTTGTTATTGTATTCTTGATGACATGAGTTTTAATAGTTATCAATAACATGTAATCAAATCGAATCTTAAGGATTATTAAAATAAAGTGGTGATTTTGATGTGTGAAAGTTATTGAGTTATAACTATGAACATCCATGAGAATATAAATTTAATGTCTTATGTGATTAAAAAATTTAATCTAAAATACTTTGTCTTTGTGGTTGCCTAAGTGGCTGATGATTTGTGTTTCAAATATAATTATCTTTGTGGTTGCCTAAGTGGCTGGTGATTTGTGTTTTAAATATTTGTTATCTTTGTGGTTGCCTAAGTGACTAGTGATTTGTATTTTAAATATTGTTATCTTTGTAGTTGCCTAAGTGACTGATGATTTGTGTGATTGTTTAAGTGAGTAGTGTCATGTACTTTTTGAGCATCATTATCATTTCATAACATATCATATGCATCTTTGTTGACGCATGTGTGGCTGGTTTAATTTTTCCCCATTGGTATGGGTGACTTCTGTGTGGACGCCTGTGTGGCTGGTTATATCCGGATCATATATGTTTAGGAGCATGCATAACTTATATACATTTTATTGTTATTTTTATTTTTATTTAATTATTTGTTCTACGGTTGTTATTTATTTATATACATTTTATGACTTTTGATATATCTTTGAGAACTATTAAATAATCAATTTCTTTAAATCTTTTATTACAAAAGGATTTTATATTCATATTTTATGGTTGTTATTTTATTATTTTGTTTAATTTTTGTTGTGGGATGATTATTTTATTCATATTTTAGGTACTATTGATCTCAAAGAGTTGCATGAATGATGCTTGATTGATGCACGCGCGTGTGAAAATGAGACTTTTATTTAAAAATAATGTTTTATATTACTCGTCATAATTAACTTTTAATAGAAATGTGGAAGTGAGATTTTTATTCCAATTGAATGTCCTTAATTTTAGTCAACATTGTTCTTTTGAATTTCACTTAAAGAGGATTTATTTTATTTTGGAACATAAATGAATATCGATCTAACAACTGTAATATTAATTTTGTAAATGAATAAATAAATAATATTTTAGTAAATTACGTTACGTTTTTTTACAAAAAAAATATATATTAAGTTATTTTTACGCAATTTCAATTTATTACCTAATGAACTACTCCTAAAAAAAATTAGTCGTTTCTAAAAGAAAATAAATATTTTTAAGTAATTTTTAAAAAAAAAAAAATTGGGGCGTTACAATGAAGATGAAAGAGGACTTTCAGCTCTGTGCTTGCATATTCATCTTCTTGATTGAAGCTTTCGGCAACTACAAAAGCATTGACTTATCTTAATTTCAAAGAAAGCAAGGATAAACTTTCTCAGTAAAAAATGAAAAAAAGGAAAGTTACTAATCAAAGCATCAAACTGTTTCAATAATGCCATTATTTCCTCTAATTTAGTTTGGTTGTTTAAGAATCCTAATTCATCGTTGAGGAAACCAATTTGAAGCAGCAACTCACAAGTATTTTCTAGCTTTACTTTCACAATAGTGAGTCACAAACAACCAAAAAGTTAAAACATATTGATACATACATATCATATATAGAGCTTATATCTTCCTTTTCAGTCCCAATATGTCGAGTAAAATTTCCTGACCCCAATTGTGATGATTATTTTCCATTCACGTTTCAGTTGTGTTACATTATGGCTTATTAGTATCCATTCATACTACATTCTTCTATTTCAATTCATTCAACCAACGATAAGCTAAATACTAAAACATTGATAAACTCATAAAAAAGATTTTAGAATGACATTTTTCCAAATAACTACTTATAATAAATAAGAGTAAAAATCATTAGGAATTGCATAGATCAGATTGTTTGTGGTGGATGAATGTAACAAGAAAAGATGAAACTAAGAACAAATGTACACTTATGACAAAAAGATAACAAATGTACGGGTAGCTCCTATTGAGAATATGATGTTGTGTATAGAGGTGAGTCCCATGAGTGATTAACAAATGTGATTATCAACGGATTTGATTTTGTAAAATTGATTTGGAAAAAATAGAATTCAGCAAATTAATTTTGATTAAAATTGATTAAACGTCTAGGTTTTTGCTAAAATTGTGTTTAATCTAGGTCGCATTAATTTTGACATTCTCACCGTAAAACACATATTATCAAATGTGATTTGATTATATAGAAGGAAACACATGACTAGCATTCTCATTTGGAAGAAAGAGTAACCAATCATGAATGTACACATAATATCAATCATTGATAAATCAATGATTGATATTACTTATTTTATTCTAAATTGTTAATTTTAGAGAACTTAAATTCATGAGTTGGTATAGGTACAAAGAAAATAAAAGAATGACTCATCTAATCTATTATTAAAAAGTTAAGTTGAATTCTTAAAAAAATAACATTTTTATTACCAATGATAGAATACGAGGGACTCTCTCCTATTTGGATAAATATTCAATTATTTTAAGATCATCCTTATACAGGATTTTTCATACTAAATTTTTGGTTTAATTGCAGTTTTAGTCATCCTATTTTAGCTGAATCGCGAAACTAGTTTCCCATTTTGTTTCTCCCCAGTTTTGGTCCCTCAAACATAATTTTGATCTAAAACTTGAGGAAATTTCATTTTTTAAAGTCGTACTACACTATTTATGATCATAAATTTCAGGTACAATTGTTGCAAATGAGATCTTGAGGCATGATGTGACTTAAATAAATGCAAAAAAAAAAAATGAAATTTCATCAAATTTTGGACCAAAATTATGTTTGATGGAGCAAAATTGGGGATAAATAAAATGGGGAACTACTTTTACGATTCAACTAAAATAGGAGGACAAAAAATGCAATTAAACCTAAATTTTTTAAAAGACAAATTTCGTCGTATAATCCTTTAAGTTACACGAATTTAAGTTAAATGAAAATATTAGATTGATCATTTAACATTGTTATTGTATCAAGTAATTATTTATGTTTGTAAACATTACTATTTTTAGTCATAACCTCATTTCAATTATTTTTATTTAGAGATTTTTAAAATTTTACTATGAGCTTTGTTATAAATCATATAAATAACAAAATAATAATTTTCATATAATTTTATAATCTGAATTAAGATAATCTCACGTTTAATTTCAATAATTCTAACATGTATCTCACTCAATTTTTTTGGTTCAATTATTTTTTTAAAAATTGATTGAGAATTTAGGTTCTTATGATTAATATAATCAAAACACCTTAAAAATTACATGAGTCTACTGGAAAAAATTGAGAGAATATTTATTTTTTATTTTTCTGATTTTAAATTTAGATTACCAATTTAAATATTTACAAACATAAATAATAAACTTAATATAAAAAAAAATAAAGAATTCATTTGTTACAAAAAGTAAAAATTAAATATATTATTTTTTGTGTAATTTAAGGGACTGCAATAAATATTTTACAAAATAAAAAAGTAAGAAAGCAAACGAGAAAATGGCACGAGCTGAGATTGAAATTATCTACCTTTAATAATTTTGTTCTATTTCACTTCTACCTAATCATTCTATTTCATATAAATAATTTCTATTCATTTGTTTTAATTACCAATCTACCTCTCTTCTAATTAATTATTGTATTTTAATTAAACAATTTTTATTTTTTTATTTTAATTATCAATTCTCCACTAAATATAAAATTTTCAAACTACCGACACCAAAGTTAAAAAATCTATTTTGGGCTTGAGCTCCAGCCATGCGTAACACTAAAAGAAATAAATAAGTAGGAAAATAAAAATAACATAATCATTTGAGACCTACAGAAGTTTCGAAAACATAAAGGGTTGGCCGCGCTCACAACGTCGTCTTTCTTTTCTTCACTTTGTGAGCAAAGCAAAGCAAAAACGAGAAAGGAGAAATTGAAGTGAGAGAAGACAAGGAACCCTAATTTCCATCCCTTCCACACCGGTATCTTTCTCTTTCTCGCATTTTCTTTACCCTTTTCCTCATTCCAATCCCATCATCTTTCTCTCTTTCTATCATTGGAATATAACCTAACTTGCCATTTTGCATTTAAATAACGTAACAACATTTTTCTTTTACTCTATCGGTCTTGGCTCCCTGTGTTTTATGGCCTACTCTGATTTCGTTACTTTGTTTTTGGCAATCTTAGGGTTTCGTGTATTGCTTACATTAGTGTCAGTGGCTGATCTTCTTAGAAGCGGCACTCTTATATTTTTTTAATTTTATATATATATATATATATTATCAAAAATAATAGTGATAAATTATTAAAATATGTTTAAATTATATGATTTTGAATAATTTTCGTCTCTCTTATACCTCCTGTTTATACATGTTTTCTCTCTTTTAGAATTTATATTAATAAAATATAATTTTGTATATACATATACTATACGACAGAGAAACATAAACTAATTAATTTCTCACTCGACTATTAACTATTAACAAGCTTCTAACACCCTATTAGCAACTCGACTTTTTTATGTTAATCATTGATATATGATATATGATATAGTATGATACTATTTTTTAATTGTGAATTGTTTTAATTAATATGTGTATTTTTTAGGAGTGACACGATATTTAAACATAAAAAATTGATGCATTTTTTAAAGAATAATTTTTTTGACAAAGATGAAAATTATAAAATGGATATATTTTATTTGATTGAATTGTGTGAATTGTGAAAATTGTGTGACTTGTGAAAATTAAAATTTTAATTTTTTTCAACTTGTCTACTATGTATGAATTGTGTTAAACTCTAAACAAACTATATGACTTTTAAAAATTTCAATTATAATATTTCACTCTCCGGCTGTTGCACTTTCAGAACTTTGGAGGGAAACTTATTGCAATTTCTTAAGGCTACAATGGGTTATGCACAGCTTGTTATAGGTCCAGCTGGTAGTGGCAAGGTAATTTATTCTATTTGTTATAGCCCCTGTTCGGATAAACATCTTAATTAAGAGCGTTTATCATATAACTAATTATGAATAGGCTTTTTCTATAACAAAATATTAAATAATGAACTGTTTTAATATAAGCTATTGTCATAAGTCATTCTAGAGAATTTATGGAAATAAGCTGAAAATAATGTCATAAGTTGTTTCCCTAAATTATTTGGAATAGTCTCGTAAGTGTTTATGTCAGTAGGTAGATTCAAAATAAGTGATTCCAAACAGGCTCATTATGCACTTGCTGTGTTTACATTTAGAATACTATTCCCTTTCCTTCCTTTATTTAAATGTTGAGTTACTTATTAAATTGGGTGTTTTTCTTTGTCGATTAGTCTACATATTGCTCGAGTTTGTACCAACACTGTGTAACTGTACGACGATCAATACATGTTGTGAACCTTGATCCTGCTGCTGAAAATTTTGACTATCCAGTTGCGATGGGTAAGTGGAATGTCTTGTGTAGCTTCTTATTTTGTGACCTCAGGTTTTTTTATGGCTGAGCTTTACTAATTTGGTTGAAATGCTTGTAGATGTAAGGGAACTTATTTCCCTGGACGATGTTATGGAGGAGCTTGGATTAGGTCCTAATGGTGGTCTTGTATACTGTATGGAGTATCCTTTTCATTTGTTCTCTGAAAAAACTTATGTTGTCTGTCTTTGATGAAATTAATTACAGCAATATGTACTTTCTTGTACTGTTGAAATTTTGTTGCCTTAATAATCATATTTAGACACCTTGAAGATAACCTAGATGATTGGCTTGATGAAGAGCTGGACAATTATTTAGATGATGAGTACTTGGTTTTTGATTGCCCTGGTATTCATGCTCATTTGTATAGTTATTTTTACTTTGTATTCTTTTGACTGTGAGGTGATTATGATGCATAAATTTCAGTCGCATGAGTATGCAAGGCCACAAATAGAATTGGTAGCATAATGAAACTACTGCTTATTCTAATATTTTCCCTTTTATAACAAGAAATTTAGTATTTACTTCGCCAGTTTGGGTGCAACTTGCTTGACAAAATGTGATCAATTAACTTAGCCTTGTAATATTTTACAGGTCAGATAGAACTTTATTCACATGTGCCAGTATTTCGAAATTTTGTTGAACATTTGAAACGGAGAAATTTTAATGTCTGTGTTGTGTACTTACTTGATTCACAGGTTGGTGATAGTTTTACAACTTTTGCTCAAATAATGCTTCCTTTTAAGCTGTTGACTAATTCACGTTCCATTAGACTTCCCAGTTCCCACTATGCTTGTCTTGTTATCTTTGTTGACTACTAATTTTAGAATATTCCAGTTCATGACAGATGTGACCAAATTTATAAGTGGATGCATGGCCTCCCTTTCTGCAATGGTTCAACTTGAACTACCTCATGTTAATATCCTCTCAAAAATGGACCTTGTGACTAACAAAAAGGATCTTGAAGAGTAATTACTGTCACTTAATTTATTTCACTAATTTATTTCCACTTATTTATTTATTTATTCAGATTATGATATGTGTTTTTCTCTCATAGATACTTGGATCCAGAACCCACCTTTTTACTGTCTGAATTGAATCAACGGATGGCTCCTAAGTATGCAAAGTTGAACAAGTCTTTGATTGAACTGGTGGGTAACGTATGACTATTTTAAGAATATATCCCCCTGTCAGTAATATTGTAAAGCATGCATTCATTTTTCTGGTTTTCACTGGCAAACTATTCATTTTTCCGTTTTGTGGTACAAGTGTTGTGATGTTGTAGAATGTAAGATACTAGGAAACACAGAGAATGACTTCATTAGAAAATTATTTTGGATCGATTAAAGTTGATTTTTATATATAATGGTCTATCAAGTATTTGAATTGATTCTTATTTTGAAAAAAAAAAGACAATACTTGGTTGATGTCTAGAAAGAATGAATGTTGATTGAATTCCAAGCATTGATTCCAAGAGCAGTTTTCCTTTTGGTTTCTTTGGTTTATCTCTTCTCTTCAAATCCCATTTTTGTTTAAATGTCAATTGAATGGAATGGTGGTTTCATTTCATCATTTGGCCATTCCAAGTCATTCCCATATCACTTCAATTTTGGAATAACCTTTTTTTTATTATTCTCTTACCTCTGAAGCTTCCTTGATATTGATTAATATGTGTCTGTTTTCAATTCCATTATCTTGTTTATTTATTTATTTATTCATTCCTTCTGCAACAGGTGAGTAATTTTAGCATGGTGAGTTTTATACCGCTGGACTTGAGGAAAGAAAAAAGGTACAAACCTCTATCTTTTTACTGCAGAACCTTTCTTGCTGTTTATGGTTTGAATGATGTTATAGTGTTATTATCATATAGGGTATATGCTCATGCTCTAGTTGACTGTTCATCATACATTGAGTAATGCTGTTGTTGATGCTGAAATATTGAAATTGAATGGTATAAACTGTTATAAATTGTATTTATGAAAAAAGCATGGCATAAATTAAGTTGAACTCAAATAGTGGTGCTTGTATATTGTTTCCAATGCTACTGGAAAACTCTTGGCTATGAGTTGTCTACTTGTTGCAGGATTTGAGATGTTATTATAAACACATTAGATTTGAGATGTTATTTTCGAACACATTAGACATGATTTCACAAAAGAACACGCTTCTCTAGGAGGTTAGTTGAAACAAATATGAAACTGCAATTTGAATACTTTGGGAAAACTAGAAGATATGACTGATTTGATTGTCTTTGTTACCATTCTTTCATAATATTTTGGTTTATAAAAAGTATTATGATGGGCTTTTGGGATTATTAGTTCAAGAAGCTGCATTTCCTTTTTTTTTTTCAATAGCTAATGATAGTAATTAATTGTTAATTTTGTTAGAGGGAGGAGATGAACCCATGACCACCTTGTCACTCCAACTCCCCCAAACCACCTATGACTCCCTAAACTACATTTCCTTATAGTTTAGAACTTTGGCGGTTTGTCTAAAAAATGTTACTGCATCATTGCCTCGATAGTATGTGTTGATATCCCACATAGCTTAGAGATATGGCTTGAGTATGTCTTATCATGATCTCAATTTGTTATTGTGCCACCCATATTTGTTCATGCCCTTGGGAGTGAAGTTATTTGTTATTGGGCCACTTGCATTTCTCCATGCTTGAGATGCCCGATCATGAGCATGAGAGGGTGTTAAAGATCTTTGTTATAGGGCCACTTGCATTTCCACGCTTCAAATGTGTGTGAAGCAAATGAGTGTGAGGGTGTGTGTTCAGTGTTGGGTTTCCGCATAGCTTGTAAATATGGCTAAGTTATGCTTATGAGTTATAAGGATTGGATAGTTCTATCTTACAAGCAGTTTTGTAAGATTATGCAACAGGTTTTGATCAATTCCTAGTTTTTATTAGATTAATACGTTTTTGGGTATATTGTTTTGATCATGGGATTCTTAACTATTTGTTCAGACATGAAAGTAGCTTCCTCATATCGGGGATGACAGGTCTTGAAAAGCACTTGTTATATTCAATTGTTTTTTAGATACAGTAATTTCAATTAATTAAGTCCAGGTCTTAAAAAGCCAAAATGATATTTTGGAAAAACTACTATGATGAATGACTTTACTACTCGACTTTAAAGTCCATAGTGTTTTCGATGCTCTGCCGTTCTTTTCATGACCTCTGTTTCTGTAGTCCTGCCCTAGCACCACAAATCAAAGTGATTTTTGTTTTGTACTTATTGTTGGATTTCTCTCATTTACAGTATGCAATATGTATTGGGTCAAATTGACAACTGCATTCAGTATGGAGAAGATGCAGATGTGAAGATTAGGGATTTTGACCCAGAGGATGATGAGTAGCTTGTTCCCTTTTGCAGCAATGCTTGGCATGATGAGTATTTCAGTCTTCACAATGACTTAATGGTTATCAAGCAAAGCACAAATTGTTAATAATATACTAATAGTTTTTTGTTAGAATGTTTAGTGTGAATTTAGGACCTTGATTTATTAAATTTACTCTCCTAACAGAGATTAATTGTGAACCTTGCATGGTTACGATAACAAAAACGTATTTAAGGCTTCATAGCTTTGGCTACTAATTAATAACCATCTAAACATTTTTGCCAGAGATTGTAAATTTGATGATGAAGTAGGCAGAACTTAAGCAAAGGAGGATTGAATTAAGCTTTGAAAATATTGATTTTCCAATAGAGTTCTAGTTTAGCTTTTTTTTCTCTTCTCCAAAGTCCTGGAATGAAGTAAGGTAGTGTTAAATACAAACAGCTGTTGAGGATATTCACTTATGGCTATGATCAAAGCCCAAGTTGTCAGAAATATAAAATTGAAAATTACGTAGATAACTTTCAATCAGTTTTTTTTTTTTTAATAGAGGATATTTCTGAAGCAAACCCCAAGGTTTATAGCTTTTAAATAGAAAATATTATGAAAATGAGATTTCATATTGGTCGAAGTGCAACTTTCAAGTTTCAGGAGTTTTAATTTCAACGTTGAAATCCCTAGATAAAGATGAGATATGAGCAACTTGACACAACTTTACAGACTGTTTCTTCAGTCTACATATATATTAAACAGTTGAAATTTTTATAATATTAGTATTTGGGTTTTCCTTTTGATTTAAAAATTACGAAGCAATTTACAAATTTGTGCAGAGTATTCTGGATTTTGTTGAGTTGTTTTTAGTATATATATCCTTCTTTATGTTCCTATAATATTCCTTCATCTTCACATCTCCAAAGTATAATTAATCGGCAGCAAAAATTTACATGGAATAGTCATCAACTTCACGGTCTATTTTATTTGAGAAAATTGAGTTTTTTCTTATTATGAAAATTTGGTGGCATTGGCACTTTGCGTACTACAAAAATTGAAGTTTTCTAATAACAATGAAAAAGCTTTCCTCCACTATTTTCTCTAATTTTAAAATGTTTACTACCAAAATAGTTGAAATGAAAAATTAAATTAAAATTTATACTTCATTTAAGAACACTTATAATTTCATTATAAATAAGAGTTTTGTACTCATTAATCGAATTTAAATATTGATTTAGGAGAAAATTTTATTAAAAATATTACTTGATTATACAACTTAAATACAATAGTTATTTAAGTAACTAACTACTAACTAGTATAACTAACTAACAAACTATTGTGTTTAACTTATATAACTACTTAACTATTGTTTTTTATTAGTTATATAAATTTTTTGTATCATTTGTTGTAATTCTTTATCTCATTTTAATATCATTTTCTCTTGTCTACTTTTCTATCATCAATAACTTCTATTAACAAAGTAATAAATTTTGCTATGGATCGCAAAGCTTTTCTATTTGATTTAAATGAAGAACCACCACCTCATTTAAATGAAGAACCACCACTTGATTTAGATGAAGAACCACATGATCATAATGGTGTAGAAGAACATTTTGCTATAGAAGAAGAAAACAACGCAACGAGTGGTACGTACTCCTAACCTTTTTTCTTGACTAAGTATATAACTTCATATGCATGAGAATTTGCATGTTTTGCCATAAAGATCCCCTCCACTTTTTTTTAAGACTAGGACTTTTGTCACATTGGGGCACGTGCCCCACTCAATCATTTATTTTCTTTATAATAATGAAAATAATTTGTGTTTACCTCACTACAAAATAGTACATAGTCTTATTTGTAGAAAATCCAACGTGCAACTAAAAAAGATTTATATTGTGAAGGACTGTATGATGATCACACACATAGAGAGGTATTTTTAAATTATAAAACCCAAAAAACGATTATGAAAGAAAAATTCATACGTATTGTAAAATAATTTTACATTGAAGTTCAGTAACAATTATGCATTTTGCCAAATCATCCAACTTCATCTCACTTTAATAGTATGATGTGAAAAAATTAAATACTTTTTATTGATAGTAAGTGTAAAACGTTTTTACGCAGGTCCATTACATTCCAATTAGAATTAAAATTTGAAATTGTTGAAATGTTTTCAATATTTTAAGTGTACAATAATATAATTTTTTTAATCTCTACTTTTCTGCTTAAAGATACTTAGGTGATTATTTTATCACTTATGCATTGATATGTTGTTTATAATATATAATATTATAACATAGAAGAAGATTGCATGATGTTATATAGTCATGGGATTTATGATCGTCCGATCACGGACAATCTAAATTTAAAGTTTAAATTTTTAAAATAATAAATATACTTTAAATCAAAAACCGACTTACTCCATACAATTAGGGGTGGGAATAGGCCAGACTTTGAAAGACCTGAGTCTGACCTACGATTTATTTTTTCGGCCTAAGTCTGGCCTACGCATAAACTTTTTTTTTCGGTCTGGCCTAGCCTTTTTAATAGTTTGGTCTGGCCTGAAAGCCTTTTTAAATGCATCAATTATTATCTCTTAAACAAATAAGTAACAACTACTGAGTGATTGATTAATTGAACGGTTATCGAATATGAAACGACTACCAAATATAGAACCACTAACGACTACTGAATATGAAATGATTACTAAATGATTGCCTAATTAATATAATTTAAAATAGAAAATAATAGTATTAATATAATAATAAAAAATAATATTAATAAATAATAAATATATATAGGTCGGCCTGTCAGGCCTAATAGGCTTTTTTATAAGCCTGAGCCTGACCTATTTTTTTTTCGCTAGTTGATATTTTTGAATCCGGATTTAAAAATACGAATTAGAAGCATTTATATATTTTATCGTGATTATCATTTGTAGGTAGTAATGTAGATGATCTCAGTTCACAATTTGATAATCTTCAAGCTGATTTGAACAGAGTTGAGTGGCAAGTAAATATTCGGCGTCATGCATATGCATCATACATAGGTCGCTACCCTTTACTTTCATACTTTTCCATTGCTGAAAACGAATCTATTGGAAGACAACGCTATACATTCATGGAGACAATGATCCAGCCTTGTGGTCTGCCTCCAGAAAGAAAAGAAGATTAAAAAATTTCCATCTGGATTACAAATGGATCATCACAGTTTATGGCGTCTAAACTTTATGTTATCATAATAATGTTTCATTTTGATTAAAGAACCTATGTGACCTTGATTGGAGATTGTGGCATCATTTTTAGTTATGAAGCTTGAAAAGTTCGAACATGACATGTCAAAGTTAGCCTTTTTTCCCAAGTTGCGGTGATGTTTCCTGATGGATGACCCTTCAGGTTAATGAGTTTGTGTTTAGCATCCAAAAAAAAGATGGTATTGATGTAAATTTAGAAGTGCAAGAAACTCAGAATGAAAGTCAAGAAAATATTGAAGAGGAAGAACAACCCTAAAGTAATGAAGAGGAACGATTACTTTATAGAAAATCTGAATTATAATGAATGGCAGCCAAGGGTAAATTGGACAAAGTGTAATCTTAAACTATAAAAAATGACATGTAAAAAGGAACAAAAATAGAAACATCTCATTCAAATTCAGCATACATAGTCTATCACTCAAAACTCCAATACCAATGTCAACAAAGTAGAAACTTCTACATTACCAAATTGGAAATTCAAACAAAATTTAGTCCAATTGCATATCTCGCATAACCAAATCATTTTGGAGGCACTTATGGTTACGCCCAACACTTGCCCTAAACAATAATTATAACTCTGAACCTTATTTTCTAATCCTCTCATTTCAAATAAACCAAGGACATCAGGATATGGACAGGGAAAGTCGGAAAAACAATTTGGGGTTGACAAGATCTCAAGGCATTAATAGCAGTGTGAGTAATTAGCTAAGTTTCCAATATTATGACATTTTCTCAATTCCTCAATATCCAAATAAAATATACATTTTCAGCAAGAGGTCTTTGACTAGCGAATGATCTATCCTCTGACAACCAAATTATAGTTGATTATAATATAATAGGATGTTCAAGGCTCAACTGTAGTATGTGACAGCACACGCCATCCTCCCGTGAAGCTCCTTCTTTTTCCCTTTCTGGTTGGGTTTCTCTTTTCAAACCAGCACAGCTCTATAACCTCACTGCATTCGTCAACCATCTTAGGGAAGTTTTGCACTCTTACTGCAAGAGGGGAAACCAACATATAATGATACATGACAACTCTTCCCCCTATTGAATATCTGCATGCAAAAACATGTCTTTATGTAAACACTGAATGAATCATCCTGTTCTCAACTTGAATGATGGTGATACTCACTCAAAACTGAGGCAAAATAAAAATGTAACTTCAGACTTGAGCCATGTCCTCAACTCAAGCACACTTCCAGCATTTTAACACCTCCACCAAGGTGAACCAGCTTCGTAAAAGTGTTCACCATCGTCCCACGAAATTTGACAAGCTTGAAGGCCAATTGCAACACTAGGTTCTTTTCCATGTTGTGCAATCCAATTTATAACAGCCGTTTCTTTTTCACTTTCACTAGTGAAATCTTTCTTGTATTTTCCAAATGGATTAAGTCCAGGATTCATCATCTCTGCAATTGTAGCTGGCATATACATAGAATCACCAATTAATGGTGCCTTACAAGCTGCAAATTGAGCTCGAATCTGCAAAAAATTGAAGTCACTATATAAGTATAAACTGTAGTTTTGTCTTCCTAAAAGATAATCAGATAAAAGAAATAAGGAAATTTTCTTTGTTCATTGATCATAGATTTAACCTTGAAACAGCTTTTCAAAAAAAAAAAAACCTTTAAAAAAGCGCTGAATGGTTGATACCATATAAGATCTGAACATTCATTTGGTTGATACCATCGAAGAAGATATAAAGTTCCAGAAAAGGAATGGAGAGGGGAGATATTTTAAAATTGAAACACTTCTTGATAGTAAACACAAATATAGCCTAATATTAGATCCAACAATTGCTATAGTAATAGAACAATAGGTTTGTCTGTACAACGATGATTTGTAGCAGCTGCCTGATTGCTTCACTGGCAAAGGCAGCTCAAGAAGGCATGTGACACACACACAGAAAAAAAGTAGGCAACAAAACACTTTTCAGCTCACCTGAAGATAAGAGTTATCTATGAACTATGTTTGCATTATTTTTTGAATTGATCATTCATATTTTTTGTAATGTGTTAAGAATCAACAAAAGAAATATACAAACAGTACATTTAACAGACCTGATGAGTTCGACCAGTAAGAAGGTTGATTTTACACTCGTATGCGTAATCTTGAGAAGGCCACCCGCAGTCTTCAACACAATATTTTTCTTGAACAACAGCAGTGGGCCAGGGAATCTTTATGCATTCCAAGACCTCAAGTTGACAAATATGCCATCCTTTGTTAAAATCTGCACTCAATAAACTTACGGGGTTGAATCCACAATATAAGACCTTATCTGGAAACCTTTACCAACTCTGCAGAGCAAACAAATGTTTTAAAATTTAACTTTACAATGGAAATACCTTTGCCCGATGACACATCATGTTGCTGTAGTACGATAGGTTGGGTGGACACTTATTCAATTTTTACTCAATCAAAGAAGATATAAAAAATAAATGATGATTTGGTAGCTAATTTCCATTTTGTGTAATGGACCTAACTAAATCATATGGTTAAAACTTTATGATATCACAATTTCCTTCATGTAGTATAAAACTAAATATCACTCCCAAGCGCATCACTCGTCTTCTATTGTAACTCTTTCCTTTTATTCTTTTCAGCGAGTGGAATATTTAAATAAATAGCAGGCAAAGGTAAAGCTAATGTCACAAGTTATGCTTCTATGCCACTAATACCACGAGGCATGGAGTTGGCTTCTCTCGTGGAAGTTGTGTATAATACATAATCATCAAAAGTACACTTATTTACTACTTCATTATTTCATTTCAAGGTTTTCAAACAACCTTTGCTGTGCATTCCAATTTGTGTAGTTTACCTTCAGAAATAAGTCGAGGAGCCATGTTAATAGGACGCATGTAGTGCTTAATGATTCCAGTTGATAAAGGAGAAGCTGCAAGAGCAAGATATATCTTCTTCACTTTTTTCTCCTGAAAAAAATATTCAATGTTCAATAACCTATGAACAACATAATATCAGATAAATGAATTTGCAGATTCACTTGGAGCGAAATGAACTCTTTCAAAGAATAGAGTCCCGTCTCATGACAAAGGTCAAACAGCTTATGCCTTGTATAAGTAGAACTGTAGAAGATTGTTCTAGTATAAGCTATGGAATGACATAAGAGTTACCCGGATTTTGCCATGAAAGACAGAGCAATACTCTTTATTCCTAGCCAATACTACGCTGCACATAAACAACAGTCTATTACATTATCTGTCACAGCCAGAATGACAAGCAGCATTAATTTATTTTAACATAAATGCATTACCAGCCTTCTGTGCAGTTATCAATCTGATGGGTAGTCATCAAAGGGGTTGCCAATTCCAAGGCACGAGTCGCAAAGTTTGCACAACTTTCTTCAGTGTTGCCGGTAGTGCCACCTACCTAACCAAAATTAGAAAAGAAAACATTGCACCGAAACTTTAGGCAATCGACTAATTAATAATGTAGACACATCAGTAAAATTCAACACAAGTCATATAGAATCTTAAATTCCTGGCACTCCGAATTAGAAATCTAATGCTATATCTCATTCAAAATTTTCACGGCTAAAAACTTTTCTCCACCTACTGAGCATTAAGCCTCTAAACATTATTCTTGAGTTTGTTATATTTTTACTTAACAGTGTTTTACAATCCCATTATTGCTTGATAGACGCACTGAACACTCTTTCCATCATTCCTACACGCTTAAATTTCTGCTAGAACCCATCAACCTAGGATATTGTCATAGGTACTACTCTTCCCTCAGCAGTTAGCAAAGATAAATAGAACTTCAACTTACTACATATCCATCCTTCTTCTCTGCTATTTGCTAACCATTAACTCTACATATATAACCAAATTTTCAATTTTAAATCCAATTTTATCCATGTATAACCAACTCACTGAACTGATCTACCTAATCTTAATTTAGACACAACCAAATGACAATTATGCTGAAGTTACAGCAAAACCAAAAAGGATAGGGAGGGAAGATATTGAAATACATAGACTGGCATTTACGAAATCTGTTAGCTAGAGTGCATTATAATTACCAATTAGCCGAAGTCAGATTTCAGATAATAATTTTCACTCACTTGATGTAGAACATGGCCATTGCATATGAAAATTACAAGACTTAGCAATGTCGTCTACAATCCAAATTTTAATAACAATTCTATAAGAATCCTATAATAGCTTTTTGAGTTCCTACTGAAGGATTGATTACATACTGAAGTACCAGCAGGTTTATCCAAAATTACATACGATTCCTCCACAGCTATAATCCTGGATCTCCAGTCAATCTCATAGCACCTAAAAAGGGCATTAAAATGTAAAACATTATCATCACATCATGCTTCTATAATACTAAAATTTCAATTCCAAACAACATTGTAATGTACCTAGGAAAACGCTTAGGGTGCACATGCACTCGCAAATAAGTTCCTGGTTCAACAAATTGATCCACATCAGTTACAAGGAAAGTTTTCTGTGCTTCTCTTATAGTTTTTCCTTTGATTGAAGCTCTTTTTCGCAGAACCAATGGTTCGGTTGCTTTTTTGAAAACTCTAATCTCCTCTGCAGTAGCAGTAGGAGGGGGCTTCGGACAAACAAGAGCGAAATACACAGCTCCGAATTTAATCAGATCTGCAACAAACCTTCACAATATAAAACTTAGGGTTAAAATTATCCAATTTTTTGTGAAGTTGACACAGGAATGTCAAAAGTTGTACTACCTCCGTCACTAAATATAAGACCCTCTTGAGAAATTTTTTTGTTACTTTTTATAAGTCCCTCCTTGAATTTCCAACGGCATTAATTACATACCCCTAAATAATTTGCATCTTTTCTGCAATCAAAAATAAATATTATAATGACGACAACAACTAATGTTCTCTCTTGACACCATAAAAACAATATCAATTGTCAATGAATTGAATATTACTGTTAACTTTCTTCATTCTCGTGATTTGATCAATGAGTCTTATATATAGAGACAGAGTAGTATATGATATGCGGATAATGAAGAACGTTGCACTTACAAAGGTGGAAGATCCAAAGCTTTGCAAATGTATTCTAAAACAGGACCTCCTTCTGAAACAACTATGTGTTCAATTCGCGGTGGAATTTTGTGTGTTGGACATGGAAGCAATCGATCATACTTCGGGTAGCTTAAAGAAAAAGCAAGTTTCAGTGTAAAGCAAAAAACGTGTAAGCGATGAATATGAAGTGATAGTGAAGGTACCTATTGGAAGAAGAGGTTGCGGTTAAGATTCCGGTGTCGGTTGTTGAGGATTCAGTTTCACCGGCGAGTGCGGCGCTACTGTTGTGTGAACTCCTGCAGCTCCATCCAAAGGCGTGCTTGTTGAGGTGTTTTTTAAGTGATATGTGAAGTGCGCGTGCCGTTGATGGAACGGCGAGGCTACGGCAGCTGCCGGCGAACAATATTGACGCCACCGCTACCGAAGCCATTTTCTCTTTTGGTTTCGAGTTACTCCTTCACTTATCCGGTTGAGGTGGATTTTTTTTAAAAAAAAAAATTGTAGACCCATTGCTGGGCTTCATTCTCGGGCCCGTTTCTGATTTAACAACTAAACTATATTGGGCCTGTTTCTTTTGGCAACCTTACTAGATTAGATTTTGTGTGTGTGTGTGTGTGTGTGTGTGTGGTGGGGGGTGGGGATTTCTAATTCTAATGGTAGAAATATTTATTAAACGCTAAACATATTTCTTTTGGGAAAGGATTCTCTGACTTAGAGGCGGGAAAGGTAGGGTGTCTTTCACCCATTTTGTATCAGTGGATTAATTAGATGTTTCAGAAAGAGCCATGTGATCTTATTATTTTTAAACTAAAAGCATCAACAGAAGTTCAAAAAAAAAACGTAAACTCTTAAATTTTTCAGCCTTTTCGACTATTTCTTCCTGAAGTTCACTTATAACTCTTTGAACCCTTCATTTCCATGACATCTTCATTCCCCCACACCTTTGTCCACTGACCGCCGCCGCTGACCACCGTCGCGTGCCGCTATTGTCTCCTGCACTACAATCTGTTATCAATCTACTTTCTGCATTGTCATATTCAAGTAATAAAAGAACTCCATTAATTTTTTTTCCACAAATATGATTTTTTTTTTTTTTTTGCTTTCTAATTCCTGGATAAAAGAGTTGGAAGTTGTTATGTTTATCTTGGTTGTATTGATTGTGTTATAATAATAGAGTAGAATGTTATTAGTTATGCCAAATTCTTTTTGTAGAGCTATTTTAAGTTGTTATACTTGTTTTTTTTACTTTGATGTTTTTAATTTAAAAACAATTAAGGCCACGAGACGATAGCGGCGCACTGCGGTGGTCAATGGACAAATGTGTGGGGGAATGAAGATGCCATGGAAATGAAAGGTTCAAAGAGTTCTAAGTGAACTTGAGGAATAAATAGTGGAAAAGGCTGAAAATTTTAAGAGTTTATGTTTTTTTTTTGAATTTCTGCTGATGCTTTTAGTTTAAAAATAATAAGGCCACGTGACTCTTTCTGAAGCATCTGATTAATCCAATGGCACAAAATGGATGAAAGACACCCTACCTTTCCCGCCTCTAAGTCAGAGAATCATTTCCCATTTCTTTTACGGTCTTTTCTTACGAGTATGTAGTGTGAATGTAAAACGGTTTTACCGTTATCTTTAATGAGCATTCTTTTGTATGGTTATTTTAAAATTAATAGTATTATACTGAAAATATTAAATATTAAATGTCAAATGTAAAATTATTTTACATAATAGTCTATTGTCATTGAATTTTTTTTTATATCATAAAAGTTTAATGAGTTTGATCTTAGTGGCTCAACTAGGTCAAGATAAATCTTACGAGCGTGCATTAATTTTTGGATGATTTAAGAGGAGAGAGTTTTGAATAATTAAATTTATATTTTTATATTTTAAAAAAATTAAAATAACAATTTGATATTATATGTTTATTTGTCATCTTGGTCTCTCTTTTTTTCAAAATATAAGATTAACCCTTCAAAGTATTTCCCTAAAAAAATCAACTTGCAAAAAATCCTAATACTAAAGAAGTTTTGACAAAGGAATCAATCACGTCGTTATCAACAGATACTCTATGAATTATATATTTTATCATATAATATAAAGGACTAATATTTTTTCTTTATATTCAATGATTGTTGATATATGTCATTGATTCTTTAAAAATAATTAACATTCCTCTTCACTTTCATCATCCTCAATCATCAAAAAGTTGTGGCTTAGACTTATTTTTAGCTATAAATCATTCACCTTTTATCATTTTTACTCTTTTTTATCTAAATATAAGAGGTTTCTATATATAAATAAATATATATATATATATATATATTTTATTTGTGTTTTTTGTGATTTTATTATTTGAATATGTTGTTGTTTTGTTTGTCTTTTTTGTTCAATGTTGTTTGATATTCATCTTATTGCGGTATTTATTTAATTCAGATTGACAGATAAATCAACTTAAATCTATATAAATTCAATCAATAATTTAATTATCAACATTACATATTTTATGGGGAATATTTCGATAAATTTATGGAATAACTATAAATCTACAAAGTCGGATAAAAATAAATAAATAAATAAATAACACAAATATTTAAAATTAAAGTTAGTAAGTAGAAGTAGAATGCAGTTGTTGTTTTTTTGTCGTGAAGTAGAATGCAATTGTGGAAGCAAACCAATAAATTTTATATTTTATATGGTATATTGATGTTGATTGAACTATTACTTACATGACCACTAAAAGATTTAGTCCAAGATACACAGCTATTTTTCTAACGTATAAGGCACCATGCACCATCTATATTATAGCTGTTACGCATTGTTTGGGAATGGTCCCAACTTGTTTTAGTTATTTATAGGGTAAGCTAACTAGGAAGTAACATAAGCGGGTTAAAGGAGGTTTGATTAAAAAAAGAAAATTTAGATATTGTTGTCATAAAAAATAAAATTTATGTACGCCTATGACATCACATGCAGTGTCTCTAATTTCGTTTAGAAGATTTTCTGATCAATTTGTGAGTTCATCCTTTGTCTCAATCCAACCCAAAAATTTCAAACTTCAAATTTAAAAAACCTTAAATATTTGACTAAGTTAAATATTATTTTCGACCTCTAAATAGAGGTTTGATCAAATTATTTAAAATCCGCCGAAATGTTATTTTTTTAATCTATTTTAAGGAGTATTTTCTTTATATATTAATTAAAAATTTTAAAGAATATTTTAAGTTAAGTTATAATTTAAAAGAACAATTTAATATTTTATAAATATAAATCTAAATTAACCAGCTTACAATTTTAAGATACTATTTAATTGTTAACCGCAAAAATAAATGAGCACCTATGGTCTCTTTGAGCACAAAATTAGACAGCACATGGAGTAACATATTGTGATGCGCATACCAATGAAGCAAATCAGTCGTATATTGTCTCTTTTGATTGGTATCACCCTCATGTGCGGCTAAAAGCTGATTCAAGTTTTCTCTAGTGTAGATGTACTGGATTCCAATTAAGATTGCACCAGCTGCATATTTTATATAATGGTTGATTTTCTCTAAAGAAAGCGATGTCAAATGTTCTTCATTTTTTATTAAAATATTCATATATAAATGAGTAAATAGGTAAATAAGTAATTCTATATTAACTTGTCATCATTTCAACTTTAAATTTGTAGTACTACATCTTTGAGATATTGATTGACTTCTTAGGAGTTGGTCATTTGTAAAAATGTGCATAAAAAAATTGAGAAGTGTAAAAATAATTATAAATTATTGTTAATCTCGATTATTAAATTATGTGAGACTTTTTGATTTAACTGAACAGTAGCCTCCATCGAAATTAAAAGATCGTGTCAATTGTATGACAAAGACTCTATGAATTCACCGTTAATATTTTAATTGTTTCTATACAAAATCCGCACGACATCATTTATCTAATTTTATATAATCATTATTTTTTATGTATGATAGTGTTTACATAATTATAAAAATATAATGAATGAATTGATAATTAGAGGATAGTGTTTTTGGTGTGGATAATATACATAAAAAGAAAAGGTTACTAAAATTGAATGGAGCAAAGGGATAGGATAACGTTGGATAATTTGGTATGAATAATATGCAAATAAAGATGCAATGTATGATGGATTATGTATGTGACTTTAGTGCAGTTGGGGGAGTTTGCAGTATTGGCAATATCTAATATCTTTATTGAAACAATAAAATCACGTTCACATCGACAAGTCGTTCCTCGAAAGTTAAGAGGAAAATATGCTAGTTCATTTCTGACTCAGACTTATGTTCCTTTCTCTATGCTCTTTTCAACGACAGCTGTGGGGTTTACAATATCTAACCAACACGTTTTCTTCTTTATACTTGTCTAATTGTCTCCACTTCTTTAAATATTTTTTATCTATGTCTTTTAATAGTACCAATTTAATCAAATATTTATCGTTATCAAAATATAAATTATCAAAACTTCTATTTTTTTTACAATTTTTTTCAAGTCTTTAACTATTATTTTAATAATTAATTTTTATTTTATTTTATAAAATTCAATATTTATCGTTGTCATTCTATCGATCTCTAAATTATTTCTAAATTCAACTATCTAGTCTATCAATTAATTGGTCTATTTACATGTATATTAATCGCTAAATAATAAAAAATATTTTAAAATCTAATCTCTTAATTCTTCACTAAAGTTTGAAAGTTGGAATTTAAACGAAAATTGAGAGATGACTTATTTGATATCTTATATGATCAATTATCATGTTATTATTCCCATTTTTTAAAATATCAAATATATAATAAATTATAGAATCAACCATTTAAAGTCAAACATAATATATTTATGGTAATTTTTATTTAATATTACTTTACTTTTATGTTAACTTTTAATATCAATAAATTTTTTTTTAATTCATGAAAAAATATATATTGTCCTTTCATTAATTTAATTTATTCATAAGACACACAAAATAAAATGATAATTCATTTTCTTTCGTACCACTCCACATTAACTATACAAACATTTGTCCTGTACAAAAATATGCAATTATATTTGTCAACAATATCTTCTATAAAATATATAATAGTTTTTTTCTACAAGAAAACAATAGTTTTAAGGAATTAAGGAGTGATTCTTCCATTAGCACTGACCCTCAATTAAGGAATGCTTGTAAAGAGTATTATTATTTTACACACAAGATTTATTAAATCGTCATTTATTGAAGTTCTTCCCATGGCAATAAAAGGTTATTAAAAATAAAAGTAGAATTAAAATCTACTTATATTTTCAAAGGTTGCTAACACGTGTACGTGTGGTCAAAGACAAATATAAAAAAATTAAAAATAAAATATTTTGGTTGAATATACTACTAAGTTAAAACAGTATAGTTATTGTGATTTATTGAATTAAAATAATGTATTCATTAGACAATAGAAAATGGATTTAGTGATTTAAATATCCGTGAAAATACAGAAAGGAGCAAGCGAACATAAAAACATTAATTGTGTTGTTTGTTTTAGTCAACAATATAATAACAAGAAGTAAGGAGCAAGAGGCAGAGAAAATGGAAGAGTGGTGTGTGTCAATGCCAAAGATTGAACTGCATGCTCATCTCAATGGATCCATCAGACTCACTACACTCTTGTATCTATCTATCTATCTGATTCTCATCACTCTTTCATTTCTTTATTATATCCATTTTATCATTATTAAAATATATAATATTCACAGAGAACTTGCCAAGGCTTTGACTGAAACTCAAAAGGGTGCCGTCAATATCTCTCAAGTGGAACATGTTATCATGAAACGTATGTTATGTCTTTCTTTGTTTTATTCTCCTGTTTGATTCATTGTCGGTAAATTAAACATTTCTAACATGCCACTCTTCTTTCTTTCTGTTTTTCTTTACACTTCCCTTCAATACCTTTATTTTTATAATTTTTTTTTTTTGAATTTATGCTCAAGTTTTATTATTTCACATATGTGTAGACCTTTGTGTTCTGTGTTTTGTGTTTGCTTTTGCTAACAAAATTCATCAGGACAGTGGAAAGAGAAAAAACATAATATTTTATTAGTTTAAGCAGAGTCACAGAAAGAATCAATCATGAATTATAATTTCATTATTTTTGGAACATCTGTGGGGTTGCTTTAGTATATTCCTACAAAAATATGATATAACTATTCAGTTACTTTCTCATCTTTTTATATAAACTTTTGCTGAAATTTGTTTTCTTTTTATTTTACTTTTTTATATCAAGTAGGTCCTAATCTGATCTTATTTGTGGCTTTATTAATGCAGATGATCTTTCACTCACAGAAGTATTCCAACTGTTTGATCTAATTCACAATGTCATTACTGATCATAATACTGTTACAAGAATTACAAAAGAGGTCATAAATCCCTTCTTTGTTTACTATATGATTAATTTTTGTTATTGTGCCAAATTGTTGCAATTTCATTTGTACTATAGTAAGTAATCATGATAATAGCTAAAAACAGGTCATTGAGGATTTTGCATCAGATAATGTTGTCTATTTGGAATTGAGGACTACTCCAAAGGTAACCAAAAAAAATATTGTTTTGTAATTCGTTGTGTTCTTATATCCATTGAATTGAATTGATAGTTGATTTAATTAAGAAAATAATGTTTGATTGTGTTCATTCAGAGAAATGATTCTATTGGAATGAGCAAACGCTCTTATGTTGACGCTGTAATGGAAGGTCTAAGATCAGTTAGCTCAGTTGATGTTGATTTCATTCCAAACACTCAAGATTCTACAACTCTTTCCAATCATCCTATCATTACCAATGAAAATTGTAGAAAAATGATAATTGTTAGGCTTATCTTAAGCATCGACCGCAGAGAGACAACAGAAGCAGCTATGGAAACTGTAAGCTAAAAATGTGCTAGTAATTTGAAAACTTAAGTTTGTTTGGTTATTGATGCTTCCTTTGAATATGATGTTTATTTGATGCAGGTCAAACTTGCACTTGAAATGAGACATTTAGGTGTAGTTGGAATTGATCTCTCTGGAAATCCAAAAACTGGTGAATGGTAAATCAATCTGATCTAGTAATAAAGTTTATTGAATTGCATTTTATATTTATATTTTGAAAATTGATGCTTATGCACAATATTGTTTGTAAATTTTTTTGTAGGACTACATATTTACCAGCACTGAAATTCGCTCGAGAACAAGGTCTTTCTGTAACACTTCATTGTGGAGAGGTGCGTTATTCTTTAGAACTTACCTGTTATTTGAGTTATCCTGACTGGTTTATTGTTCCGGCTTAGTGTTTTTAGATACGTAATTCCAAGGAGATAAAAAACATGCTTGAATTTCATCCCCAAAGGATTGGACATGCTTGTTTCTTTGAGGATGAGCATTGGATAAAGTTGAAGTCTTCCAAGATTCCGGTTAGACTTTTGCAATCCCCTTTCATTAAATTAAGTAAGGTATTGGAAGTAAATCATAACTTGTGAGGAATTGTGAAAAAGGAGATTCAAATAAAAGGTTATGTGTACTTTTAAAATATTTTCTGTCAAATTTAAAGTGAATTTTATTTTCTATAGACAAATGTTGGTATATTAGTTGTTTTGTTAGTATTTTCTCTTTCACAAGAGTTTGAACCTCGGTACTTTAACTCTTACCATTGCTAAGTTTGAACGGTTTAATGGAGCATTATACAGTTTATAGCTGGCTGACTTACATATTATTTTGTTTCATCTTCACTATTTTCAGGTTGAAATTTGTTTGACATCAAACATTAGGACATTCTCTGTAGCATCGATAGAAGTTCACCATTTTGGTAGGTGTTTTTGCTTATGGTTGGAGTTTTGATGATCATGAATATAGAATCAATGAAAGCACTGCTTGTTTAGCTGCACAAAACATGTTGTACGCTTTAAAATGATTATAGGTTGTCGACAATATTTTTTATGTCATTTCATATAGTTGTAAATAGACTTTTACCACCAATGTGGTTGAGTCTAAGAGAAGGGTTCAGACTCCCACAACATAATGAGTTAAAGTTCAAATTTTGGTTAGGAGAAGTACTTACATTTAGTGTCAGACACGTTTCATATGTGATTACCTCTATTATAAAAAACCTATGATAAAATACTAAAAATTAAACTTTTACTAACACAATATTGTTATTGCTGATGCAGCATGTTTGTATAAAGCAAAACACCCTTTAGTCCTATGTACTGATGACACAGGTGTATTTTCAACAAGGCTCTCCAAGGAATACAAACTTGCTGCAAATTCATTTGGTAGATTTTCTTTTTTACTCTTGGAGATAGTTAAATTCAAGCTAATTGAATAAGTTTTATTAAATGCATGTGTTTGTTCCTTTTCTCTAAAGGGCTTGGAAGGTGGGAAATGCTTGAACTATCAAGAAATGCTGTGGAATATATATTTGCAGATAATGGAGTGAAGAATAATTTAAGAATTTTTTTCAACTCAGTAGCAAACAATATGGAAGTATAAGTAGAATTCCATCTAAGAAAATATTTTTGTTTAGTTCATATTGATGACTATGTGTCAAGTATTACAATAATCGACAATTGGACACAAGCTATTATAGCTTTATTTTTAATGGAAAAAAAAATATTATTGATTAATGTTAACAATATTTGCACTTTTAATTTTACAAGATGTCACATAAAAAAGTGATTGCGAATTTGGTTGAGTCAAACTGATATGAGTAGTGTTATTTGAACATCACAAATCAAAGCACCATATGTGAATTCAAATATAACTCTTGACATGAGTGGAAGGGCAGAAAAAATCAACATTAAATGTTGCGTATGATTTTGTATATTTACCATAAAAAGGGATCAGCTATTTATATTAACACCCCCAAATTTTCTAAAAAAATCCCGATTTCAATAAATTAAGGTCCACACTTTTTTGTACTTATTTATCCTTCCAGAAGCTTATTTAGAACAAATTTAAGTGGTACAGAATTTATATTCCGAAAATACTATAGTTCTTCAACGTATAATTTTGTACTAATAAAGAGTCAATTCGTGCATAGATCGATAGTGGTTTTCTCAATGGTTTGGACATTTTTGTTTTGTTCTTAGTCCAGGTTTGTATTTTATTAATTCCTTGGCTAACATTGTAGTTTGTATCCACAAACAAAAAATTTGGGCAACATATGCATGGGTTACACGTGCTGGTAGGTACCTAGCTACTTCAATATTAATGAAAGAATCATTCTTCCATGTTCCATCCCTTTCAATGGGGAAAGAACCAATATTTTATGACAAATATCTAGCATAAGGACCCTATTTTTCCTACTAAAAATCTATGTTAGATTTTGTGAAATTGAGGTGAGTTATTATGATTTTGACAATTCCATTGTAATTGTAATATTCAATATCTTGTGTTAAAAAAAATTTGTATATTCCATATTAATAAGGGGCACTTGAACTTAATGTCTTACGAAGGTAACAAAAATTGGATCGGACTTGTTGAACCGATATTTGATTTGTTTTGTTTTTAAACCCACTATGTTGAAGAATCGAGCTAACAAAAAAGAAGCTAAAACGAAGTAGTTTTGATTTTAGGTTGTTGCCTGCCTATTGATTTTGTTATGTTGATGGGTAATGTTTTTATTTTGACATGTGAAAAAAAAAAATGTTGGTTCAATTTATCAATATAGATGTTGTTAGGTTGAAGGTATTTCGAATATAGAATCTTGGTTAATTAGAGTGATTTTTTTTATTTCTTCTAATTTCAAAATAAAAATTAAAAAACTATATATTTAAAATATAAATATTTGATAATTTATTAATTGAGACATGTGCTTTTAGAGTGCCTGTAGAACCCAATAGAGGGCCCTCCTGATTGCCTTGATCTTCCCCTTACCATTGTACTTAACTTTACCTAATCTAACTATATGTTTTTCTTATATCACTTTGCTCACAACAAAAATTAATTAAGTTACGAATCGGTTGAATAATAACTAAGTTACGAATAAGTGAATAATTTAGTCATAGAAAATCGACTATTGGTTAATGGCTGAATGTGAAGAACAACCAAAATGACTATAACAAAGAGTAAACTAAGCTAAAGGATTATATAGCCACTTACTTAAGTATTTGTATCGGTTACAATATTAATTATACTAGTTAATTAGACTAATAAATTAGGGTTATCATTTATTATATAAGTCTTAATGTTCTTATTTATGTAACCATAATTTAATAACAATTTTCTCATTAATTAATATAGTTTTTAATTTATTTATATTTCTTTATAATTTTCTCTTAACGTGAGTTCTATTAAGAAGTGTAATATAGTAAGAGATGGAAAACTATTTTGCTATGTTCTTTTTCTTGAGAAAATTTTTTATTTCCTACTTTTTTTTTTTTTTCGATTCTTGAAATTTTCATCTAATTAAAATAGAGATGGTTATAGAGAGAGAAATAAAGATGCAAATGTTTTTGCATTGATGAACAATTAGAGATGTGGAAAATATGGTTATATTGATGAACAGTAACCTCACAAAAGTAAAAAGCGGTAAACAGTGAAGTTTTGTCCTAAATTCAATTAATTGATTATGTTCAGAACGTGTGTGAAGACTTATTTCTTTATAAATAGAGTTATGGAGACGATATCATCCGATATGAAAGAGAATAACTTAGTATGCATGACAATTTTGGGTTGTAACTCAATCAATGAAAAAGTTATATATATCATTGAGTTTAAATATGAGTGGTTAAGTCCCACGTTGACTAAATTGAACTAAACGTTAGAAATATAAAAAAGATGATTCGTATATCTAATGCTTTAAGATTTTTGAGTGGAAATTGTGTCAAAATCTCTTGTGGTTCTAGAGTAGTACGGGTACAAAATATGGAAGACTCACACATGAGGGAGACATTGTTGTATTCAAGTGTGAGTGATTTAGTCTTACATTAATTAAGAATTAGTTAAATGTTGAACATATAAGAGAGATTATTCATATACATAATGCCTTAATTTTGAATGAAAATATGATTCAAATTTTTTTGAAGTCTTATAACATTTGATCCGTTATTGCACTTACGTTCTCGAATTTTCCAACTTATAATAATATAATTATTCAATGATCTTTATATGATGTAATATGTGAATTAATAAGTTGATGTTTTCTAGTTAGTCTAACTTAATAAATGTCACCATAAATATTACTTCATATTAAATATCACTTTTCCTTTATTTATATGCAATTTCCGATTATAGTTCAACTTTTAATATTGAAATACTATATCGAAAAAATAGTATAAGAACCTGTAAGTAAGCAGCTAAGAAATAAAATATTTTTCTGAACATAATCGTGTAATAAAAAAGAAGATGATTGTGATTAGTGTACATCATCAACTAAGGAGACTTATGCACAATATTTTCTTGGAAAACTTTTAATAAAAAAATAAAATTTATAAAGAAATAAACCATTCATTGAGTTGAGATCTTAGTCGGCTTCGAAACCTCTTGCTCCAAAAGTGCATGTAGTATAAGTGAGTGAGTAACTATACATTTTTTTCAGATTCCACAGTCCAATAGTATTTTTAGAATAAAAAAAATATTATCGGATGTTTCAATCCAGTAATATCTTTTATACATGTGACTAAATGTTGAAGGTCGGATAAACAATTATCTTTAGTAAAATGAAGTGTTTCTGATTTTTGTCAAACTGTCCAACCTTAATGGATGGGCCTTTAGAATGGATCCCAAACTAATCATGATCGAAATAAACTCAAAGGGCGTATCTATTAACACCCCTCATTTTTATTACTATAGTTATATTATTTTTTTCTAAGTTTCTTGTTAGACGTTTATTTTACAGTTCCATAATAACATTATTGGTAACCTTGTTTTCTTTTATGAATATTATTTTTTTTCTTTTTAAGGGAATACTAAAAAAATTTATTGATTCTGCAAAATAATTTAATATGTTATTTGATTTTAAGTTTCTAATTAACAAAACTTTTTTTATATGAACAAAAGTTGTTTTAAATGTTACAAAATGATGAAAAATTGCACATATTCAGTTCAACGTGCGCATTTGGCAGCATGACATCCCAATAATAGATGGCTATTCTGGTCAAAGTTTCAAGAATAGAATGAGTTGACTTTATATAATTAAATAATGAAATTATATATACAGTCTATAAGAACAAGTACTACAACGGAGCATTAAATTAGAACAATATAAAATAAAATAAAAACGTAACATATGGTAAAAACAACCTGTTATCCTTGTCACAAATAACTTTACAAAAAAAAATAACGCGTGCTCCTTTTTACTAACCAGCTAAGGTTAACTATGTTAAAAGAATTCCATTTTGATACCAAAAACTAAAATAAGTAATTACAAGATCCTCTCAAACACATATAAAATTGTTTTCAATGTCTTTCAGTTACACAGTTTCAAATTGTTTAATTAATAACAACTTTGTTTCATTCTTGTTTCCTCTTTTTTCCAAATTGATTCTGATTCGGAATTTGGTGTCTGTGATTAATTATTAATCACAAAGATTAATTATTAATCACAGATACTAATTAACATTTGTGCTGATTAATTAAAGTCCTAGACAAACATTAAGGTTTGTTTAGTTTGAGAACATGAGTTGTTTTCCATGCTGCAAATCCGAAGTTGAAACACCTTCTTATAGATCATGTTCTAGGAAAATTTCAAAAGGAAGAAGAACATTCAAATCATTAGCAGCTGCTATGTCACTCAAATCAGGTGTGTGCGTGTTATGATTCATTTTAAGTCTATCAAACTAGTAGTATTTGTTAATTACATGTGCATACAAAAAATAAATAAAAAATGTTACATGATAATTCCTTCCTCATTATACATTTTATATAAACAAATGCACTTCTGTTCTGTTGTTTTAGGATTTTTATTCTTACCATTAAATCTTAATAAGAGATTACTTTTATTTTTATTTAATTGATTCTACCTGGTGGGAGACTCGTGCACTAGGCCGCGTTTTTTCAGCCATTTAAGTTTTTTTTAATTTAATTTTATCGATGTTTAAGAATTTAGAGTTCTAAAAATAAAGTACACAAAAAGATGGTATGCAAATTAAAATGTGGATTAATTTATAATTAGTTTAAATATATGCGGTGTTAATTAAATTGCAGGTAGCAGCAGGCATAGACAAATATCAGCAGAGATACTAAAATATGGAACTGCAAAAAATGATGTTAAAGTATTCACATATGAAGAAATAGCTGATGCAACAAACAATTTTAGTTCTGATTGTCTTGTTGGAGAAGGTGGATTTGGGAATGTTTATAAAGGACAGATAAAGAGCATTGATCAAGTTTGTTTCTCTCTCTCTTTTTATACTAATATGTTTTGATATTTTTATAAGTTGTTTATCAAAGTCTCATGTTAAATATTTGATATTCAGACTGTAGCTGTGAAGAAACTGAACAGAGATGGAAATCAAGGAACAAGAGAATTTTTTGCTGAGGTTTTAATGTTAAGCATGGTGAATCATCCAAATCTTGTGAAGCTTGTTGGTTATTGTGTTGAAGAGGATCAAAGGATTTTGGTTTATGAGTACATGGCTAATGGAAGCTTGGAAAATCACCTTCTAGGTAACTAGTAGTAGTTGTAGCCAAAAACAATTTGATCCTAGACTTGTTTTCATTGGTGTTGTCAAATAGCAATTATAGCGACATTATATTGTAGTATAGCAGAACAAATTGTTATTTTTTCACTATGCATGATTGACAACATTGTTTTTTATTTTCACTAAATAATCTATAGAATGCACTAAACTAAGACAAAGTATGTTTGTTTGTTTCAGATATAGGTAATGATAAGGAACCATTGGATTGGGAAACAAGGATGAAAATAGCTGATGGAGCAGCTAGGGGACTTGAATATCTGCATAATTCTGCAGATCCACCGGTGATTTTTCGCGATTTTAAATCGTCTAATATACTATTAGATGAAGATTTCAATCCAAAGCTTTCTGATTTTGGTCTTGCTAAGATTGCTCCAAGAGAGGGTGAGAACTTGGTCTCAACAAGGGTGATGGGGACTTATGGCTACTGTGCACCTGAGTATGCTGCTACTGGTCAGTTATCCTCAAAGTCAGATATTTATAGTTTTGGGGTTGTGTTTCTGGAAATAATCTCTGGTAGGAGAGTTATTGACCCTAAAAGAACTACTGAACAGCAAAATTTGATTGATTGGGTATGTCACATTATATCTTTTACTTTTTACTTTTCAATAAACATTTTGATCTATGAAACACAGACACCAAACACATAGACACCAATAATAATTTAAGAAAATGAATATAACCATATGTGTCAGTGTTAGACACGAGACACACTTTTCATATGTGGTATAGGTGTTACATAGATTCTTATGTTTGCTTCTTAAAAATAAGTTTATGTTCGATTGAGGAGCATTAATATTAAGAGAAATACTTGTAATACTAATGCATTCTTTTTTATCACACTTTTTATCATTAAGTGATATCCATGTGAATTCTACCATATAGGAAGTGGATACTATCATACTACTAAGTAAGAAATGATATTCAAAATTATCTATTGTTATATATAAAGTCTAAGAACATTGGTTGTCCTTGTTTATGATTTGGCAGGCACAACCTTTGTTTAAGGACAGAAACAAGTTCACTCTAATGGCAGATCCTTTGCTTAAAGATAAGTTCCCTGTGAAGGGACTATTTCAAGCCCTTGCAGTGGCAGCAATGTGTCTACAAGAGGAAGCAGAAACGCGACCTTCCATGGAAGATGTTGTAACAGCTCTTGCACATTTAGCAGTACACAAAACTGAAGAAAAAGACATAGCTGATGAATCTACATTAACTGCTGGTCATGTTGAATCTTTTAGAGCTACAAATTCAATTGGATCTGAAAGGGCATAGTAGCTACAATTTGGTCAACACATACTAGGATTCACTGACAAATTTGAAGAGCACTCAAAAAATGTTCTTAGGGTGTAATTCTGTTTGTGTAAAATGTCCTACTATTTAATCTTAGGCTGTAGTGATTTCCTTTTGGGATTGGAATCAGGATCCCTTTGATTTATCTTTCTTTCTTTTCTTTTTTTCCAAAGAAAGTTTCACCTGAGTTTCTGTTTCTATTTCATCATTGGACATCTAACACTGATGTCCAAAGAATATATATGTATATTTTCAAATTCCAATTACAAAATACATTGTTATTGTTATTTGATCAATAAATGTACATTGTTTCATATTTAACAAAGCCTTGATTCTCATTACTTTTTATAAATCGCTTTTTAACCCTATCTCTAGTCAATATGAAACTAATCGAGAGGTTGAGCTCAAGTGGTTAATGAGTTTCAATGAATGGCAAATTGTTCAAGAGAGAATCCAAATTCGAACTCTAGTTGAAACAATTACTGACAAGGCTTTATTTATCTCCTGACCGAATTTCTGATTATTGGGACTAGCTTTCCCGAAGGGTTAATAAGAAACTTGAATTTTCCCAATACATTTATCATGCCAATTTCCATTAGTCTATTATCAAATCCTTAGAACATATAGCTGCAACAATATCTCCAACAAGTTGCTTTGATTTAAAATTTTGCTTACTCATGCTGTAGAACACTAAAGGCACATAAAAATTGAAATACATGATCTGAAAGAGAAAATGAAAAACATTATGAACCCAAAATTAAAACAGAAGAGTTGCCTAAGTTTGGCAACACAATGTGAAAATTAAAATGAATATGCTGCAAGCCTTCAAGTTTTGGTCCCTCAAGAAACTTAAAAAGAGATTCACTTAGAGCTGAAAGTTGTTGATATCAGTCTTGAGGATCCTATAGCTGTAACCAGGAATTCTGTTTAGTTGATTGGTTTCAGCACCTACATCTGTAACAGAACATATTTTGCTGAGGAACCTACTTGTTGTGCTGGTACCTCTTTGCTTCCTTCTCCTCCAGTTTGTTGGCAAGAACCACAAACTAGGCCTTGACATGATGGAATAGCTTCTTCTAGAAACCATGTCCATGTCCATGTCCACAAGGTGTTGCTGAGGTTTCTGTATTGTTGTTCCTCTTCTTTCTAACTCAAACTTAGTGAAATATTCAATCTCCTTCCTCACTAGAGATCCAATAGTTCCCCTTGTGCCTATAGCAACAGGTGCAGCCATTTCACATGGATTTGTGCCAATGAATTATGTGGCACTACACTTTATAGGGAATGAGGCTTCTAGTTGAAGAAAGATGGGGTCATGGCTCTTAATTATCAATTAGGAGGAGCATATATTGTTTAAACTTTATTAAACAACGAATGCTTTATGAAAAGCAAATGCATGGAATTTCCCATAATTGAAACTTTAAAAAGTTGAAATGAGTTGGTTCTATGCACATCATAATACTTACACTTTTCGACACCATGTTTGTTGGGTTTTTTTTTTTTGGGGAAACTATATTAAGCATAGATTGTCTATGTTATTATCTCATATTTATTTTGAAGGAAAATTCGAATAAGAATCATATTTGAAAAATATCTAATGATTATATATTATTTAATGTCTCTTACGAGTAGATGTCAATGGTAGATGTCAATGGTGATATTCATTTTAATTATTGAGATAATGATTTAAATAATAACAATTTGATAAAAAAAAAAGAAATATATATATATATATATATATCATATTAAATTAATATCAATCAAATAACTATTTTATTTATAATATATATATATATATAATAAACTATTATTTTATAAAACATTATTAATCATCATTTTAAAAATTTGAATGATTTTTAAATATGAATATAGTGCTTAAACACTTTTTGTATAACTCAACTATTTAGAGACATTAAGCTATAGATGCATTTTGATTAGCATATATGTGTCGCAATGAATGATCAAAAGTTTCTTAAAAATGGAAATTTGAAATTAGTATGGCGCTCAATGGTTTATACTTTCTTTTTGATGTCATGTCAAAGTTATTCTCCGCCAGTCATGCCTTTGGCTATGGGAAATAGTCAGAGATGTGTCTCTCTTTGTCACAAGGTGTGCTTTTTGTCCTTCTTAAATTATTATTATATTAGTATTGTTGTTTTTTTTTTTTAAGAAAAATGATGCATAACAAATAGACCAACTTTGTGCACAACAAGGTGATTGCAATCATATTCAATCAAATGGTAATTCAATAGTGATTGGTAATCTAATTCCAAATAGTCATTTGATTTTAAAAGTTGTTAGAGCACATGAGAGAAAAGGAACGAGGAACATGTAAAATATCCATATTACTTGTATGTTTAAAGACAAAAGCACTTTTAATATAAATATTTATATAACAAATATTTAATTAAACTGTTTATTAAAATATAAATGTCCGATATTATTATTGTACACCTAACACATTTATATAATATATTTATGAACAACTTTTTTTACTCAACATTTATGAACACTTAATACATTTGTATTCAAGTTTTTTTATTCAACTTTATTTTTAACGTTCATTGTGACATATAAAATCCCGGAAAAAATGACTATTCTAAAAACTTCCCACAATGCATGGACAAATTCACTAGTAGAGTAACCTAACCCTTACTTTAGGTATCTTTGAGTGAAGAAGGACATTACAAATCCTTGCATCTTCGTCCTGTTGATGCAACTTGCATTGAACATTGCAAGAGAGAAAGAACCTTGTTCAATTTTATGAATCGTGTGGACTTTTACTATTGAAAATAAGGTAAAAGATTTTCTCCATTTTTTCTATTATTAAAGTTTTTGGTACATAAATATATATTTTGAAAAATTGTGACATTTATTTTTTATAACTGGACTTTTATACACTCAAACTTTTACTATTAGCCAATGTGGTAAGAAAGCTAAACTTCCAACAAGAGATTTCATAGAGAATTCGATTAGACTAAAATAAATAAATTAGATATTTAAGTCCGATATTTATTTTAATTGTTTAATTGGACTAACATAAATGATTTAAATATTTAAGTTTAATTAAATATTTTATAATATATATCACTTACTCGAATTTAATATGATTGTTTCCATAAAAAATAGTTTTTGACTGATGTATGCAAATAAGATAATCTTGTAATATGTATAAGTTTATTTTTCAATATTAAATCAATAAATTTTGTCATATCACACTTGATCTAATAATGAAACTCAATAATGAAAACAAATTCATATATACAGCAAAACTTACCTCAATGTAACCATAAAAATTAATTTGTGGATTTACTTGCAGTGTAAACACATAACCTAAGTATTCATTAAGTTACAATAGAGTGCTGCTTCTTTGGATAATTCAAGGTACAACAACTACTCTAAAAACTCTATTATTATATATACTTCTTAATCATTTTATTAGTCGTGTTATTTCAATATCAAAATCGACATTGTATTAAAAATCATATATTACATAAAAATCAAAATCATATTTTTATACTTTGCTGATTTTTAGTTGTGTCTTAACTTCATTTCTCTTATTTTATTCTGTCAACTCTAGAGAAAAATCACTCCCCTCCATTCAAAGGCTAAATTTGTAAGTTAACATAAGAATATATTATACGCGACCGTAAAAAATGTGGCAAGAAATCTTCAATCCATCTGTCAAAAAAAAAAACATATCAATCCATTCCATCATAAAGAAAAACATTATTATATCTATCCTTGTTTATCAAAAACCCCAAAACAAAACCTTCCAAAGAAAAAAAAAAGTAAAAAAAAAATTTTAAAAAAAGAGAGAGAGAGAGAAAAGAAAAACCTAACTTTTCTAAGCGAATTGTAAGAAATGCCATAACAATGGTGATTTTCAGGTCTCTGAAATCAATAGCTAGCAACACAAACACCATTGCTAAAACCTTCCTCACTCCGTCAACAACATCAACAATCACCACTTCTACTTTCTTCCCCTTTTCTCCATTATTACACAACGCGCTTTTTCGCTTTCCTTCTCAACATAACGGCCCTCTCTTCCTCGCTTCACCACCCTGGAAGCTCTCTCAATCTGCTACTCCTCTTTATTTTCATCCAAACGCCGTCGTTTTTCGCAAGGTTAAAGCTATTAATCTCAATTTGCTTCGGATCGCAACCACTCCTTTACCATTCCACCGTCGTGTAGATTCCAATTCCAATTCCGACTCTAACCATTCACCCCACCACACACTTCTCCACACTTTCCTCAATGCGCCAAATCTCATTTCTATTACTCGATTGATTTCGGGTCCTTTTCTTGGATGGTAGCTACTTTGCAAATTTTGATTGGAATAATTTTTTAAATGTATTTATTTTTTAAAAAATTTTAATGTGATTGAATTTTTTGGATAGGATGATTGTGAATGATATGTATACTTCGGCAATGGTGGGATTGGCTATCTCTGGAGGGAGTGATTGGGTATAAAAAATATATATTTATTTATTTTGAGATATTTAAACCTTATCATGCACTGTATGTTGAAATGATATGCTAAACTTTTTCAAATTTTATTTGTTTATGTAATTGTAGCTGGATGGGTACGTGGCTAGGAAGATGAAGGTTGATTCTGTAGTTGGTTCCTACCTTGATCCTCTTGCGGATAAGGTATGAATGAATTATTGTTTGGTCTTCTAAGAACAGTTTAATATTAGCTAGAAATTGTGTTTGATGGTCTGTTTTGAACCCATGATATAGGTTCTTATTGGTTGTGTTGCTGTTGCAATGGTTCATAAAGATCTACTTCATCGTAAGTAGTGTTTCATTCTGGAAGATGCTAGCTTTATTTGTGTTTTTTTATGGTTTGTTAAAATGAATAGAAAGTGTTCTCTGTCATGTGTGATTGAAAACCAAGTTGTGCACAATGTTTTCTCTTTGGTAAATATATTCAATTATTCGGCAATGGGAATCCAGTGTACATTTGCCTATATATCTTTTCGTAGTTTTGGACTTAATGAGTCATGTAGCAGAAAGGGAACGGTGTAGTTAGTATTTGTATAGCATTTAAATTCCACAACGCAGATATTTCTTTGTATTCCAACTATGTAGTGCAAAGCTAAACATGTTGGTTTGTCACTTTGAAGCTGGACTTGTTGGGCTTGTTGTGTTCCGTGATGCCTTCCTTGTCGGCGGTGCAGTATTTCAAAGAGCTAGTAGCTTGGGTTGGAAGGTATGAAATAAGAACATGTTTCTCGAATTGTGTTTTTCTTTCTGCTTCAGAAATTACAGAGATGAAGATGTAACCTTGATTCTGTGTGGTTATCTCAGTGGAAAAGCTGGTTTGAATTTTTTAACCTTGATGGGACATGTCGACAAAAGGTTGAGCCACTCTTTATAAGCAAGGTAAGGCATTATAGGTGTTTGAATTTATTCTTAAGAGAAGGGCCCTGGACATTTAGATTGGAGTAGCTTTCTGATAGCAGTTGTATCACCTCTCTCTCGTGTTTCTATTGTTGAGGAAATTTTAGGAACATGACTGAAATGTGCATACGCAGAACCTTTGAACCTTTGCAGTCTCTTATAAATGTTATAGCGTAGTTATCTAGTTTTCTACTTTCATTTTCCTTCTGCATTTGTGAATCTTTACCTTTCCATCATGAATATAAGTATCCCATCTTTTTAAGAGTTTGGGCCTTGGGGACATGACTGGGGTGTAGACATGTGAGGCCTCAGATTATTCAATTACCATCCTTAAACTTCTTACCCCTCCAGCAACACACACAAAAACACTTTCTTCTCATAAATTAAAAAGAAGCATGTGTGTAGAATAGAAAAATAGTATACAATGTACAAACAGGTACTAGATTTCCTTTCTGTTTATCCCACTTTATGAGGAGTACCAATTTGGACAGGTAAATACGGTGTTCCAGTTAGTGTTAGTTGCTGCAGCTCTTCTTCAACCCGATTTTGGAACCCCAGAAACTCAATCATACATTACTTATCTGAGGTAAATTTGGCAGATTTTGTTTTTCTGAGCTGAATTTTGCTAGAAATTTGGTTGCCCATACGCTGATAATTTCCCCATTTTCTGGTGCAGCTGGTTAGTGGCTTCAACAACAGTGGCATCTAGCGCGGCATATGGTGTACAATATATGAGATCTCCAGTTGTATTAAAGTCAGCCTAGTTGAAGTTTAGTTGATTCAAGTAACAAGAAACTTGCTGAAGTGCTGATTTGAGCAGAGTGCGTCAGCAGGCAAATAAATGAATAATTATCAGTTTATTTGATTACACATTAAAAAAATAGTTGCAGTACCAGAAAAAAGATAGAAGAAAGAGTTACATTTGTAGACGTGTTCAGTCAAATTAATAGTTTTATTTTACTTGTGATGCATCTAAGGATGTTCCAAATTTAATAGTAAAATGTCTACACGACTAATACGAATAGGAAAATATGGTTTAAAAGATATAAATTGTATTCATAAAAATTTTGAATAGCTTATCAAAATTAGCTTAAATAATTTATAGTCATGTCAAATGACATTAGAAACATTTTCAAATTGCGTATAGCTGATTTACTTCTCCCTTTGAATGGGTTTGCAACATTTTACATCTCATTTGACAAATGGCCTTTTGGACCAGGTCTCTCACACAAACTGAACAAAATGAACAACTTTATTTTCTTAAAATTTATCTCGTTTAATTTCTCTGTTTTTTTTACAACGACTAATGTTTGTAATTACTATTTTGTTGAGGATGGAAATTGGACTGCAACCTCCTTATAATTACATTCTATCATATAATTTAATTTATATATAGTCAATGGAAAGATTAACTTTAAAGTGAAAATTATAAATTATTTTACTAGAATTGAAAATGGCTATCTGAATTAGACAGAAACTAAATGAGTTCGCTGTCTCATTAGACTATATATAATCCGTAGGACATAAACCCAAACTATATTGGTTCTATCACATTAGCATTTAAATGTTGGATAAACGAGATAAATTTTTTCAAGGTTGAAGCCATATAATCAGCCAAATAAACCTTAGCTAATATTCAGTATTAATCAAGCTTTCAATTTTATGTTGCCCATACTATACCTGATTGCAGATGAGACCACAAACATTTGGAAAATTGGTACATCTTAACATGAGAATCTGTTGTTATTTCTTGTAACAATTTTTTCATGTCTATGTACAGAAAGAGGATATACAAATCACGATAGATCATAGATTCGTAATACATAACTTGTTAGCCTAGTGGCGCATGTAATTTTAATCAGGTGGTGCAGAATCACCTCATGTTGTTATTACATGGCACTTGCTTTTTTGAAGGAAGCCTGACGATTCAAATCCTCACACAATTATCCTCTAAAACCAAAATAATTTATATGAATTTTATCCATGTGTTCTAAATAAGCTCTTAGAAGCCGAACTAACCTTCCCTTTGACTAAGCTCATAACCACTTATATGAGAATTGATTTTTCTTGTTGCAAATATAAATTCGTTGAACTAGTTTGTAAAACCAATTCAAGTTCGGTAACTATTTTAAATAGGTTACAGCAACCGAAACTTTTGAAAAGACAAGAGTTTCCCTATTTGATTTGGTTTATTTTAGTTTTCTGAACATGCCAAGACAAGAGTTGAAGATGTTAGTTAACATTTAACACATCTATATACTAGTTACTATTTACTATGAGAATGTTTACAGTTGCATTATAATGCAGACATACAGTACGAATTCGTGAATACAAACCTATAACCTCAACCAAGAGACATTGTGATTTGTGCTCATGGGCTTACAACAGCATGCAATGAAGATATTGTCTAGATTATTCAAAGAACGATAAGCATAATTTCAATAGAATGGAATAACAAACGAGTCAATTGCTGGATTTGAAAGACAATAAGGAATCATTTAAAAGTGGAAATAAAAAAAAGAGCAAAAATGACAAGGCATATTCAATAACAATTATCATTTTCATCAAACTATGAAGGAAGAACGGCAGAACAAGAAACAAAAAATTGAGTTATAGTAATATACAGGTCTGCAAGAACTCCCATGCAGGTTATCATTTTCTTCTAAACCAGAAAAAAGAAAATTGAGATAATGCAATCGAAAGAGGTCAATCAAATGAGAATAATTAAGAATTCTATCAGCGTAACCATTTCCAGTACATTTTATTACCCAAACAATAATGTTATGGCAAACATACAAAACTAACTTGTCGCATCACCAACTAACAATGGATTTAGCAAAACGCCAAGGCGCCAGAGGAAATGGCAAAACAAAAGAAAGCCATTTGTAAGCCCATGTTCCTGAGAAAAGCCACCACTTGACCAAAAAAATAACAAAGCCAGACAACACTCTTCATTCCTTAGCCAACCCTTCTTCAACTTCACTCCACTTGTCACTATTTTCAGTAAACTTCTCCTTGGTTTCCTTAATAAGCTCTTTAGCATCATCAACCTTCGAAACACTAACAAGCCCATTCACAAGTTTTTTCATCGTGGTAAAATTCGGAACCCAACTTTTCCCAATACTCTCCTTAGCAATCTCCAAAGCAGACTCAAACTGCCCACCTTCACACAAAAAGTGAATCAGGGTAAAATAACAGCCACCATCAACCTTATAACCTCTTAACTTCATAGCACTAAACAACCTCTTAGCCTCATCAAGGTTTCCTTCCCTACAAAACCCACCAATCAAATGATAATAACTAACTGAATTCGGCTTCCTCCCTCTCGAAATCATCCCTTGAAACAAAGCCTTAGCCTCAGAAGACCTCTTCAACTTACATAAACTGTGAATCCTAACATTATAAGTACTAAGACTAGGATACAACCCATACCTTTTTTCCATCAAATTCAACAACTTTCCAACTTCCTCAAACTTCTCCTCATTATAAAACCCACCAATCGAATTATTAAAAGTAGTAATATTAGGTTTAACAGAATTCTTATCCATCTCATCTAAAATAGAGAACACAGAACTAGCTGAACCAGATTCAGCAAAAGACTTAATGACCAAATTATAAGTCTCAACATCAGGTTGAATCGAATGAATTTTAGGGAATTCAAGGTAAATTCGCGTTACCTCTTTGTGATTCTTTGCAACGAGCGACGCGAAAATCAACGCGTTCAGAGATTTAACAGATGGAATAATGTTGAGATTTTCACGCATGTGATTGAAAGTGTTGATAGCTTGATGAAGCATGTTGGCTTGACCGAAGAGAACGATAGCGTGAGAAACGAAACGTTCGTTGTGAAGGTCGGGTCGGGTTTGGAGAAGCTCGTCGAGGAATTGACGGACGGCGTCGAAGTTTTTAGCGGCGGTGAGTTTGTTGACGGCGCGTGAAAAAGCGATGCGGTCGAGGTGTGATTCAGGGGAGAGTGAGGCGGCGCGACAGATTTCGACGATGGTTTCTGGATTGGTTTCGGATTTGAGGAGACGGAGTGCGGCTCTTGATTTTTGCTTTGAAGTTAGTGGTGTTGAGGAGTTTGGAGAGAGGATAGTTGAGTAGTGACGGATCGCGTGGCGAAGACGATACGCCATTGGTGAAGTTGAAGGTGGTGGTGATTCGCTAGGGTTTTTCAGTGGAAGAAAATGAAGACGAAAGAGGTTTTTAGAGAAAAGTGTGAAATGAAAATACGAACATGACGACCTATAAAACGCTGCGTTTTAGTTAAATTGTATTTGGAAAAACAAAAACAATGAACCTGACGTGAATCGAACACGCAACCTTCTGATCTGGAGTCAGACGCGCTACCATTGCGCCACAGATCCATATGTTTATTTGTATGATGCAAAAGATTATAGCTAAAGCAAACTATATTTAGTAATTTTTTATTTTTCGATTGGGAAATTAGAAGTTTAAAAGTAAGTTTTTGTTGTTAATTAAATTATTCTTTAAACTTTATTATACGTAAAATGGTAGGTTGCTTATATTCTTATTTTTTTTTTCCGTAAAACTTCGTATGAGTATTTAAATAGTTTAAAATTTGTGGAACAATAGATAATAGATGGAATAAATCATTCATTTGAACATATTTTTTTGACTGACTTCAATCTTAAGAGAGCAAAAATAATGTTGAGTAAATGCAACATTCTTTAACCAAAATAATAAAATGGCCATTGGTCTTCCCGAAAAACATGGGATAGGTCTTTTTTTCAATTGCCAGAACTATTTGGTAAGATCACATGATGATGGTGTATGAATCCATGAAATTAATGAATGCAAGAAATAACATAGAGTGGGTCAATTTTTAGTTACCGCATGTTGTTGCTTATTGATGATCATTTACCGAGAGAGCTTAGTATGAGAATGTAATATTTGAGATGGATTCAAAACTTCTAGTTGATGGAGTGAACACGTATTTGGATGGTTCGTATTTTGGTCTAATCGTTAACAAGTGTTGGAAGTTACTTTTTTATTTGAACTACTCTACTATGAAATTTACAAAATACATTTGTCTTTTTATTCATATTTAAGATTGGATATTGTACTTATTTAAAATATTTTTTACTCACAACAACCTACTAGTATTAATAATGGTAGTATTCCACCGTAAGTAAGTACACCAACTGAATCTAAATAGTATACAATTGATAATGGATGCAGTAATGTAATCACGACTTCGTCTTAACTGGTTTTGGTGGGACCGTTTCACCGATTCCATTCACTCATACAATTCACTTGTTTACTCTTTGTGTGCCACTTACTCTCTGATCTCCTTTGTCGTTCTTGTCTCTTCCCTTTGTCACTTTCATTTCATTCACTAATGCTATGTTTGGTTTAAATGAAAGTCGAAGGAGAGAAAGGGAGAGAAGAGAAAGATAGCAGGAAGTTCTAACATCAATAAAATAAAAAGAAATAAATATTTCGTGATTCTTTCTTCTCTCTACTAGACGGAAAGTGGTAAAGACACACATTTTGATGAAAAGAACTCGAAGTTTAACATTAATAACAAATGTTATTTAAATTATAAAAAAATTATATAGATAATAAAAATAGATTATTAAATTAATAGTGACAATTACAAAAAATATTCCTCAAACTTTGGTTTTGAAAAAATAACATTTTCAATTTTTCATGTCCGACTCCCTCCCTCTCTATTTATTAAAATAATAAAATATTCCTCAAATCTTTATAGTTTTGAGAAACTAATATCCGTCCTTTCAATTTCTCTCTATCAACTATCAACGTAACTTTTTGGTAAGTAATCAACTTAAATTTATTGTTACTCTATATCTCACATTTAAAATTTATCTTCAAAATATTGACATATATTTTTAAACATTTTTAAAAGCTAAGTTGGTATATCAAAATAATAGTGATAAATTATTAAAATATTTTTAAATTATATAGTTTTGAGTAATTTTTGTCTCTCTCTCCTCCATTTAGGTACATATCTCATATTTCCTGTATATTTTCTTAGAAATTATACTATTAAAAAATAATAAAATTAATACAATAACGTCTATAAATACATAAACTATACATAAAGATAAACTGATTAATCTCGAACCACCAACAAACTCTAACTCTAATTAGCAACTCAACTATTAATTATTAAGTTTTTTTCATGTTAATCATTTATATATGATATAGTATGATACTGTTTTTGAATTGTGAATTGTTTAAATTAATATATCTATTTTTTTAGGAGTGCACAATATTTAAACATAAAAAAATTGATGCATTTTTTCAAGATGAAATTTTTTGACAAAGATAAAAATTATAAAATGAATATATTTTATTTGATTGAATTGTGTGATTTATGAAAATTATGTGACTTGTGAAAATTGAAATTTTAATTTTTTTCAACTTGTCTACTATGTATGAATTGTGTGATACTCTAAAAAAAACTATATGACTTTTAAAAATTTCAGTTATAATATTTCAGTTAATACTTGTCGCTCCCGGCTCCCCCAAATATTTTGTGCAAGATCCGCCATTGTTCCTACATGGTTTTAGTATAATTACTTAGTTACTTATATGGATTGATTGGTAATGATATTCATACTTTAATACATAAAAATATAAAATACAAATAAATAATAATAATAATAATAATATCATATTTATAAATATCTTACCATAATTTAGTTAATATAAATCTATATGTAAAGCAGTAATAAGAACTTCTCATGCAATGGATAAACTGTGTTAGTTTTTTTTCCTTATTCAAAAGCAAAGTTAGTTGGCTTTAAATAAGCCTTACATGTAACCAATAGATAAACTGTGTTATTTTTTTTTCCTTATAAAGCAAAACTAGTTGGCTTTAAATAAGCCTTACATGTAACCAACAGTAGAAAAACTAGGAATAATAATCCTAACAAACTAGAATAATTCAAATGCTTATTCAACTCCTAGAAAATAGCTTATTAACTTCAATAATAGTAACAGACCTTAAAAGCAAAGACTAATTCCTAGTCAAGATTCCAACAAATTCATCCCCTTAAACTGAAATGCTCATTGAGCATACAGTTTAATTTTCAAGTGGTTGTACTCCCAATGCCCTTCGAAGTGTCACAAACTGATTCAACTTCATTGGCTTTGTCATAATGCAACTAGTTCTTGTGTTCCACAGAAAATTAACTTAACTACTCCCTGATTTGAAAGATCACGTAAATAATGATATCTAACATCAATATGTTTAGTCCTTCGATGCAACACAGGATTTTTAGAAAGTTTGATTAATGAAGTATTGTCACAGAGAATGTCAATACACTCACAATTTTCAGCTTCAATCTGTTTAAGAACACATTTCACCCAAACACAATGACAAGCACGGGAGGTTGTTGCCACATATTCAGCTTCTGTGGAGGATAATGTAACTATGGCCTGCTTCTTTGAGCTCCAACACACAGCTGCCTCACTTAGCAGAAAGACATAGCCAGAAGTACTCTTTTTGTCGTCCACATCTCTTGCATAATCACTATCAGTATATGCCAAAAGTTTCGAAATTTTCCTTCTGTAAAGCAGACCAAAATCCAATGTACCTTTTAAATACCTCAAGGCTCTTTTAGCAATCTGCATGTGTTTCTCCTTTGGATTAGCCATGTAACGTGAAATCAAGCACACTACATACATCATATCCGGACGTGTTGCTGTTAGATACATTAGACTGCCTACCAATTGCTTGTACAAGGTTGGATCAACATCTTCTCCATCTTCTCTTTTCAACACAGTTCCTGGCACTATTGGGTTTTTGACAGAATTACAGTTCCACATATTGAACCTTTCCAGAACCTCTCTTGCATATTTCTTTTGGCATAAGTGAATTGCATTTGCATTCTGACTTACTTCAACTCCCAGGAAGAACCTCATTTTGCCAAGGTCCGTCATCTCAAATTCTTTCTTCATTGATTGCTTAAACCTTGCACAAAATTCTTCATCATTTCCAGTATATATCAAGTCATCAACATAGAGACTTACCATGATTGCTCTTTCTTCTCTTCTTTTGATGAATAGAGTATGACCATGGCTACTCTTTGTAAATCCTTCTTTCTAGAAATAACTCTCGATTCTGCTAAACCATGTTCTTGGTGCCTGCTTTAGTCCGTACAAGGCTTTGTGCAGTCTATATACCTTGTCTTCCTCTCCCTGCTTTATGAAGCCCTCATGTTGATCTACATACACTTCTTCCTTCAGTTCTCCATATAAGAAGGCACTTTTCACATCAAGTTGATACACATTCCATCCCTTTTGAGCTGCCACAACCAACAAGATCCGAATTGTGTCCCATCGAGCTACTAGAGCATATACTTCATTATAGTCTACCCATTTTGTTTGTGTATATCCTTTTGCAACCAGTCGGGCCTTGTACTTGTCAACCTTCCCTTCTTCATTCAGTTTGGTTTTGTAAATCCATTTCACTCCAATTTTCTTGGCTTGAGTTGGTAAAGTCACTAACTCCTATGTCTTGTTTTTCTCAATGACATCTATCTCAACCTTCATTGCTTTTATCCATTTTTCATCATTCACAGCTTCATTATAATTTGTGGGGTCATCATTTGACATGAATAAAACCATACTTGCCTTTTGTTCTTCTTTAGAAAGGCCCTCACCACTTTCGTAGTCCTGTAGCCAACCAGGTGCTCTTCTTCTTGGTTGTTCCTTGGGATCTAGTGTATGCTCAAGATTGTCAGCATTACTTACTTCTTGTTCTACATATGATTCCTCGTCAGACTCCTCCATGGCAGTTCCATCATCACCCCAATCAAGAGTATTCTGTTTTGTTTCTTCTGAGTTCAGGTTCCAATTCCATTTTTCTCCTTCTTCAAATATGACATCCTTGCTAATTGTGATTTTCTTCAACACTGGATCATATAAACGATAAGCCTTGGATTCATCACTCACTCCAAGTAAGATACATTTGTGGCTTATATCGTCTAGTTTAGTTCTCTTTTGCTCAGGTATATGGACATGAGCAATGGATCTAAACACTCTGAAATATTCAACTGTAGGTTTCAGTTCACTCCATTTTTCTTCTGGCACCACCTCTTTTACTGCTTTGGTAAGGCTTCTGTTTATCACATGGTTGGTCCACTTCGCAGCTTCTGGCCACAAAATCTTTGGCATATTTTTCTCAGTGAGTACACAACGCACCATATTCATAATCGTTCGATTTCTTCGTTCAGCAACTCCATTTTGTTGTGGAGTGAAAGCAGCTGTTAATTGTCTTTTGATGCCATGCTCTATGCAGAACTGATTGAACTTGTTTGAGGTGAATTCCCCTCCCCTATCTGTTCGTAAACAACATATTGCTTTCTGAGCTTCTTTCTCAACCAGATTCTTGAAGCATTTGAATATCTCAAATGTTTCACTTTTTTCTACATGAAAATAAATCCAAGTCTTGCGAGAATAATCATCTACAAGCACTAGCAAATACCTCTTACCACTGTGAGAGATTGGAGATATTGGTCCACACAGATCACCATGCACTAATTCAAGTTTTTCATATGCCCTCCAATGACTTTTCTTTGGTATTTTGTCTCGATGTTGCTTGCCAATGTTACACACCTCGCAAACAGCAACAGTTTCCTTGAGTTTTGGTAGCCCTTTCACCATCTGCTTCTTCTGCATGGCAGCAATGAACTTTTGATTTACATGCCCATACCTTCTATGCCAAAGGTCTTCCAAGCCCTCCTCTTCCGCTTTTAAGTATCTCCCTGGAAGTGGTTTCAACGTAGCATAGATTATAAACATCCGGTTCAGAGTCATCTTGTTGTCTACAATTTTCCCTCTTTGAGGATGATAAATTTTGCATGCACCTTCTTTTATTATGATGGACAGTCGCCTTTCTTGGAGTTGACCTATGCTCAACAAATTGTTGGTTAGGTCTAGCACAAAGTAAACATCACTCACAGTTTGAGTTATTCCTTCCACTTCAAACCTGACACTTCCTTTTCCCAACACAGACATTCTCGAGCTGTTTCCCAATGTAACAGTACGTATGAAACCTTCATCTAGTTTAACGAACCACTTTTTATTTCCTGTCATGTGATTCGAACAACCAGAATCGAGAAACCATATCCCTTTATCATTAGTATCTACAATTTCAGCATGGGCCATTAGGAGCAGCTCCTCTTCCTCATCAAACTCAGCATAGTTTGCTTCCCTTTCTAGATTTGGACATTCAAATTGGTAGTGTCCTTGCTTTTGACACCGATAGCATATAATAGCATTTTTGTTTACAAATGTTTTGGCCCTTCCTCGTCCCCTCATGTGGCTGTTACTTCGTCTTTGAAAGTTCACGTCCAATCCTTGTGCCATGTTGAACTTGCAACACCTGTTCTTCACTCCTTTTCTCTCTCACTTTTTGCTCATGAACTAGCAGTGAACTTTGCAGCTCATCCATAGTTAGGAGATCAATGTCCTTAGACTCTTCAATTGAGCATACAACAAAATTGAAGTTGTATGTGAGAGATCTAAGTATTTTCTCAACGACTTTTATATCGTTCATATCTTCCCCACAATTCCTCATATCATTTGTTGTTTCCATCACTCTTCCAAAATAATCATTCACTGATTCACATGTCTTCATCTCTAAGGTTTCGAATGTCCGTCGAAACCTCTGCATCTGTGCACGTTTCACCCTAGCACTTCCTTGGTACTTGGCTTTCATGGATTCCCATAGTTGTTTGGCTGTTTCTTTCTGTGTAATAGTTTTGAGGATGGATTTGTCAATGGCCTGAATTAGATAGTTCTTTGCTTTCAGATCTTTAAGCTTTGTTTCATCCAATTCCTTTTGTTTCGCTGCACTTATATGCTCATTCTCCTTTGGTTCCTTGATTCCAAATTCAATAATACTTCAATACTCCTTTGATTGAAGTAGATTCTCCATGATCAAACTCCAATGATCATAATCTCCATCAAATTTGGGTAGACATGGTGTGGTGAAATTGCTAGATTCTGCCATGTCACTTCACTCAGTGTTTTTCCTCTCAAACACTCTTGTTCAACTCACTCTAGTGTTTTTCCTCTCAAACACGTTTAGCTCACTCACTCTGGCCCCGTCGTGGAGCTCTGATACCAAATGTAAAGCAGTAATAAGAACTTCTAATGCAATGGATAAACTGTGTTAGTTTTTTTCCTTATTTAAAAGCAAAGCTAGCTAGCTAGCTTTAAATAAGCCTTACATGTAACCAACAGTAGAAAAACTAAGAATAATAATCCTAACAAACTAGAATAATTCAAATGCTTATTCAACTCCTAAAAAATAGCTTATTAACTGCAACAATAGTAAGAGACGTTAAAAGTAAAGACTAATTCCTAGTCAAGATTCCAACACTATATTCATATAAATAAATATAAGGGTATTTACTTTTTTTTCCATTCACTTTCTATCTTATCAACCAACTAAAATAATCATCTCACTTTCTATTCTCTTTCTTTCCTCTTACTTTCTTGCCATTTACATTATTTCGTTTCACTTTCTTTTATCAACCAAACATAGTGTAAATTTCTTTCATTACCTAAATAGTGAATGCCAATTTCCATTTTGCAGATTCAACGCATCAGAGTTGAACTCAGAGCACCTGAATACGGTTGGACCACTCACAAAAATTTCCATCTCTCAACTTCATTTTCAGCAGAGGACAACCCGAGGTTAATCATGTTTTGACGTTTACTCGTGGAACTTAATCTTTGAATATTCAGTTTCACTTGGAATTACTGAGATAGATGATTGTTAATAAGGATTATATACTGACATATTGATTTATTGTTCCTTCAGTTTCACTTTGAATTGCTGAGATTGATGATTGGTAAAATAAGGATTGCCCGTTGATATAGAGTGGTTGTTTATTAACTTTGGTGCTGTTAAATCTGCCTGGGCTTGTAATTTTCTGAATAAGGATTGCAAGTTGATATAGAGTGGTTGTTTATTAACTTTGGTGCTGTTAAATCTGTCTGGGCTTGTAATTTTCTGAATATATCCATAATACACTTCTTGTTCTTCTCAATCAAAGAGTAGAAAACCCACATTGAATATAATAGATCTTAAATGCATTTTCATTTAGAGAAACTAATAGACGCCCACATTAGATGCTTCCCGCGGAGTCCTTTTATTTTATCATAGACATGACAGGACATATTTTATGCAATAAAAACAAAATAACTAGAAAAAAGGAATGGTAATATTATATCTACATTATGAAGTGTCTGATAAATGATAATCAGAAAAGAGAAAATCAATTATATCATCACTGTTAAAACTATGGATATTCGACATGGTGCAACTAAAATTGTAATAATTAACAATTGCACACGAAAAAAGGTTTGAAAAGATAGACATTTACATATTACAGCATAGACGGCGTTGATGTGTGTTCTCTTACAACATAGGGATGGACCGTTCAATCTTAATGAAGTTCATCGACTTGTGGGGCAGCAAATCTAACATTGGCAGGTCGTGCCACAACAACTGGGTCATCTGCGAATAGTGCTTTGATAAACGACGGTGTTTTTAGGGGACGACGACCGGTCATCCGAGGATAGACATCTTCAAGAAAATAGTATGCATGGCCAGCAATCATTCCCTGGAAAATGTTGTCAAGATTCACATTAGTTGTTGTACAGATAGAAATTAAATGTCCATATCATGGTGTATTTATTGTTTGAATGGAAACATACCAGTAGATCTACCCATGCACTGGCACCAACAAGAACAGAGAACCCCAACAGAACCTACAAGTTTAAAATTTTAAGATTAGATTTCCTTGTTATAAATTTGAACTAAATAAAAGAAAAAAGAACTTCTTCAGGACAAAGCAAAATTAACCCAATTTAGTGTTATTCTATCAGGTAACTGTTTTGCTTACGCACCCATGGAAGATAGGCAGCAGTGAAATTAAAGAGACCTAGGAAGCTCATGTGAATAAAGGGATTCTGTTTGCTCCATACATAAACCTGAAAAGAATAAATTAAGGGTTTGAATTTGAGATGGATTTAAACATGAGAAATCAACAATCAAAATACAATCAAAATGTGACTCACCATCATAAATGTCAACGAGTTGCTAAGGAATATAATCTTTGCAAATGACTCTGATAAGTAAGGTATCATCCCCCCAAGAAGAACGATTCCAGTCAACACAGTGGCACCAAATAAGAGCATGTAAAAAAAATCAGCAGTCCGTCCCCTGAACGAGTTCTCCTCTAGAAGCTTGCAGTACCGAGCAAGAAAAAACATGTGAAACAAGAAGTCCAAGTCTGCCCAGTCAATAAGAAAATACCATAACCAAGTTAAAAGTATGATTCACAAATTTCAAATAAAAAATCAATGGATGTGAAACAAATGAGTCACGATTGAAAATGGATGCAGGCAATGATTATTTATTCGACAGATATAAAAAGGCAAAAGAAAAACAGGGGTGTGTGGAGAGGAGGGAAGCATCTTTTACAGTACAGTCATTTAAATCAAGAGATTATTGCCTACAATACTTATAAACATTATTAAACCATCAATGTGGGTCTAAAACTTTATTCCTCTTACTTTATAGGTTGCATTTGGTAATTTGGATAGTATAACACTGCAAATGCACCATGACCAGAAAAGCATTATCTAATTTGTAATGCAAAAGAGGGTTCAGCAAATTAGGTAACTAATCTAATGAGTATATATGATGCAAGAATTAAACTATGCTATGCTAAAGCGGTTTTGTTGCATCAAATAAGTAGCAAGGATGCATGAAAGCTCATAACTCATAATCAAATAGTTTACATAGGAATATTCATGCCTACTGCCATTCGCCTCATGTTTATATTAGGAGGCAATCAGATACCTTACCCAAAAAGGTGTGTACATATTTCACCCAGTATTGCTAAAAAGCAGCTATTGCAGTGCTACAGCAATTTTCCACAATCACGATTGATAACACTGATCTCCCCTATAGCAGCAATAGACTCTCCTCACTTTATGTTGTTCCCAACATAGTTTTTATTTCATTAGTATGTGAATGCTCCCAAAATGTTATTACGCAATGTAAGGAATGAACTCGTGATGCTTAAAAAAGTGTCCATTTTACCTCCATCAATCAATTACAAATAACCAAAGCACCTAGTCAATTTAACACACACAGAATGCAATAGAGTGGGGGAGAGGGAGATGCATCAGTATATAGTCTTGGTAAACTAGGAGTAAAATGAGTTACATACAGGGGTCAGCAACAAGAAATCTCCATATTATAAATAATAACAATTATGAAATGAAAATAAGAACCACAAGCATGTTAACATAATTAATTAGAGATATAGTCACATTAAAACGGAACTTTATATCTAACCGCCATGTCAATCACAATGAATACCATTGGTCCCGAGTAGAAAGCTCAATTGATGAGCTAAGGGACATTGAAAGAGTTCTAATTAAGAGGACCAAAGCTCAAACTGTGAACACTACCTTACTATTAATAATTGCCAACATAGCTAACAACTAATAATTGCCTAAAGAAAAAAGAGGTGAACAGCAAGAATATTTTACCCATCTTCCGGAAGTACAAGAAATTAGTAACCAAACGCCAAAACTGATATTGCTTCACCACCAGTTTAGGGTTCAAGTACAAATGATACGGAGAAATTATCTGCAAAATCATACAGAATAGCATCCATCAACAAAAAATTAGCCACGCACAGTTTCCAAATCAGCAAAACAAAAATAAATTAACCCTTTACGGTGCAAAAGTTGATAACTAAAAACTATAGAAAATCAAATTACAATCAAAATGAAATAAAGTAAAATAAAATAAACAAATAAGCTCTCAGTTTTTTTTTTTACAAACTACATCTTCATGCAAACACTTCTCTTTGTTTTGTATTCACCATTCACCCAAAAAAAATGCAAATTCTTCTTAAAATACACAATTAACGACAGCAATAAAGACAACCACATGAATGATTTTGATTTAAAAAATTAGTGTGAATCGAGCTGCAAATCGATAAATCAAAAGAACAATAACAATTGACAATACACCATCTCAAATTAGACTCGTCTCAATTTAAAAAAAAAAAAAATAGAAACCCTAAAACCCGAAATGGGAAAAGCATAAAAGTTGAAAAGGAAAAGGGAATTATATTATACATCCAGCGAGCATCCGATGGTGGTAACAACAGCAGCAGTTAGATAAGATCGTGTAATAACCGGCATCTGTTTGTACCATTCTTCAACCGCTTGAGCCATTGTTGTTTTTCCCTAAATCTCTCTCTCTCTGATCCTAATTACACTTAATAAGAAGAAGAAGATTATGATATGAAATGGATGTGAAAGGATTGAAAGCTTAGCTGTCGTGATTATGAAAAAGGTGAAAACGAAAAAAGTGAGATTTCGAGGGTGATGTGGCAAAAGCAAGGAGAAGAGAACGAGAAGGAAGAAGAAGAAGAGGTTCGGGGAGATGTGAACACGAAGAATGACAGAGACACCACGAATCAAAAATCGCGTGGTATAAACGAACCAATCGTGTTCTTTTAACTTTTTTTTTTTCTCTGTTATTGATAACACAAGAGGATATGGGCTCTTACTGCATTTTGAAGCCCATATAAAGAGCCCAATAGCTCACACGCTGTTCGTCATTTTCAATTTTCATACAAAATAACGGAGATTTCTACCGTATACCACCCCCTTCCCTTAACCTCCCATTCCCATCAAACGTGAAAATATATTTTTATTATTTTTAATATCTATAAAATTCTAAAAAAAAAAGTTGTCACTTATTTTTTTCACTTCCTATTGGAAATATTACAAAATTCTCTTTTACTCTCAAAAATATTCAAATCTTCTAAATTCAAAAGTAAATATCATTCGAAGTACAAATTTTTCAGTTTTTTAAAAATTTTAAACAATTCGAAACTTTCAAAATAGAAATATTTTATATTTTTAAAAGTTTTAAAATTTTCGACATGAAAATTTTCTAAATTTTTTAAACTTTCAAAGATTTCGGTCTTGTCCAAACTTTTTAAAAGTATAATCTCACCTGAAAGTTTGCTAAAAAATATTCACATTAAAGCATATAAATAGTATATTTTATAATTTTTTTTTATAAAAAAAATAAGTTAAACTAAACCTTCATATACGAAGCAGGATAATAAAATAATAAATATAAGAAACATTAATAAAATTTTATTTTTTTACTTAATAAACACTAAGTTATTAACAAATAATAATATTAATAAATAATATATATATATATATATCAGTCTATCATGCTTAATATAATTTTTTATAAATCTCATTCTTATCTATTTCAATTAATAGGCTTTAAAAAAAGTATAAGTCTGATAATATTTCTCTGATGAATAACTTAACTTATTGCAACTCCTATTTAAAAGACTCGCTAGAGAGCTAAATACTGTAATTACAATTTATATCATAATTTAAAAAAGCCATAACTATTATAACATATTCTCTCAACATGTTTAACTTATGATTTTTGTTTGCACTAAAGAGATGAAGATAATTAGGAAAGATGATAAGATTAAGCAAGAATAACAAACATATAAGTAAGAATCACAAAGATGTACGAAAGAGAATGGAGACAATGCGCGAATGATGACAATTAGAGGATGGAGGGTGCACAAAAGATAATGACAGTGACAAGGAAATATGGCACACAGAAGGATGTGCGAAGGAGAACAGAGATGGCACACGGAAGAGGACGAAGACGACAACTTAAGAGGACAACACAGAGATGAGGGTGGATGGTCGAGACAAAAAAAAATGAGGGTGGACGACGACGGCAACAGAAAACAGAAAAGAAGAAGTAAGATTGACAAAATTATGATTTTGTTACTATTTTAAGAGATATAAGAAAATTTAAATAATTAGATTTATGCGGAGTGTTGTGAGAATTTGACCAAATTTGCTTCTGCACCCTCCTGTAATTAAAGCTGAGGAATATCTGCACCCATATCCAATAAAATGACTTTTCTCCATTAAATACTAGATGAGTACAAGGCAATTTAGGTGGAATTAAATTCATGTATTATGTCCAAATACGAATATCCACTATTTCTCATTGGTATACTAAAGAATACTCCTAAAATAATTAATAATTAAGATATATAATGTCTAAATATAACTAAAGTAATTTAATCACTTGGTTTACAATTTTATTTATTTATTTATTATTACCAGACTAAATTATACTTTTAATCTTCAAAATTATTTTTAAGTTTTAATTTGACTATTCGTGTAATTTTGATATCATCAGTTACAAGTGGCCAAGTTGTGTTTATTTGAAAGATGTTACCAAATATGAATGGTTTTCTCGTGCATGTGTTTAATTTAATGGATCTTGAAAGTATCTAGGACTCCTCATCTTTACATTATGGTTCAGTATCAGCAATGGAAATTTGACCCAAAATTAAATAAGGTAAAAAATATAATGTATTTTCATTTTTGTAAATGTGCGTTTGTTTTATTTTAATAAATAATTCTTTAAGTAAAATATTGTGACTGAGAGAATATTAAATTTTAATTAATGAAGATATATCTTCGAAAATAATAAAAATACTATTTTAATATTTTATTGTCTCTAAAAATATTGATAATTATTTTCACAAATTTAATAAATATGCGGTGGAATAATTTCATTGAATAAAGTAAAGTAGCACCAATGAACCATGTGATTCACTGCCATCAGACCAATTTTTTCATCTTGGGAAAAATGTTTAGCTGACAAGTATGAGTGTAGAGTATCTGTAATTAACATAATATTTTATTTAATAAAAAAATTAAACTTATGGACAAAAATATCAAAGTTTAAAAATGGGCAAATTTACAAAACTTAGCTACATCATAGTATAAAATTTGAGCTAGTTTATGTTGGGAACGCACAAAGTACTTTTTTTTTTATAGTATTTTTATGATTTTTTTTTTATTTAAATAAGGCTCGTCCATTTTATTTACAAAAGCAAAACGAAGACAAGACTTAGCACATAAACAAGTAGGATCAAAACACAAGACTAATGAAAGATGTGTATATACAAAAACGAGTAGAGAAAACAAAATGAAGAAAATATAAGATAAAATGGTGGTAACTGACCACTTATATTGCAAATAGAAGTCATAAGGTGAGTTGTGTGTTAATTATTCTTGTAAGTAATCAACTTATTTCTTCTTTGACATAAAAAATTAAATTGATTAAGGTATGCATTGCCATTATTATATTTTATTATTATTATTATTATTATTTCATCTTTTGATTTATCATTGGTGATAAAATTAAATTGATTACTTAATCTAAATTGTAAGCAGTAAATGAATCGCATTGTTTCTGCAATTACTATTTATATATATGGAGTTTGCTAAACTTTTTGTTAACTCTTCACATTTATGTTTGTATTGTAATAAAAAAAATTAAATGATGTAACACAAAAA
>JBBPBT010000659.1:4809051-4834312 GCA_037974875.1 Cicer bijugum
TTAAATAGTCAATCATATTTTTAAATTTTGACATCTTATTTTTGAATTTGTATTTTATATTTTATTTCATCAAATAAATACAAGTACCATTATATGTTGAAAAATAAATTAACAATCAAAGTACGATAAATCAAACCATTATCCTATATAATTAATTATCATACGATTTTTATAAAATATTTTAAAAATTAAATTAATTGTGATAAACTTAATTTTCTCTCATTTTAATTTTCTTAATTATATTCAATTATTACATATCAATATAATAATATTATAAGATAACTATATTTATAATACATAAAATATTATTTATAAAATTAATTAATTAATATCCATATATTTTGCACCATAAAAATTGCTTTGTAAAAAAAAGTGGAACAAATCTACTGCATCAAACCAGAAAATATGAGTGAAAAAGATCACAGCCACCAAATCATTAATAGAGAAAAAGTTGAGAAATGTACCAGACACCCCACCTTTGTACCTGCCACCCCCACATGCATGATGAAAAGGCCATTATACCCTCCATCTCATCTATAAAAACCCCAATAAAATTTTACTTTCACTTTTTACACACCCCATTCGAAAGTTTAGAAAATTCGAAGAGCATCCAACCTATCAGTTTCGAAGATTTAAGAGTTTCGAAGTTAAAAAGTATGTATATTTCGAAACTTTTCTTGTGTTTGAAATTTTCGAAACTTTGCAATCCTCGAACATTTAGAAAGTTTCGAAACGTTACCTGTAGGTGAAATCTTCAAAAGTTTAGAAAAGTTCAAAACTAAAGGAATGAAAGTTTCGAAATATGCAGTATGAAACCTTCGAAATGAAACTTTCGACGTTGAGGGAAAGTGTCGAATGCAAACTTTCGAAATCTGCAATATGAAACCTTCGAAATGAAACTTTCGATGTTGAAGGAAAGTTTCGAATGCAAACTTTCGAAGTTGAGTGAAAGATTCGAAATAAACTTTGAAATTTTTGAAATCCTGCAAACTTTCGAAATTTTTGCTTAGTTTACAAACTCCTTTATTATATTAATTTATTTATTGTTTATAATTTTTTTTAATATGTAAATAATTATATGTTGTCTTTTATTACATTATTTTTTTTATTGATTATAATTTTTTTAATATGTAAATATTTATAAGTTGTCTTTTATTATATTATTTTTTGTATTGATTATAATTTTTTTTAATATGTATATATTTATATGTTGCAGTGCCTAGGATGAGAGGTGCTTTCAGCCAAATTATTCGTAACATTATAGGTGGTGATAGAGGTGATTTGATTAAAAATTAAACTTTTAATCAGTTAAATTAAATAGCTTATATTTATATAAAATATATATGATTAGATTTAAATAATTATATATTAAATAATATATTTTTGTTGCGTTTTATTATATTATTTATTTGTCTTTTATAATATTTTTTATTATAGGTAGTGATAGAGGAGATGGTGCAGAGAGAATTCCACCAACAACATCAAATAGACGACGAAACGAAGCAAATCGTCCAATTAGGCAGCGTCGTCGAAGACAAGACATCCATGATGATGTCCTCTCTTCTTCGTTTAAACGCCCTAAATAAGAATGACCGGTTACAGTATCAAGTAATTCAGGATTGTGTGTCCCACAACGAACACTAATTTTCCATCCTTCACCGCCACGTAATGGTACACATCTGAGAGCAAATGGACAGTTTTCCTTATGAGAGCAAGTTACTGATGATTTTGATTGTGATTTATATCTTTCACCTCTTTCGCATCCAAAAATTAATTTGTCTTTTCTTCCCCTAATTCCGATTGCTTTATCTGAATGATAACAATTAAAATTCCATTTTGTATTCCAATGGTTTTTGCCCATTCAAATACATCTTCTCGAGAAGAAAATACCTACAAAATACGTTTCAAATAAAACATTAACTATATCGCTATAATGAAAATTTAATAAGTAGTCATGAATAATCAGTAGTAATAATAATACCTGATCAGTGATGAATTTTTGTGTAGAATCTATAACATTTTTTGAAGCAGAAACATCAACTCTACTCATACCTAATTTCAAAATTAGTAACAAATTTAATTAAAAATAATATTATAACATAAATATTGACTTATAACATGAATTTAATATAATATTAACTTATAAATTATTATTAACTTATAAATTAATATAATATTGACTTATAAATTAATATTAACTTATTAACTTAAAAAAAATTAAAAAAAAATTCGAAAATTTCAATTATTTTAAATATTCGAAAATAATTTTCGAAACTTTAAGAAAATAGAAACTTTCGAAACTTTCATGCCACACCAAACTTTCGAGCCAAATGCCTTTCGAAACTTTCATGCAACACCAAACTTTCGAAACTTATGCAAGGTCAAATGTCATTCGAAACTTTAGTTCAATATCAAACTTTCGAGGATCATTTTTAAAACTTTCGTTTAACATCAAAGTTTCGAGTATTAGTTATGCTTCGAAAGTTTACAACAAGGTCAAATATCCGAGGCATCTTTTAACTTCGAAACTTTCAAATGCAACCAAACTTTCGAAAATGTGTATTTTTTGAAAGAAATTTTATTTCGAAGGTTTCATAAAAAGAAAACTTTCGAAAAACTTACTGAAAATGAATTTCGAAACTTTGAAATTTTCGAATCCTACATATATTTTTCAAAATTTTCGAAAGTGAACCTAAAACCAAAATAGTAATTTTGTTTTCGTTTTATACTTTTTACAGAAAGTATAAGGGCCATTAAAAATTATTGGGGGGAGGGGGGGTTGACAGAGTATAAGGGCCATTAAATTATACACCTGCAATCACCCATATAATCACTATGAATAATGAAAGTTACAATAATACACCATTAAATAGTTTTTCATGCTTGGCTGTTTGTTGTGAATTCAATTCCATGGCTAATGTTGTTTGTTTTTGCTAGGTTATACTCTAATTCAATTATTTGCTGGTTTTGTTTAGTTTCGTGTTTATTTATGGAAACATGATATGTGGCCGTATTTCTTACTACATAAACACTGGTGTTCTAAGAAGAGGATGCTGCCCATTTTTAACTTTGGAGGAGAAATTTTATATAGTTTTGTAGCAGCATATAATTTTGAGTTCACCATAAATGTACTCAGATATGGACCATTCTGGATTTGCACTACATTAATATTTGTAGCAGCATCTATGAGAACCTTTGTGACATATATAGCACACAAGTTGAAGGATAAGGAATGGGACTATGACATAAATCTAGTGACTTGGTCTGCTGGTTTGTTTTATGGCTATGTTACCATCGTTCCTCTTGGCCTGTATGTAATCCTTAAATACTTCTTTGTTCAACTGTTCTCAACTGTTCTGCCTCTATGGATATTCCCTGTTTGTCTTTATTCCAGCTCTGGTAAGTCACTTCTCTTCAATTTTCTCCCTCTTATTTAATAGAAGCATAAAGTTTGACATCTTCATGGCATTATTATATCCTGAAATGTGAAACCGTTTGTTTGGTGCAGTGTATGTCGATTGTTCCACTGGATATATTCAGATGGGTGATTGCAGGTGTGGCAGGGCTCATGTCAGCAACATTTGTCGCACTTAACCTCCGGGCACATATCAAGTCGGCAGGCGAAAGGTGGTTCTTCATTGTTGCTGGCATTTTTCTGTTGCAGTTGCTCTATCTGTTGTATTAAAGATCTACCTCTTCACTGTATCACTTTAAAAGAAAACTCAAATGTGTGAATGAAATATATATAACGAAGAAAAAGCTTTTTGGCCGTTTAGCTTCTCATCATTACGGTGTAGTTGAAATATAATTCACTTTTTAAACCTTTGTGTATTCATTCATTTGTGGCAATATAAAGTGAGTAACCTGTGATTTTTTTTCATAACTAGAGAAGCACTCTGCATTTGTCGCTGACATAACTGAGGGCAACTTGGGCTTTTGTAGTCGTTTTTTCAGTTAATATCTTGATGTTGGGGGTATTTTCTTGTGTTGATTGTCTTGCATGATTGAACTCGAGTCAAAGTTATGAAAGTCACAAATATTTTGTAAACTGAAATGATGTTTGTAGCGAACTATATCTTCCTGACAAGTCATGAACCTACATGATTGGTCTATTTCGCCACTTTTCCTTCGTGAAGTTTTGACCACTCTTTTAAACTAAACATGTAATACTTCGTGAGTATGTGATGCTTGTGCGTCGCGTTATACAGCGGCGCTCTTTTGAAAATGGTGTTTTTGAATGATTTAAGAAGATCACGAGCATAGCTTGGCTCTCAACTTACATTATCTTCGTGAAGGAAGCAATTAGCACAGTGAATGACACCTTTAGTTAGATTTTTATCCCATAAAATTTAAACGTTATATTGAAGTAAATTAAATTGAAACCATTATACGTCACACTTTACAAACCAATGAATTAATATGCTTGATTAAACAATTTTCAGATGCAGAAATCATATCTACCATTTGCGGGTCAAATTAAATCATATCTATCATCAGCGGGTCAAATTAACACGATAATATGCCTCTAACCTAATTAAAATTAGCACGTGCGGGCTATAATCTAGGATGAGTAATTTTAAAAGAACTTAGAGGTTTAGAAAATATTCGAAATCTCAAAGAACTATTTAATGGTTTACTCTTTTTATTTATTTTGGCCAAAAGCTTTAGAATACTAAAATGATAATGCTTGTAACTATGAAGGATCGAGAGGACTTACTCGCCGTCAACTCGCTGTGAACACCACTAAGCACTAATTACATGACCACCATCAAACATCAATTCAAGTATACATTTCAATCTCGACAGGTTATTGTATAACCTATGCTTTCTAAATATCTTTATATACAAAAAAATTATTACACAACCGCACAATAATCATTAATTAATCAATAAGATCAGAAACATATTGGGCTTCACCTCCAATTGGGATGGGATCTCTCTTTGTCATAAAACTGGCTACATTTTGAATGATAGTTAACCTTTGACATAACACCCATCCAAAAGCCCTCATTGTTGAAGGACTAGGAAAGCTGCATCTAACTAACAAGGAAGCTCTCATAAATTACATGAGTGCCATAAAGAGAATGAATAAATCAACAAGAAGGAAAATCAGCGTGTCATGACTGTAGAGACCTGCATAACACGAAGAAAATAAAATAAAATCAAGACCTAACGGTTTATTTAATGTAACAATTTTTAAATTTTCTTCCACATCCACTTATATGACCAATAGATTCATTTCTAGTAAACATGAAAATGACAGTAACTTCAGCGGTTAATAGTACTTCAAATTTATGACTTCTTATAATTAGGACCAAAGAAAACACCAAACTTTTTCTTATATTGGACCAGAAGGATCTACACACAAATAACTGAATTTGTTGCAGTCATTGATTCTTGCCGTCACTGCAATTAGTCGCTCTTTTCTTTAAAATGGAAAAGAAAGAAAAAACTCAACAAAAGCTGGTCTAAGGTGTCTCATAGAAATCAAATGGATCATATCATGACTTTGGCAAATCAAAAACTCAAAATTTCAACAACTAAAATCATTAATTGCAATGAAATCCCCTACGGTCAAAAAATAACTGCAGGATCTCAGACATGATTAGCCGGTAACCAAATAAAACTTAATATGTAAACCATTTTTTTATAATAAGTGCGCATCTCAATTGACTAATGAGATTCAATTAAGGTCGAATTGAATGTAAGTACTCAAGGTTGACCATTGACTAGAACCCCCTTGACCAGACTTTACTTATCTCTAGGACATACTCAAAATTATCCGGGGCCCTTTCTCCCAAGAATCGGAGGGTTAATAAATAAAAAGTGGACATGCCAATAGTTTCCTTTTAACTGTAGACTATCCTAGTTGGGTGTTAAGTCAATAATCAACTCGGTTAACTATACCAATCTACATAATATTTACTTAGAATTTAGCTGATCAAGAGACCATTTTAACTCCTAGATGGCTATGACAAGCATATGTTAATAGTTCAAACAGTGGTTGAAGAATTTCATAGATTACTGAATAAGCAGCATAAATTGAAAAGGTTATCTTACAACTTTGACCAGATGCTGCTGCAGGAAGAGCAGGTATGTTGACAGCTGCAGTTCCAATAAGGTAGAGTTGTCAAAAAAGTTCAAAAGAAATTGAACATTTAACATATAAATAAATAAAAATAGAAGCTGTGAAAATCAAAATGAACTCCAAAAACTATATAGGATTTCTTCTTCATTTACACTTCTTTTCTCTATTAATTGCAACAAAAATAAATAAAAAGCAGTTTACTACTCAAAGTGGGTATACGTACATTTATTGCATGATGAACCAGCTACTTGAGATATAGAAGGCCATGGAGCTGGAATATTGTCATTTAGATCACAAAGGACGCTAACCCCTGAAGTACTGTCAAAAACAGTATCTGAAGGCAAGCTTGATAAGAGACAACCGGCCTCTGTTTAAGGAAAATAATGTAGCAAGTCAAGTCTCGGCACAAGCCACACAACATTAAATGCAAGAGCACAATATAGAGTAACTCAATGATTTATTTGAAGCATGTCAGAAATTAAAAACAAAATGCATTTCATAAGTAAATAGTGTTTTTGACTAAATCCCCAAATCAGTCCCTTTAAAGTATGAGGCGGAACATGTAATCCTTAGGGAAGAAACAAATATCATGTCGTCAAGTGGGCTCCATGACACTTAACTTGCTTAGTTGGGACTCACTTGATCCACATGATTTTCAGACGTGGAATTTTGATATTAAAAACAATTTGAGATAGTTTCCTTTGGTGAGAACAATGTCAATGGTCGAAACACGAAGAAGAAGAGGGGGCTATCATTAATGGTGATAATTTTGTCTCTAATGCTTATGAGTTTGTGTGAGAAGAGGTCGCACAATGACATAAAGTTAAAGTTTGACGAAATTGGTGCTTCTGATAATTCAGATATGTTCCAAAAAAAGGTAAACTATGATGTATAAAAATGATGAACTTATGAGCCTGAAGGTGGGAAGTGATTAAGGGTTTGAAGGTTATGATGTTTAATCAAGGAAGATACTAAATAGAAGCAAAAGAAAACACTTTGTCAATGTACTAAGAATTTAGAGGATTTGTATCAGGAAAGACAGCAAATAGTTTACCAACAATGAAACCTACACGAGATTGGTAACAGTTTAGAAGTATGTGTGCTTGTGGCATGAAAGGGACAATGGCTCTTATGATTACATAGAAGAGAGAGAAAAAAATAGTTCAGATATTGATACTTTTTCTTCAACCAAGTCTTGTTAACAGTAGTACTTCAACAGAAAGAAGTCTAGCAAGGGTAAGTGAAGCCCAATCCATGTGAGAAAAGAATATGGGCCAAGTGGGTGCCATGTAAGCAAGTTAATGTGCCATTTGCGCAGATCAATTAAATGTCACAGAGGCTTCTGTAAATAAGGATTTTACATAACACACATTTCAGGAACCACTCAAGGTGTTTGTGTCCTACTATGTATTTTTCAGGGACTGGTTGGCGCCTGGTCTTTTTTTCTATAACAGAAAGCAATCACATATTTAAACCCCTTTCCACTTCCCTTGCATCTCTGACCTTGGTCCAAAACAGTCCCCCAAACAAAAAAAGGTGGTATTTGCAAATAGTGCATAATGCAACAGCATATGACATTATGTAGTTACCTTGATTTCCAACTGAAGCATCCACATTGTTGATTTCAGCACCGAGATGAACAAGCAGGATGAAGAAAAATGAAACATTAACATCAGGTATAAAATACTATAGATATTAAACTGTTTTTGTGTTGCATACTGATGACAAGAGAGAAGCGAAACAAACCTTGGAGGGAAAAATCCTTAAGGCTTATGTGACAAAGACTATAAATATCATCGGCAATATTTGATTTTTTTAATTTCATTGCCAATGTTTCTGCACAATCCAAAGCTTGCAAGTTAGTGATGAAGCTCTGCTTCTGCAAGTGAGACACGTAGCTTTCCATGGCATTACAGCAAGCGGTTTTGTTACGTATCCCATCGCCACAACCCTTGGCAACTTGCTTTGTGTCAGGCAAAACAAGTGGACAAACTGTGGCAGAAAGAAAATTTAAGCAAGAAATGTGCATCAAGGAGTCAGAAGGATTAGCATAATTAGGAATCATCACATGATAACATTTTACTCATACGAACCTTTGTTCACTTTGCAATTAGACAGTCCTCTGAGAACTTTCTTGCTATGAGACGGATCAAGCTTACTAGCTATCCACCGGAGTACTATATTTCTACAATCGTTGACCCGAATTGAATGCTCAGGTAGAACATCTGATGCATCTAATTCCAAAACATGAGAACCTTTTGATGCAATTGTCGTAGCTGCTTCTAATATAGCATTGTGACAAACTTGGTAGCAGCATTCTTTGACAGGATCGATGTTCTCACAAGCAGCAAGCAACTTTGAAGAATCCACCATGTCATAAAAATCATTCACACTTTTTACCGGGCAAGATCCCTCGGTGAGATTTGAAGAACGAACTGAACATATGTGCCTCAGATCACCATTGGCCCCCTGCCCCATCAAAATCTGCTCCACATCTGAAAGGCAATGTTTAGCAACAGTCGCATTTAATGCGAGTAAATTGGTATGTTTACTGGATTGACCAATAAGAACTGTGAGAGTGGCTTCCAACTGGGGACAACATATGACATTAGCCAGATAAGGTGCAAAAGCTTCCCAGCAATCAAGTGCTGTCACACTTAGCAAACTTTCAGCAGTAGTGAAGTTCAAAGTGCAGAGTCCTGAAAGATACATTGATAAAGATAGTGAGAGAGACAGCAATTGAAAATCCAAAATGACCAGATAAATTATTTAGGAATGGACCTGATAACTTTGGGATAGAGATATTGGTGAATGGAGTCAATGGTGAGGGCGCAAGAAGAGGAAGAAAGGGTTGTGGAGCACCAAGTGGTGAAATTTTGGTGAACATGGAATCCACGCGGTTATCCAATTGAACATGACCTTGAGCATGATCAACTCTACTGCTATGAGACTCACGTACACCTGTGACAAAATACAAATAAGATAGAATTTTTGCAATTGTGTGCTTCTCCCTTTTGCTTACTTACTAAGAGTAATTCAACAAAGCAAGAAATTACATGCGAAATATTGTATTAATTGTTTTCAACAAAAAATCATACGTCGTAGGATATTATGTTGTGTCAAGATTTACAAATAACTGCAGACGTATTTCAAGCATGTGGATGTCACAATGTAACTTACAGATAAAAAAACACTTAAAAACATGAAACACACCTTGGAATTAGCATAAATTAATTGTCATCAACAAAAGCTTCTAGATATTATTTAGATTTTGTTTTATTTGTCCATGTGACATTACGGTGTCAGCCTAATCAAATTCGTTTTACAGCAGGAAATAAGAGACTATTTGTCAGTTATTGACAAAGTGGATAAAGAAAACCAAAAAAACACACTACGAATATAATTTAAATTGTTTGTTCCAAATAAATATTAGAGATCTTGGCCAATAAATGAGAAACTTAAAGTTTATTGAGCTAAAGCATAGGGAAACAATGACAATGAATGATTGAATTAAACTTCAATATACAGCATGATCTAATTGGCCAAAGTTCAAGAATGGCCCTATGGGTATGTTTGGATGGAGGGTTTTGAAGGGTAAAGTATATAGTTGAGATTTTTTTAAAATTGAACTAATAACATCATAGATTTTATTTTTTGACAGAAATAATAACATGATAGATGAACATAAAACAGTTCAACTACACTTAATTCAATTTAAGAAACATTTTATATCTTCCTTAATTCCAAAAAAAAAAAAAATAATATCTCCCCTCTAAAATCCTCCATCCAAACATATCCTACATGGTTTTATCTCACATAACATTATCTCTTAAAACCCTAACAGTGGCTTTCCACCTCATTATAATAAACAGTAGAAATTAACATCAGAAAAACAAAAAACAGAGAATAATGCAAGTATGTAGTGTTCACGAAACTTAGTAATAAATAAAATTCCATCATTAATAATCAACAAGCAATGAAATTAATATACCAAACAAATTCATACTCAAGCTTCAAAAAACCACATAAATTCAGAAACCACCAAATCCACATGAATTCCCTCCAAAATAAAACAACACATCATTCCATCAACAATCACACACACAGATCAATAAATAAAAAAAAAGGAGCAAAATCCAGAAAAGGATTTGAGCAAGAAGGACTTACAAAGAAGAAGAAGAATGAAGAGGAGCAACATTTCTTTGAGCATCTTTATACAAAGAAGAGTAAAATGGGAAAGCATTCAAGGAGAGAATGAAAAAGTGAGAGTTGCCATTTGAAGATTGAAGAAGAAGAGTTGAAAAATGATCATATCAAAAAGGAAGAGTGTAAAATGGTTCGATCGATCGGGTTCAAAAGTGAGTAGGGACTGTTGCAGACTCTCTCAGACAGTAATAGCTGTCTGAAGAGAGAGATAGAGAAAGAGGAGAGAGAGAGAGAGAGAGAGGACCCCACCATTAACAATGAGCTGAGCTTACTTTAACTACCGCATTTACACACTCTCAATATCCAATTGACACTAGTAATGTTTGGCACGCGCCGCGCGTGCTAGAGACAAGTTGTACAATTATAAATGGGAGCTATTTCCAAAATAGTAGAATTTATATGTATTTTATTTCATAAAAGAGTGAAAGTTAAAATAGAGTATTGCTATAGTTGTGTGTTGTAATTGTTTGTGTTTGTGGCGCTAACTCATGTGGCAGTTGGTAGATGGAGACATTAAATGAGGTCAGTTTTTGGATGTTGCTTTTATTTATTTTGATTTTGAACTCGAATTGAGGTGTTACTCCTACCAGTTTTCCGTCTATTTATCACTCTTGTGGTTGTGGGGTTACACACCATCAACCTTTAAAATTAACATGACCTTTAAATTGCTTTTTTGTTATTAGTTCTATCCATAGATTTGTGATCAAAACAATGCTTTTCTGTGTTAAATCTTTACCTCTATTTTGTGTGATGATTGGGTTGTATTTGGCGATATCATCGATGGTGGTTGTCATAGGTTGAAGGTAGTAAGTAGTTGGTTGTGGGTTTGTGAGATGATACTGAACTATAATTATTATTATTATTATTATTTTACCTAGCTGAATTTTAATTAATTAATGAAAAGGATGTGGGTCACGTGACTAACTTTATTTCAAGTTTTAATCGCATCCATTTATTTAGATCTTATATCATTCTCACATAAAAATAATTTTTTGAGAAATGAGAACAATAAATTATAACTATCAAATTTCATTAAATTAAACGCAACCAATATAAAGATAACTTGTTTAAAACAATTACGATAAGTTAGATATTGGTATTATCCAGTTTTTTTTTTTTAATCAGATTGATGTTTCATTTAAGTGTAGTTTTAGACATCTGTTTAATAAAATTAATGATGGTATTTAATAAAAATTAATGTTGTGAACTGAAAAAATTAAAAAGTTCCACGGAAAAATATTCACTAGGATACATAAGGTGAAGATAATCAACTTTCCAATTTTGTGAAATAAGGAGAACGCAAGTAAATGAACCACCACACACCCGGTTCAACCAATTCGACTAAGTGTTGTATTAATTTTTAACATGTAAAAATTAATTATTTATTTTAATTAATTAAATAATTTGGACATTGTTATTTTTCAAAAAAAAAATTTAAACTTCTAAAACAACATATTAAGATTTTTTTACCATTATATCCCCTTTTTGAAAAAACTTAACCAAATTGCCCTACTTTCAAAAGTTGTTACCAAAATGCCCTACTTTTTAGAGTTAGTGGGAAAACTCTCCTTGGAGGAGCGACATGTCAAAGAGGCAAAAATTTCTCCCCTAGTAGGAGGTAGCATCCCCTGCCAGCGACCTCCCAAAGGATTTTCAAATTCATTAATAATAATAATAATAATACATTAATAATAATAATAGTTACTATTATTATTATCATTATTTATTATTAATTATTATTATTAATTATTATGATTGTTATTATTATTAAAAATTGTTTTAGTTAAAAATAATTATAATTAAATTAAAAATTATTATAATTAAAATAAGATATTATTATAATAATACATTAATAATAATAATAACTATTATTATTATTAATTATTATGATTGTTATTATTATTATTATTATTAATTATTACATCGGGGGTTTCGTTGCAAGACATAGTTCTCTATATATTGTAGCTAAAACGGCTGAACCCCAACTATATTGAAATGTATCCGGTGGATTTGTTAGGCATCAATAATCCTCCGGATCAATACGTAGGATGTATGGTCGACAAGATGCTTGTTTTTCTAATACAGATGCATATTCACCAACGTCATCAAAGTATATCTTTTCAACACAATAATTAATAATAATAATAATAATAATACATTAATAATAATAATAACAATCATAATAATAATTAATAATAATAATAATAATAATAGTAATTATTATTATTAATGTATTATTAAATAATAATAATAATTAATGTATTATTATAATAGTTTATTATTTTAATTATAATAATTTTTAATTTAATTATAATTATTTTTAACTAAAACAATTTTTAATAATAATAACAATCATAATAATTAATAATAATAATAGTAATTATTATTATTAATGTATTATTATTATTTAAAAATTACTTAAATTATATACAAACAATTAAAAAAATGTATTTGAAAATCCTTTGGGAGGTCGCTGGCCGAGGATGCGACCTCCTACTAGGGGAGAAATTTTTGCCTTTTTGACAGGTCGTTCTCCCAGGGAGAGTTTTCTCACTAACCCTAAAAAGTAGAGCATTTTGGTAACAACTTTTGAAAGTAGGGCAATTTGGTTAAGTTTAAAAAAAAAAAGAATATAATGGTAAAAAATCCACATATTAAAACAAAAGTTTTTAAACTTTTAAAACAACATGTTAAAATAAAAGAGATATAATAATTTTTTTATCTATTTTGTTTTATACTTTTTTAAATAAAAGAGATTAAATAATAGTATTTGCTAGATTCAACTTTAATTTTATTAATTACTGAATTCTAAATCCATTATGGGTCTATCTCGCAGAATTACAAACTAAAATAAAATTACAAAAATAATATAACCTAATACAAAAGGTAAGAAGAAAAAGGCATCTCCGCCCAAAATGGCCGCGGTTGTGCCATCGCCAACGAATTAATACGATTTTTTTTCTTTCGTAGATTGAGATTTTAAATTCCCAAAACAAATCAATTTTTTTTTATCTAAAAAAATTGACTTTTTATTTATGAAAAAAAATTCGATTTTAGAATAATTGACGTTGAAAAACTAAGTCGAAAGAACTCACTTAGGTCACAAGATTTTGTCGTTTGTTTTAGTGCAGTTTTTTAGTCATGTAGTTTTGTATCCCCTCTTTTATGTTGGTTGGGTTGAGATTGTGAAATGGACATTTAAAATGGTTTTTATTTTGTCCATTTGAGTTGAGTACAAAAAAAATTATTCTCAAAATATATTCTCAAAAAATCTGATATATAAATAAATTAGTGATTACTTTAGGCTATTAATCTAATCACAGTTGTTATAATATATGAATGATTAATTTGATACAATTAAAGGAAACTACTTTAGTCCTTTTTAATATGTCTCATAAAATTCAAATAAAAGATAAATACAGATACTAAGGTTACACATTATAAAAAGAAAACATTCAATTTTATATGAAATTAAATAGAGGATAATTGATATATTTGCATTCGAAAATTCCGACACCTACTTCTAAAGGATAATTTTAGGTACTTTTGATAGGTAGAGGACTATTTTAGGTCCCATATTTTTTATGAAGGACTATTTAATGTCTCTTTAATATATTTTATATAAAAAAGTGAGAAAAGGTTATCATAATTTTTCTAATGGCTAATGTTATCATGCTAGGAATGTGAATTGAATCCTAAATATTTTTATCACTCTCTACTTCTTAATCCGCTCACCTTAATTACCCAATCAAACTTATATTTCCTCTAATAAATTAATATTAATTTCCTGTATAAAGTAATACAAGATTTGAGTTGTCATTAATTTTCTCTAATAAATTAATATTAATTTACTGTACAAAGTAATACAAAACTTGAGTTGTCATTAATGTATGAGAAATTTTTGTATTGTCATACATAATAACGTAACAAATAAATTATATTTAAAATAGACACAACAATACATAATTTACTTATATATATAGGAGAACAGTTATCGTGAGAATACATTGCTATTATGAGAATTAAAAACCATTAATAATAATAATAATAATTAAATTTTAATAAATTAAGACCAGTGACTGAGATATGTTTTTATTGAGCTAAAATAGACACGTGAAAACTGAGAAGATGGAATCCGTTGTTCCTTCCTTGAACCTATTTGAACTAATAAATCAATAGTTGCCTCTGTAATAGAGTACTCAAATTTACAAATGACAAATACACTAAATGAGTTATGCAACAAACAAGACTTTGACAATTTATATACAATATTAAACTAGTGAAACATTTGTGTTTTGACGCAAGGCAGGGAACCATTCTAAAAAATATTTTGAAAAGTGAATTTGATTTGCATACCATTTTAACATGTGTTGATGGTTAATTTTAAGTACCATTTCTTTTTAATTTCAATGAATTTTAAATAAATAAAAATATTATTGGCAAACTAATAATTAATATTGCAAATTTAAAAACAACAATTAAGTAGAAATAATTGTGTTTACAATTGTGATAATTAAAAAATAAAAAATAAAATAATGAACTTTAGTAGTTTAATTTTGTATTAATAATAATTTTGGTTGTATTTGATGAGAGGAATAATTTTATTAGTAGGCATGCGCAGCTGTTGAAGATCGGTGGCGGGAATAATGTTTAGTATATTAGGGTTTTGGATAAGTTTAGGGCAAATGTGATAGTAAGATATAGTTTCCTTTAGGTATAGATGAATGGTTGATTTGTAAAATAATTGTATCAAAATCAAAAACTATTATTTATTTATTTATTTATGATTTTCAAGTTAATAAAAATTATCACAAATTTAAGACGAATATTGATGAAAATATAGTCTAATGATAATGGTACATTTATGTGTAAAAATTTAATTCTCGATCATCTCATCGTTTATCAAAAGATATTTATTTATTTTTTAAGGTTAGTTGTTATAGTTTTATTTTTGCAAAAATATAAATTCTTCAAAATTATATAATGCTAACATACCATGTTAATATTAAGAAGATTGTCTTTGAGATCAATTCTTTATCCCTCTATAACATGGTAAATGAAAGCTATACTAACATACATTATAGACTACGTTGCTCCTTTTTTATAGTCTCTTTTTAATGTATGATGTTAAAAAATTTTATCTCATAACTTTATTTACAATGGGAGTAAATGTAAGGATTTTTTACTATTATATCCCTTTTTTTGCAAAAACATAACTAAAATATTCTATTTTCAAAAGTTGTTGTCAAAATGTCCTACTTTTTAGGGTTAGTGAGAAAATTCTCTCTGAGGGAGCGACCTCTCAAAGGCCAAAATTTTTTCCCCAAGTATGAGGTCGCTGGGTGAGGATGAGACCTCCCAAAAGAATTTCAAATATGTTTTTTTTAATTATTTTTATATATTTTAAATAATTCTTAAATAATAATAATAATGATTACTATTATTATTGTTATTATTATTAATTATTATTATTAATGTATTATTATTATTATTAATTATTATTATTATTAACAAAATACATTAATAATAAAAGTGGTATGATTGTGGAAAATATCAAGCTAAACGTATGCCTTATTCACATGTCATAGCATCATGTTCTAACATAAAATATGATTATTGGAAATGGACAATACATAAAAAGTACAAAAAAAAATGTGGATTATGTCGGATACCTGGTTATACTAGGAAACATTTGTCCAACGGGCACATCTACTCAAATTTGATTATAATTTCTATTTAATGTATTTTTTTTATTTTAATTTAATTTAATGTATTTCCTATTTTAATTTAATGTATTTTATTTTATGTTATTAATATTATTATTATTAATGTATTTTCTTAATAATAATAATAATTAATAATAATAATAATAATTAATAATAATAATAATAATTAATAATAATAATTAATAATTATAATGATAATTAATAATAATAATAATTATTAATTTATTATTATAATAATTTATTATTTTAATTAAAATAATTTTTAATTTAATTATAATTATTTTTAACTAAAACAATTTTTAATAATAATAACAATAACAATAATTAATAATAATAATAATAACAATCATAATAATTAATAATACTAATACATTAATAATAATAATAATTAATAATAATAATAGTAATTATTATTATTATTAATGTATTATTATTTAAAAATTACTTAAAATATATAAAAATAATTAAAAAAATATATTTGAAATTCTTTTGGAGGTCCGTCGAGCGACCTCCTACTAGGAGAAAAATTTTTGACCTTTTATCAGGTCGCTTTCTTATGGAGAGTTTTTCCACTAGTCCTAAAAAGTATAACATTTTGATAACAACTTTTGAAAGTAGGACATTTTGATTATGATTTTACAAAAAAGGAATATATATATATATATAAAATAGTGGATAATTGTAATTTGATTTCATAGAAATAATTTATCTACACAACAACTAAAATAAGACGAAAAGACATGTAAATTGTTATGGGAGATAATATATTCTTTCCATTAAATAGAATGACATAAACTTTAAATTCATTTGATGAATGTGATTCTAGGTGATATCGCAGACGAGACAAATTGAGTTTATGGTGATATATTTATCTTATGATTTATAGAAAGAATAATAATTTAATAATGATAAATGATTAGCATGCTAATTTAAAGAGTAAAGGATATATGCATATTTAATTATACTAGTACTAATAATAAAATTGAATAAATTTTGGTTGTATTTGATGAAAGGAAGAAAGTGAGGGAGGTGTAAGGTGTTTGTTTGTTTAACGTGAACATGCAGGAAGGTGTTGTATTGACCACAGCAATGCCCTCTTCATCTTCATCATCATCATCATCATCATCATCTTCGTCTTGGAGCCACCATTGCAACAATCTCTGTAACTGCAAACACGCTCCTTCCGCCACCTTAGACCTTCTCATCCTTCTTCTCGTTCTTTTCTCCGGCGCTTTCCTTCTTTCTTCTTATTTCTCCTACATCTTCAACTCCCTCTCTCTCCTCCTTCCTTCCATCTCTCTCCCCATTCCTTACATCATCGCATTTGTTATCTTCTTCGCTATTTCGGTTTTCGCTGTTGAGGTCTGTTGTGGTGCCCGATCTCGGAAGTGCGAGAGGAGCGGTTGTAGGGGACTCAAGAATGCTACGGAGTTTGATTTGCAGATAGAGAGGTTTGGTTCAGGTTCGGGATTAGGTTTGGGTGAATATGATAAACTTCCATGGAAAGGTGGGAGTGAAGGGAATCCTGATTATGAGTGTCTTAGGTCTGAGCTTAGGAAAATGGCCCCGCCTAATGGTCGTGCGCTTTTGCTTTTTAGGGCTCCCTGTGGTTGTCCTATTGCAAAACTTGAAGCTTCTGGTCCCAAGAAAGGAAAGCGTCATAAGAGGTTGGTTAATCACTCTCACTCAACAATTATAATTGGAATTTGTGTTCTTCTTTGGTTTGTGTGTCTGGAAATGTTTCTTTTATTGTCTTGATTGTGTGTGAATTTCATTTTGATAAGCATCTTATGAAAAGATCAAATCTGAGATTTGTTGAAATTTGAGCATTGCATAAGTGGAGTTTTTAGGGTTCCTGTGTTAGATGTAGATTTAAATATCATATATTTGTTTTAATTTGCTGAATTCTTTATGAAAAGAAAACTTGGTGAAGGTTTCTTGCTCCTTCGATTGGATTGACCTGCCGTGGGAGGAGGCTCTTGTCAATTTGCAGTGTTCTTCTTTGAGATTGAGAGCTGTGTCTTGCTTTTTGGTGAGGGATCTTGGTTTTGGTAACTTAGCAACTCCATAGGTTCCACTACTTGCAGGTTAGGTTATTATTAGCTCAGTCATTAGGTAAAGGAAAATGATTAATATTACCAAGGATTAGACAAACCAAACATACTAACTAATATATGCCCTACGATGATTTTCACTCTAGCAAATGGGTGATTTCCACCAAATGCTAAAATTACGGTATTTAGTTCATTAAAATAAAACACGTATCCATTCTTGCCTTTCGTTAACATTTGCTTCATCATATTTACCACTGTTCTCAGGTAAATACTTCTTTCCTTATAGTGTTATCTCGTGGTTAAGTTATGGCAAAAAAAAGCTATTGGTAGGACTTATACAGTCTTCTTCTAAATTATATGTGATTCACTTATATGGATAGAAACTTTGATGTCTCTCCTGAATCTGTACTTGGCCAATATAAGTTGCCTTTCATTCATAAGTAGATTAATGATTTCGATGGTGATTTATGTCTTGAGGGATTTATCCAGATTTTTTTCCCTTACTCGTCTTTTAGCCTTTACTACTGCCCAACTATGAAGCACAAAGACTCCAAAATTGGTTTGGTATGTGACTCGTAACAGTGTCATAGGTGTATCCAACACAGACAAGCATGAAATGAGTATAAAAAAATTAATTGTCAAATACATTTGGGGATCGAGCTTAACCCTCTATGATACAGCTAGCCACAAAAAGATATGATAATGATATGGTATGTTTCAGTATTAGCCCCTTCAACTTTAGCCTCTGTTAGCACATATACTAGCGTAACACATGAAAATAGGAAAGGCTGACTGTGGGTTTAAGGTGTTCTCTCTGGGTCTGACACATTATCTCTGTTTCGTGTTTTCCATTGTCACTGGTGTGCTCTTGCACTTTTTATGCTCTGCCACTTCCTCTTCACTCCATTGAAACATCCCTTTCATCCTCTCCTCTGTCTTGTGTTTTACAACAAATGACGTAAGAGGAATTTCTTAGATTGTAGTTTTATGTTATCCACACTATTTGTTGAATAAAAACAGGGGAAATAGTTAGAGTAGAAGAGCAGGAAGGTTTTCTGGTATATAAGTATAATTTTAAATAGTTTAATCAATATTAGATGGTCTGATTTCTGTTAACAAGTCTAGGTTGCATCGTGTTTTGAATTTTGAAGTATTTCTCATATTTTCATATCCTTATCATACTCATTTTGTATCAAGTATTTGAGCTTTATAGATGCTTGAACTATCATGTAATGCACCTTTTGTGAATTTTGGATGTCATTGACAGTCATCTTTTTGAATCTTGTCATCTGAGCAAAAATTAGAGTGTATGGAAAGAGCTCCTCTAAAGTGAATTTATCTGTAGAGTAAGTGTGGATGTATCTACCGTGATCTTAATGGGTTAAGATTATAATGAGCTTTTAATAAAATCAATGGTAGATACAGCCTTATTTTCCACGCTACAGACAAGCTCACTTTGGAGGAGTCTTATGATCTTATCCTTAGTATTTTCTTTCCTTTTTGTTTTAAGAATAGGGTAATAAGTTTATAATCTAGTTTTGTAATAAAATTCCAAATCTATTATTATAGACACAATATAATTCCAGTAGGAAAGCTAGAATATCAAATTATCATGCATTGCAAGTGAAATTGGGGAATGGCAATTGCTATTTTTAATTATATTTCAGATAGCTATCAGTGCCGCAACTTAGAGTAGATAGGTAGAATCCTCTTTTATTAGATGTTGTCCCCTCTTCACGACATATTTGAATTCATCAATATTTTGTGGTGCTCAATAATAATGCACCTTTTTACCGTACTCTTGTAGAAAATCTCAAAGAACCTGTAATAATAGTTTGCAGAAATCTCAAAGAACCTGTAATAATAGTTTGTGGTTGTTCGTTACCTATTGCCAAATTGCACAATTCAGTTGTTGGTTGGTGTGTACTGAAATGTGAAGTGTTAGCTTTTAATATTTTGAATACCTAAACTTTTGGTTCATTCAATCTTAGGAAAGGAGTGTAAAATTGGATAAAGATTACATGGTGTAATATTTATCTTAAGAAATCTAATAACTTGGCATCTTTTGGTATATGCATAATAGGCCACTAACAAAAAGAAATAATTCAGTATAAAACATAGGTGTTGGACCGGGCTACATAAAACATACAGGTACTGTATACGTCCAAGGGTACTAGCATGCATCTGCGTACACACACAGATAAATGTATGAGTCTGTATTCATACTTTTGTTGAACTGGACTATTTTGTTGAACCAAACATATATCCTCTACCTTGTTATTGTGATATTAAGCAATTTCTTCACCTAATGTAATTGAAAGCTTTGGGCACTAATATAAACTATTTGAAATGGAGTTTATAGGGAAATGTATAACTATTTAACAATGATATCAATGACAACTTTTACTAATTTACTTTGGCCTCTAAAATTGCTTTTGCACAAAGGCAAAAAAAGAGTTGCAAATTGTAAAAATATTTTATGCCTATGGTTTAAGCTTTTCATTTGTTTTTCTGTCAAACAAATAAATAATCTTTTCATTTGATGCTTGATAATGTACCAGTCGTTCAATAAATAAATGCAAAGAATAGATAATAGTATCCAACTTTGAATCGTTTACTTTTTTTATATCAGAAATTGAGGTGTCGCACGCGCACACACATTCGGGGCATATCGAGCTGGAGTGTAATAGGTGAGAAGAACTAATGACTAGTGCATCTCTATCCATCTTGTAGTATCTTCTTTATGGTTCCCGGTGTTTTATCTTTAATATAAATGCTTTTTTGTTTTTTCTAACTCGGCCCTTCATCCTACAAGTAGCTATTCATTGATGTCGTGTGTTTTTTGCGATGAACAAATATCTACTAAATTGCTTATGAAGTCCAAAATAGTCAACACAATCAATTATACAAAATTTTCAATTTAATATTCTTTCCAAATAGGAGATACTTTCCATATAAGGATATGACAGCTACACAATAAAAACAAAATATCTATGGCACTAAATAGATTATATTCTTTCCAAATAGGAGATAGTTTCCAATTCTCTCCTCTAAGCTGGTGCATACAAATCAAATGCACCAAGCTTATCACAAATGAACTAAGTTTGAGGATATCAAAGAGAATTCGTGAGAATATTTGCAAGTTAATCACTAGAGTTAACAAACTCAATAGCAATTTCCTTAAAACTTTTTCCCCTGATAAAGTGATAATAATTCTGTATATTTTTTACTCATTCATGAAAAACTGAGTTTGATGCAATGTGAAGAGCAACTTGATTATCACAGTATAGTTACGTCTAATGAATACTTCCGAACTTCAACTCACTAAGTAGCTGTTTTTACCGATATTGCCATTGCTTGATATTCTGCCTCAACACTAAACTGAGTGATCAGTTCTGCTTCTTACTTTACCTAGATACAACAATGCACAACACCTACAAGAATTCTCCTATGATCCTATCAATAAGTGAATCAACTCAATTTGTGTCTGAATATAAGGATTTGTTGTTTTCATACAATTCTTGACCTAGGGCATTCTTAATATATTGTAAAATTGAAACTACTGTATCCCAATGATAAACACATTGAGATTGTATGAGTTGACTCACCACACATTGATTGTGAAGGAATTATCTTGGTCTAGTTATCTTGAGGTTGTTTAATTTCCCAATTAGTCTCTTGTATCTACTGGGGTTTAATAATGGTCCCTCCTTATCTGGCCATAGTTTACAGTTCAGATCTATAAGAGTGTCAGTAGGTTTAAAATGAATCTGGTGAAGGAACTATCTGATCTGGTTATTGTCACTTGTTAGGTAGTTTAATTTCCATGTATCTATCTACCTAGATCTAAATAAGGCACACCATAATCTGGTCATAGTTTACTGTTCTAATCTATAAGAGTGTCAATAGGTTTATAACGGACCTCATTGATTTCTTTCAATATATCTATTGCATAGTTTCTTTACAAAACATGGTATCATTTTTTAACTAAGCTACTTGTCCTCAAGACCAAAGAAACATTTAAATCTTCCAATTCTTTGATTTGAAAAAAAATGACCAAACAAATGTTTCAAATAAAAACAAAATGTATATAATACTAAATAGATTATCTTCTTCCTATATAGGAGACATTTTCCGATGTTGTTAATGATTTTTTAAACTATTTGCTCCAATGGTGTACTCTATGAAGATGGAATTACTTATTTATTCTTTATGGATTGTGGGTTATTCCCTTTCTCGCATGCACATTAGTTTTCTGAAGTAATTCAGTTCTGTCAGCAAGTTTTTATTAGAAGTTATGAACTCCCCATGTGGTTGATTTTCCAAAATTTGTAGTTTTGTTTACTGGATGAAGGATTTAATTGAAAGATCTGAGAGTTCCTAGAACTCTCTATGAAGTAAGTAATTTTCATTGTTTGGTTAAGCATTTTTAGGTTTCAAGCAATAAAGGTGAAAATTGTTAGAGTACTAGTTAGCTGTTTGTTCATTTAGCTACACTGTCCTATTCTTGTTACTTGTTAGGCATACAGCACTATTTCTTCTTGGTCTGTGCCTGCGCCTTTACTAAAAAGCTGGGTATTGTTCGTATTTGAGATATGCATGACAAAAAGAGGTGCATGTGGTTATGGAAGGATAAAAAGACTGAGTTTTAGTTTCAACATACTAAATAATTGAGTTTCATAGGTTGGACGAGGTAGAAATGTACTTGAGGGATGTAGGCTGATGAAGTCTATATTTAATTAATATCCAATTGGCTCGCATAAGTCCAAAATTTATCACAAAGGAGTTGATTAGTGGCAGTTGCAAAAACTTGAAATTTGTCACAAGAGTCCTAGGTTTTACTAGTTTAGCTGTTTGGTAACTATTATGTTGGATAGTGCATCATTTAATGGGATTAGTAGATTAATATGCCTTCTCATTGCGAGCATTTTGCATTAGGACCTTACATGTGTGTAGCCTAGAGGGCCACTTTCCACAGCTTATGGAAGAAGTGGGGGAAGGGGACCTTGAGGCATCTTTGTAATACTGCTCTCTGGTTTCCCGTGTGTCTGTTCTCTTGTCTTTGTCTAAAATAATAACTCCCTAGGTTGGAAATATTGTTGAAACTTCAAACATGAACAGCTTTTCTGGAATTATGATTCGATTGTCTTACCATGTTGAATACTTTGATCTTTATATCTTTTCATTTCACTATTTGAAATTATTAATGACACATATATTGTGACTTTGATACTACTTGGTTAACATGATTTGCTTTAAACAGAATCATAAAGCCTGAATTGCGCTTCCATTGTTCAACAGTGCATAACCTTAAATCATTGTTTTATACATCTAGTTTGATCTGGACCCTCATTATCTGGACTTGGGTCGTGACTAATTTGAGTCAAGCATGTTTATCCACTCCCAGTTTTTTTTCTAAACATTTAGAAGGTTCACATTTGAGACTATGCTTACGCGAAATCAATTTCCTTGCTACTCAAACCAATAGATAGTGGTATTAGTGTTCTATGAATCCATTAAAACATATGATTTCCACTTTCAACCTTTTTTGCTTGTATAACTATCTTTCAGTCTATTTTTTCACATGGGTTTGATTGTGAAATTTGTTCTGATATTATCATCGTATGGTGTAATATAATCTGTCATACTCTTTCTTGTTCGAACTTCAAACTTATGATACGAACTCTGAAGTTGTGGCATCATGCATTTTTAAGTAAAAAAGGAAATTAATAATAATGATGATTTGTTTCAGAAGTGATTGGCCATCAACTAATTCAAATTTATTGAAGACTTGAAGATATGCTCGTTGGACTTTAACATATCTTCTCTGAATGGTAACTCTGAACCTCTGATTTTAATGCTTTGAGCAGGTCTCTCCCCAATGCGACTCTTAATGGAGGAGGAGATCATCGTTGATACACTGTCCTGGCATCTCATTTATACTTAAACCATTATCATTCCCATGGTTACCCATTAATTGAAAAGTTTCTATTCAGAACAATTTTTTAAGAAAGAAAATAGCAATGTAGTTTTAACAATCCTTCCTTGTATTGTATCTGCACTGTCCAGGAGTGTCTATAAACTTTTGAAGGATCTTACAGAATTGACTCCAAATAACACGTGGTTCATCGATGTTCCATTTCATAAGTTGTAGAATATCCTTAGATTGCTGCTGACTCTTATGTCCCTTAAATTATTTCACCTCATTCCTTAAAAAGTATCGATTATAGATAGTATCATTTTTAGTTGTTTATTAAGAGAAAATAGAAGGAAGAGTTCAAAAACTTCTGTCCTTCTTTGATTGTTAGAAAAAGAAAGAAAAGAATAAAAAAAACATCTATGAAATGACATTAATATCTTAAATAAAGATAAAGATGTTATCGATATCAAAAAATAATAAGGAGCTGATTAATAGAGAGAAAGAAGGAGTCAAAAGGTGAGTTAAAGTAACAAGGAGTTAATGAGTTTAATTTTTATCGTTAACAAAATTGACAATTAATTATTAAATTTGGCTATTTTCAAAAAAAATTAAGAGATTGAGAGCATATTTGATGAGTTTTTTTCTTGTTGTAACTTTTTTTTCCCAATATTGATTTTGTGCTAGGCTGCTAGCCCCAATTTCACGTGATTTCTCTATATGCTCCTTGCTTTGGTTTGATTTGGAAATAACATTGAGATTATGACATTATGACGTTCTGACGGGAGCAACATTTAAGAAAATGCTCTTCCGCATCCAAAGTTCTGATTTTAAAATTAGATAGTGTAAAATTTTAGACAGGTAGTCAAAAATGAGATTAAAAACATTATTTGAAGTTTTTATTTAATAGTATTTTGTGTGTGTATATTTTATCTGTCTCTTAATAATTGATTCATTAGTAAAAGAAAATTACCTTTTCAAATTTTAATATACTTTTTTTTTCTATGTACCATTTCACTTATATTATTTTCAATACAATAAATTTTATCATATATTTATGACGTTGATAATACAGTGGTATTTAACTAAGATAATTTAATAAAAGTAATATTTTTTTATTCCATTAATACACTTGATTTAATATATATAAAATGAACAAATAATTTAATTATTTTAGAATTTAAGAAGTAAATATTATGGTGTATGATATATTGCAAAATCTTGAATAATATAACCATCAAAAGAGAATAATTGAAACCTTCTTTGATCA
>JBBPBT010000659.1:4854447-4866137 GCA_037974875.1 Cicer bijugum
ATATATATATGTGTGTGTGTGTGTGTGTAATATATTAACTTTAATATATAATTTATTTACTAGCCCCTCATAAAAAAATGAGTTAGCTTCACCACTAATTGTTTCTAATACCTGCATTACAATATATGGAAAAACATTTAAAGTTGAAAATACATGAGCTTTTGACTATTGCATACATTATATTTTTTTCATTTATATTCATTAATTTTTTTAGATGTTGCCTATGATAATAGTAATTCAAAATCTTGATTCCAACAAATTTTATCAAAAGAATATTCAATAAAATCCAATATTGTGCAGTTTTCTAGTTTTTCAGATCAATTTATAATTTTAATTATATATTGATTTAAATGTATGGTTTATCCAACGGTTTTTTTAATATGTCACGTAGCTTATCCATTTGATGTGTATTGGTAATAAAAAATATATTACAGTAAAAATATTATTTTCTTTTTAACTATTACGTACAATCTTCATTTATATAAAATAATGAATTGAATCACTTATATTGTAAGAAAAATAATTAATAATCAAAGATAAATTAATAAAATAGTTTAAATTAACGATAAATTTAATACTACATTATATAAAAAAACAAATTTAATAATGGGTGGAGTATCAGAAATGAAGTTATTTTTGAGTTATTACAGTATTATTAAGCTTTAAAACTATTAGAATTCCCAAGCATCGAAATCGGAGCCGAAAGGGATATACACATTCCGACTTCAACGGAAACAAAATCTGAAATCATGAATCCATGAAACCCTAAATTCCGGAAAACTAAAATCCAAGAGTTTACGATGACGATAATGACACGCAAGCGACGGCGAATGATGGCGGAAGCCACTGCGGAGTCACCTAGCACGGTTCTCCCGGAGGAACTGATGATCGAAATTCTTTCTAGGGTCGAATCAAGCAATCCTTTACTATTGCGATGCGTTTGCAAGTGGTGGAAATCGCTGATTGTCGATCCTCAATTCGTGAAGAAACACCTTAACAAATCGTTCACTGACATCACCGATCTAGCTTCTAAGGCCATGGATCACATGAATTCTTTCGAAACGCATCTCGTCCATGCACCCGCCGTGCCTCAAGAAGAAGAAGAAGAAGAAGAAGAAGAAGTTGATGATGATGAAGAAGAAGAGAAACAATCGATGATGAACTTGGTGGCTCAGTTGGATAATCTATTGATAATTGTTCGGTCTCTTAAAGGGAATTTGGAAACTATCAAGGTTGATATGCAAGCTTTGAAGGATAGAATGAAGTGTCTTCAAAGCTTTCTTCAGATTTATCTAAAAAATGCAACAGCTTCATCTTCGTAATCTCATTTCTGATTATCAACGGTTTCGTTTTGTCTTATCTCTCTTTTTGAAATGTTGCAACTGCTGATTTATTAAATTATATCTCCTACGTAGTATAGTATATGGTTGCTTCTTTTTGCTTCAATTTTATGTGAAACCACAAAAGTGATGGAGTTAAGAAAAAAGGGATATGCATATTGTACAATGGTTTGTTTAAATTCCACTACACTCATTACTATAGCGTCGAATAGCATCTTGCGCGATTTGTTCACATTCCCATATGCTATAGCATTGCAATAGCAACTATTTGACAACAGTGACTTTGGGACAGTTTTACACTAACATCCACTTGGAATCATGTAATTTCCTTTCCATGTGAGTGTAAAACTAATTTACAGTGCATACCTATTAAACTTAAAATTAATTAGTGACTTTGATGTTATTGTTTGTGTTCAGAAATGGTTCTTCCTCAATTGGTTGTAAATCAATGGGTTAGTTAGTTAGTTAGTTAGTTGAATGTGAACAACTGAACAAGTATGCTTCTTTAACCTCACAGTTTTGTCTTCTTGTTGTTGGAACAACAGAACCTACTTGTATGCTATATTTTAATGTGAATTTTGTAAACTTGTAAATTATTAATAGTTTTCTGGCCCCATTAACAGTGGAATGATAAAGTTGTTTTTTATATTTGAAAATATTTTATAAAAATGTCAAATGTATTAAAAATAATTTGCTAAATCATGTGCAGTTGTAAAGATTTAGTCTTCCCTATTATATGTCATTTTTTATTAGCTTTTCATTGATGTAAGGTTTCAGATATTAACTTGTACTTATTTCTTAGTATGTGTTTACTTCTTCAACATTTACCGAAATTGTTTAATTTTTAGGCTTAATTTCACTTTTATGCTGATTCATAATGTATTTTCCCTGTGCAATTAAACCCCTTTTATTTTCCCCCATTTTTAGTTCTGTAAGTGGTGAGTATCATGGTTGTAAATGTGTACAATTGAAACATGGAGGCAAAAATTTGCAGAGTTACGATAATTGCAAGACTAAAAGTTGGGAAAAAGTCAAGGTTTTTTGTGCAAGGGGGAAACATTAGGACTAAAATCACACAATTTAAAGTGAGGAACAAAAATCCCATAGTTGCAATTCCTAAGAGATTACAAGAGGGATTAAAACTTGTTTTTAATACCATGGAAGTCCCTTCATTTATTTTAAGGGTAAATTACCATTAGAGGGGAAATATGTTAGATCGTGGTCTGGGACCTATGGTTCCAGTCCATATTTGGCTCAGATTAGGTCGGACATATCAGTTAAATAAGAATTTGTTGGTACATATTTTTTTTCTTCTAAAATAATCATTTTTTTAAAACAAAATAATCACTTTTGAAAGTTTTAGTTTGTTTGTTACAGCTTTTTGAAAATAATAAATTCTGGAGAAAAAAAAATCTAAAAACTGCACAAATGAGAAGCTTTATTAGTAGCTTCTTAAAAAAATTATTTGATGTTTTTAAAAGAAGTGATTTTCATTAAGATAGATAAACACAAAATAACTTATCATTTTCTTTAAAAGTTCTAAAAAATAATATCTAAATTATTGATTACCGAAATAACTTTTTTTATAATCTTTAACAAACAATTTTATCAGTTATAAAAAATGACTTTTATGAATAATTTCTCGTTTGGAATAGCTTTTAGATTTATTTTCATATTATGATTTTTTTTATATGTTGTAACAAATAGATGAAAATTCTTAGAAGTGATTATTTAAAATTAAAAAAAAAAGTGGTTGATTTTTTAAAAGAAAACTAACAAAATGAACCCTAAGTAAACACTTTATTATATGAAGTGAATAACTTGTTTGATTCTCAAAATTATAGGAGTTAGGTGATCTGATAATTTAAATTTACAAAATGATAAATCAGTTATTGAAGATCCTTAATCAATTTTATATTGTAGGCCAATTCTATACTTAAAAGTGATAACGTGTCATTATTTTGCTGCTAAAAGTTGGATGATTTGGAAAGCCATGAATTAGTTCAGCATTTGCAGACACAATTTGGGAGGCCTAGTACACTTGCAGCATTCGTTCTCTCGGTTGTTGGCACCACCACCTTGTAATGTTGTCAAATTGAATGCGGAAGATGATAGTTCTTTTTGCAATTTAGAGAGATAAGGTTTTGGAGGTTTATCTAGTGATTTCTTTTGTGCAATAAAAATTTTTAAATGTCAAACTGTTAACGATACAACATGGTCTCAAAATTTCTTCAAATTATGATTTTATTATTTTGGAATGTGTGTTCCCCACAACTGAGTTCTGTTTTCTAACAGATGCTGTTGATATTACTAGATTAAAGCTTTAGTTTTTCTGTTTGCATTTTCCCACTCATTGAAAAAGCGATGAAAATTGTGAAACGCGATGAAAACTGCGACGACAAACATGATTCGATGTGTTAAAACTTAGGTTAGGATGAGCATTAATACATACAAAATTCTCAGTTCTCATATGTGCTACTTTTCAAACAAACTTGTTATAAGCCCAAAAGAAGAAAATACACAGATCTCATATGTTGTTATACATGAAATTTAACTAATGTACATTTCATCCTAAAATGTAAAAAAGTGCACAGTGAAGTCTTTACATTTCAGTGTCAATTATGAGCTCAGCTGCAGCACCCATTGTACCAACCCCACCAACGCCCAGCAAAGCAAGAGCAAGTTCCTCCTCATTCAACTGTCTCAACCCATTGCCCAGTCTCTTCAAAACATGTACATCCACCTCCAGCACCCAGTTTGGCGAACAACTTACCATCAAACTCACAAAACCCGAAACATATGCACGCCAAGTAGCCGGATCACAGCCAAGTGATATCTCACCGTCAAGTGCACATGCAAGAAACTCCATGTGGGTGCCCAAAACTTTCGGACGCCGCTTAGAAGCTGATGATGATAAATCAACTCCCCAAGCAAAAGCACCACTAAGCACTGCAAAGTAGGCAAGTGCATATCCACCAAGCATTGCAACCATTCCATTAGACTTTTCTTCTTGGTCTGATCTGTGAACAGATATAAACCATGATGGTAAAGTTTCTTTTATTAATAATTGAACCAATGTCAACCCTCCTGATATCCACACTAAAGAAGCCCCAAGTGCAGCTGCAAGCTTCACTCTTGTCATCGATGCTGCAAGCGAAACCTGTCCGTATTTTATGTTGTCTTCGGTTGCTTTACTCTTTTTCAATCGCCGCTTTGGCAGCCTGCCGAAAACAATTTCTGTCACTGATTGCATCAAGATGGAAACAATTTCTTCTGTCAAGAAAACTATATCTCTGATTGACCGGTAAGCACGCAAGTAGAGAATTCCTGGAGCAACAGGGCAAATCCCTCCAGATAAATTGGATTTAAATCCATGGCCAAGTAGGGCTCCAACACCACCACAGCACGAGATAGGGGAGCTACTCATGCCAAGAGTTGCCGTGAAGCAGCTTTTAACAAGTTGAACTACTGCATCGCTGTTGTGAAGGAAGACAGTTCTAGATGCTGAGAAGATAAGTCACTCCAACGTTTCGCCTTTTGGGTCCACAGGGAAGCTACAATTGGCATGCAAGGCCATAGACAACCTGCAGCCAGGCCCTCCAATGTTTGGCCAGACAAATGAAGAAATCGCTTCGATGATCTGTCAACTTTGTAGGTTATAGAGGCTTGTGAAGGGCAATGGAAGTGTGGCAGGAGAGCTATCTCCTGTGGAAATGGCGACCACTGGTCACAATAGTAGACAGCTTAACATCAACGTTAGAAAAGAAAAGGAAGATAAATGAGCCCATCTCATAACAAGCAATTGGATTTAATACTCGAATTAAGTGGGGTAAAAGATTAATTTGACGGATAGAGAAGGTAACTAATATTCCCTCTTCCCCTATATAAGGCTCAATTAATACTACCAAGTGAATTAGAAGATGAAAAGCCAAAATTAAACAATTTATTTACAAAAGGTTATTTTAGAAAAAATAGACACATTAAATATACTGTATTTTTCTTAATAAATGTGAAAAGCACCAAAGATGCTTACATATATATGTATATATATAGACAGAGGTAGCATAGTGGATCGTAAAATGTAAATTGCATTGCCACAATGCAATTTAAGTCAGGATTTCAAATTAATTTTTAGAATTTAGGATAACGAGAAGAAAACCTGGAGCAAGGCTAGGCACAACAACACCAGTTTCAGCCAAGATTTTCTTTATCTGTTCCTCTACGTTCAGTAGATTTGCAGCAGGACTTGGAGCATAATTAATCAAATAGTTGTTTCCTTCCGTGTTCTCTACAGGAACTTGTGGAGATAATAATCTGAGAATGAAATGAACAGTGTGCTCCTGCATAAAATAGAGATACAAATTTGATTGGGACGAGGAAGGGGTTTAGAAGACGGATATGCTACTACTGAGCAAGTTTTAGTTTTTACATGTCAAAATGTGTACCTGTATATTCCATCCCCGAATTAGGGATGCCCCGCAAAGAATGGTAGCAGCAGATATCTTTTCATCTTCAGATCCCGCAATTGCAAATTCAAAAATTTTCTCCAGCTCTGCTAAGCTTCCATTAAATCCAGGAGTGTAAATTCAGTTGCTTTACCTTTTGGCAAATTTACAAAAAAGTGCATCTGACATACCTGGCTTCAGGAAAGAAAAGAAATACTGAAGACCAGGCCACAGTATTTTAAAAGAAATTCAAAGTTCATCCAATTGTAGTCACCCTTGTTATGGTATAAATTTAGTTTATGATGAATGTTGGTGGTATTTAGTAAATCTTTTCATGTTTAAAACATTAAACCACAGTGACAGATGCATTGACCACAAGATCGAAGAAATTAAAATCTTCAATTTGTCTATGCGATACATAGCGTAGAAACACATTTATGTAGAGACATAGAAATTGAAATGTTTGTAAGTGGCTTCTTTTATAGCCTGTTCAAGACTGAGGAATATAAAAACAAAAACTTCCAAAATATTTTTTGATAAAAAGCCATAGCATTGTGTCTATAGACCTACAAAGAAGGGAATGCCATAAATATTATATAGGATACCGTTGCCTAAAGTTCACGCATTGCAAGTTTTTGAATGTACTCCCAAATAGGTATATGAATCAATTGACTGAATAAGCAAAAAATTTGATCATACCTTGTTGCAGGGCTTGAAACCAGAGCATTCACCATCACTGAAGTAAGTGGTGCTCCCTTCATAAATGATGCCCAGCCAGGTACTGGAGCTGACATACATTGTGGTATTTGATTGATGTGTCCACTCCCATAACCTGGCCATAAGTACGCAGATGTGTCGAGTAGATTTTGGGCAATACAAGCCTCAACTATAACATGACGCATATTTCCAGCTGAAAAAGAAGAAATCATTTGAAGATTTTAAATAAATATGATAAATATAAACAAGGAGTTTTTGGTGAAATTACTACAGTTAAGGAATTCTAACCACTCAAAAGGTTAATTAGGTAAAGTTGTTAAGCATTAGCTACTCTTAGGTTATCACTATTATGTAGAGTGATTAGAATATCTAAGAACCTTTTGGTTTTTTATCTTTCACAAATATATAGTTCGATGACCATGAGGCATTATATGAAAAATACATGTTGCAAAATAAACTGCCTAGCATGAATGCAGAATCAACAACTTTGGAAAAAGTGAATTGCTAAACCAAAAATTTAAAGGAATACAGAACAAACAACCTTTGGAGAGAAAGTCGTGATTCTACACAAGTCAACTATGTATACAACAAATCTTAAGTCAAATAAAAGTATTTATGATTGATATAGGTAGAACGCAATATAACTTACAACAATCAACTGGCATCTCCGTCATGGCAAGGCAGTCAAAATATGCACTCCCTATAGTGATGCCAGAAATAAATAGCATAGCATAGCTTTTGCAGCAGCCTAATTTGCAGCAGTAATAACAGATTGAGGTGGAGTGAGCAAGTTCTGATAATCACCCAATACCTGGAGACTTGAGACTAAATCGTTACGACATTTTCCTGGAACCCTTTTCTCTTTCCAGTGATCTGTAAGACCACTGTCTTTTTCATCAATAGGTATCAGTTCTTCCTCCTCGATAAGATTGGCAACAACAAGAGGTGTGATACACAACAACATGCATAAGCGGGTATCAAGATGGGGCATTGGACCCTCAATAGGATCTCTTTCCTATAAATATATTAATATTTAATTAAAGAAGTAAGTCACTGACGTGTCTTAACTACAAAGTGTATCATAATGGAACGCAATGCCGGAAGTAATTGGTGGACAATATATATTTAGAACCAAAACTGCATCGCTGTTGTGAATGACCACTTACTTTGTCTAAAGTGACTGATAAAATAAACTTAGCATCCCTTCAAAATTTAGAAGACTATACTAGAATTTTCAAGGACTATTAAGCAATTTTCAACTGAAACTTTTGAATTAATAACGAAATTCACAATAATAAACCTAATCCATTGATTAAAGTACTAATATATCCAACAATGATATTGCTACTTCTCCCATAATGAATCCTTCTAAATCGTCACCTAAGTTGCCGCTTTTCATGTCATCATATGTCTTAGAAATGTTATGTACATGACAATGGATACCATAGTATATGCCACAGCATAAAATTTTAACTACAAGCAACACCATGAACTAATTTTGCACAAAATTAGTCCTTTTTTGTGTCATTTTATCACTAGTCCAACCTGAATCTACTACAAGCAGCAGAAGATGGATCAATTTACAGAAGCCTGCTGATACGAGCATCGATAACCGGACAAACATTTGCTTCTGTATTTCCGAGAAAATCTTCCAGAGACATCCTGCGGTTTTTCCATATAGAGTCAGACAAGCTCTTCATCTTTTCTCCTTCACTTTTTCTATTTTCTTGGACATTAAGTATTTCTGCATATCCACCTAAAATATTGAACAACTAGTCAATATCAATATATAATAAGACTTGTTAGGATTATGTTATCAGCATCTATAGAATGAGCCTTAAAATTGAACAACTTGGACACAGGCAACCAATCATAGATTATTATTGAGGATCAAATAATCCATCATACCGCTTGCAAGAGCCAATATATCGCTTCTCTTTAGAGTCTTCGCCAACGGTGCAGCACCTACAAAAAGAAGTTAGGTTTCACTATTAATCCATTACATAGTTTTCAACTATGAATTAAATAAATGCTAGAGAAAAAGTCGAGATAGCTCCCATTGGAGAAAAAATGGTAAGCTCATCTTAGGTGGCTTGGACATGTGTGAAGAAGACTCATAATAACACGCATAAAGGGGAGTATGAACATGGTTGTGGCAATGAATCACAACAGTAGGGTATAATAACACTCTGCAAACTGATATCTGTAAGCGGCCACCAGTCAGAACGCACTGCTATATAACACAATTGATAACCCTGATTCATTGTGCACATATATTATAGATGATATAGATAATACATGGACATAAGGGAACCAATCGGCGCAATAATATTTACCTTCAGACTCAGTTTCCTTTGGTGGAAACTTCAAAATCCCTGACACTTTTCTGTAGAGACCCTGTCAATGATTTTTCTGTTATTAATACTATTTGGAAGAAGCATGGCAATGCTAAAAAAATAGTGAGACATGTTATCTATCAGTTTTAATGTTACATGTGTTAGTTAAATATCTATATGAAAATTGGTAGTTTTTAAGCTATTTCAAACTTTTGTCTATGAACAGTATCACTTGCATGTCATACAAGACAAAGCCAGGTCAGTCAACAACTCTGCATAATTGAGTGAAGCTGGAACAAATAATTTTGTTTTCATAGCATCGGAGCTGCTTTCGAATAACAAATAAACTGGATTCAACTTTAGATGCATCTTACTTATTACTAATCAATCACTGTTCTTTCATATTTTTTGAAGAAAGGAAATTATAAAATAGAATGGGGCTTCACTATCACTTCAAGTTTGTGACAATTCTATTAGTTAATTAAAAACTCAACATTCAGAGAGTTCTAACCTCTTGAACCAAAAGAGAACTTGATTGCTGGTCAATTGCTTTACGCCTATACATAAGAGCTATACATGTTAAGACAGCACCCACCTTGGCATGTTTTTCGCCTTCAACAAATAGAGAACCACAAGATATTAGGAACAATATGCCACGACCATCGTCAGTGATAATGCAATATGAATTTTAAAATTGAGTTTATGTAACAGATTAAAAGAATAAACAAGTCACCATAGATCTGCTCTGCCAAATTTAACGCCTTTGTCAAATGCTCCTCTGCATTACGGAAGTTACTAAAACAAAACACAAGTTATTAGTGATAAATATTACATTGACGACATATAAAAACTAAAAAAGGAATATTGTAGCGTTGATAAGGAAAACCATATAAAAAAAACCATTAAGCCTACCCCAAATGTGATTCAAGCTGTCCTAGAGCACATGTGGCTCCCATCATTAAACCCTCCATGTTCATGTTACCACCTCCTAAGTATACATTGCCACTCTCTTTAAGTTCATTGGCTCCATCTATGACATTCTGGTAAATCTCTTTTGCCATTGAGTAGTTCTGCCTTGTTTGTTGGAATTCCGCATACGATAGAGCAGCAGTGCCTACATACCCAAACATCAATCCAATGTCGAAGAACAATGCTAAAGTAAAGTAACATATAGAAAAATATATACCATCGCATAGCTTTGTGCGGAGAGATTTGTCAAAGAAGGATTCAGCTGCAAAAAGAACATAATAAGCACACTCATCGCGAATCAGAGCAACAAAATTGAACAAATAGACCATTAGCATTTAGCACTCTACCCGACTTAATATCACCCTTTACAAGTTCAACCAGTCCTTTAAGTGCTCTAGCACGAACATTTAGAGCCTCAAAATCTTCTGTTTTCTCATTCTCCACAAGCTCTATGCACTTATCAGCCACCTCAGATGCTATATCATCCTGTATACGAAAAAAATTCCAAATAAACAGAACGGCTCTGTAAACAAGCAGGCAAATAATTTACATTGAATAGCAGATAGCAACCTGTTCCAACTCTAGATGAATCCCAGCCTGAGCTTCAAAGGCAGCAACTACAACAAGAAACGAAGACACCACTTGAAAATTCGCATTTAAAACAAAAAATAAAAACCCTATCAAATGCAGTATCCAACAAAAGAGGTTTAAAAGAATTTACCTCTGATACCCAAGTAAGAATTACTCAATTCTTGAACACCATTGAGTTCCTCAATTGCATCCACATAATCTCCTCTAAAAAAAGTAAAAGAAAATTACAGCTCTAATGAGTTTAAACAACCAACCACAAAATGTAGCTCCAAAAATGAGAATTAAGAGGCGGAGACAGTTTACTTTGTGAAAACATTTCTCATTTTCATTTCCTAAAATTAATGTTAATTTTACTTGTTAATAAGGAGGCAAGTGACTTTTGAAGTGAACAAATGTTACATTTCTAGAAATAATGAAAATGTCAAAAAAACTGCTTCAATTATTTCCAGAAATGCATCTTCATTAACTAAAATTTAATCAAATCTTCATGACAATGGTTCACTTCAAGAGTCTCGTATTAGGATACAATTAACACACATTATAGAAAATGAAAATACAAATATTTTTCACAAAGTAAAAACCAAATAGAACTAAAATGATCACAAAGAACGAACCTTTCACAAAACAATGTAGACATAGCAAGCAAAGCAATTCCTTTAGAATTCTCATGTTTTGGGTCATTTCCTTCAGTTAACTCAGTTGTAAGACAGTGCTTCAACACCAAATAACCCATACCATACGAACCAACTATCCACACAAAAATCAAACAAACCAAAAAAGATGTTAACTTTGAACAAAACACAAAAATGGGTAATCAAAAAAACAAAAATTGAATCTCTCTGTCATGACATATACCTGATTTTTGAGACCTTGCTTGTTGCAAAGCGTATTCGCTGAACCGAACAACATCATCGATAGCTAAGCTTTTGTCCAACGCCAAACCAGTGTTGAATGATCTGAATGAAATGGGGGAGGGTTTCGATGAGAGAAAAACAAGAGCTCTTGAAGAGAATCTTGATGATGATTTTGATGCTATGCGAAACATGGTTGGTTGAAGAATGTGCTTGTTGGTTGATGAAAATGAAATGAAATTTTAGAAGTGTGTTTGTTAATTGTTAGAGTGGAATCAAAACTTACCACGAATTTGTTGCCCTAGTACAAGAAGGAGGGTTTTTTTGTTTTTTGAGTGCCCTACCCTAAACTCTAAAAAATAATACTTAATTGTCCATTTCAAATTAACTAACTAAAATGCCTTTTTTTTTTTTTTTCTTCTTCGTCTTTACAGGTCGTCA
>JBBPBT010000659.1:4866357-4880741 GCA_037974875.1 Cicer bijugum
AAAGTAATATATATATATAACTAATATAATTCATAAAAGTAGATAAATAAAAATTTTAAATTACGATAAAATTTTAGAAAATTCAAGTTCGAAATGTCAATTTTTAAAAGGTTAGTTTTTTGTAAAAATTAATTATTTCAATTTTTGTTGAAATAACAAACGTAATATATATATATATAATTAATAAAATTCATAAAAATAAATAAATAGAAATTTTAAATTACGATAAAATTTTAGCAAACCCAAGTTCGAAATCCCGATTTCTCAAAGTTTTTTTTTAAAAAAATAAGTTATTTAAATTTTTATTGGAATAACAAAAGTAATGAAAAACTATATTTCACCGTAGTAATAAATTAGAAAATATATTTTTTGGTGCCATTGATATGAAAATGAGATATTGAAATTAAGATGAAATGCAATGAAAATAATATATCGAACACTTGTCCAATCCCATACTTATAGACAACCAATGCAATGCTGTAAAATACTTTCAACACTTCTCCAATCCCATTGTGATAATTCAAAGCTTCTGCATTTTAAAAGTGATTATTTAAAATAAAATAAAAGTGGTTAATTTTTTAAAAGAAAACTAACAAAATGGACCCTAAGTAAACACTTTACTATATGAAGTGAATAACTTGTTTGATTCTCAAAATTATAGGAGTTAGGTGATCTGATAATTTAAATTTACAAAATGATAAATCAGTTATTGAAGATCCTTAATCAATTTTATATTGTAGGCCAATTCTATACTTAAAAGTGATAACGTGTCATTATTTTGCTGCTAAAAGTTGGATGATTTGGAAAGCCATGAATTAGTTCAGCATTTGCAGACACAATTTGGGAGGCCTAGTACACTTGCAGCATTCGTTCTCTCGGTTGTTGGCACCACCACCTTGTAATGTTGTCAAATTGAATGCGGAAGATGATAGTTCTTTTTGCAATTTAGAGAGATAAGGTTTTGGAGGTTTATCTAGTGATTTCTTTTGTGCAATAAAAATTTTTAAATGTCAAACTGTTAACGATACAACATGGTCTCAAATTGACTTGATGTTTGATTACTAGTTCATTGTCTGTTGGTTGGATTGAAAGCATTGTGCTATATTTGATTGTTTCATCTTTATGCTGCTGTCTGTTAATAAGATTTATCAACTCATCTTATGCCGAGAGACAAATTCATGTCCTGGCTGATTGGTAGAAGAATGAAACATCTTCAAATTATGATTTTATTATTTTGGAATGTGTGTTCTCCACAACTGAGTTCTGTTTTCTAACAGATGCTGTTGATATTACTAGATTAAAGCTTTAGTTTTTCTGTTTGCATTTTCCCACTCATTGAAAAAGCGATGAAAATTGTGAAACACGATGAAAACTGCGACGACAAACATGATTCGATGTGTTAAAACTTAGGTTAGGGTGAGCATTAATACATACAAAATTCTCAGTTCTCATATGTGCTACTTTTCAAACAAACTTGTTATAAGCCCAAAAGAAGAAACTACACAGATCTCATATGTTGTTATACATGAATTTTATCTAATGTACATTTCATCCTAAAATGTAAAAAAGTGCATAGTGAAGTCTTTAAATTTCAGTGTCAATTATGAGCTCAGCTGTAGCACCCATTGTACCAACCCCACCAACGCCCAGCAAAGCAAGAGCAAGTTCCTCCTCATTCAACTGTCTCAACCCATTGCTCAGTCTCTTCAAAACATGTACATCCACCTCCAGCACCCAGTTTGGCGAACAACTTACCATCAAACTCACAAAACCCGAAACATATGCACGCCAAGTAGCCGGATCACAGCCAAGTGATATCTTACCGTCAAGTGCACTTGCAAGAAACTCCATGTGGGTGCCCAAAACTTTCGGACGCCGCTTAGAAGCTGATGATGATGAATCAACTCCCCAAGCAAAAGCACCACTAAGCACTGCAAAGTAGGCAAGTGCATATCCACCAAGCATTGCAACCATTCCATTAGACTTTTCTTCTTGGTCTGATCTGTGAACAGATATAAACCATGATGGTAAAGTTTCTTTTATTAATAATTGAACCAATGTCAACCCTCCTGATATCCACACTAAAGAAGCCCCAAGTGCAGCTGCAAGCTTCACTCTTGTCATTGATGCTGCAAGCGAAACCTGTCCGTATTTTATGTTGTCTTTGGTTGCTTTACTCTTTTTCAATCGCCGCTTTGGCAGCCCGCCGCAAACAATTTCTGTCACTGATTGCATCAAGATGGAAACAATTTCTTCTGTCAAGAAAACTATATCTCTGATTGACCGGTAAGCACGCAAGTAGAGAATTCCTGGAGCAACAGGGCAAATCCCTCCAGATAAATTTGATTTAAATCCATGGCCAAGTAGGGCTCCAACACCACCACAGCACGAGATAGGGGAGCTACTCATGCCAAGAGTTGCCGTGAAGCAGCTTTTAACAAGTTGAACTACTGCATCGCTGTTGTGAAGGAAGACAGTTCTAGATGCTGAGAAGATAAGGAAGTCACTCCAACGTTTCGCCTTTTGGGTCCACAGGGAAGCTACAATTGGCATGCAAGGCCATGGACAACCTGCAGCCAGTCCCTCCAATGTTTGGCCAGCCAAATGAAGAAATCGCTCCGATGATCTGTCAACTTTGTAGGTTATAGTGAGGCTTGTGAAGGCAGCCAAGGGCAATGGAAGTGTGGCGGGAGAGCTGTCTCCTGTGGAAAGGGCGACCACTGGTCACATAGTAGACAGCTTAACATCAATGTTAGAAAAGAAAAGGAAGATGAATGAGCACATCTCATAACAAGCAATTGGATTTAATACTCGAATTAAGTGGGGTAAAAGATTAATTTGACGGATAGAGAAGGTAACTAATATTCCCTCTTCCCCTATATAAGTCTCAATTAATACTACCAAGTGAATTAGAAGATGAAAAGCCAAAATTAAACAATTTATATACAAAAGATTATTTTAGAAAAAATAGACACATTAAATATACTGTATTTTACTTAATAAATGTGAAAAGCACCAAAGATGCTTACATATATATGTATATATAGAGAGACAGAGGTAGCATAGTGGATCGTAAAATGTAAATTGTATTGCCACAATGCAATTTAAGTCAGGATTACAAATTAGTTTTTAGAATTTAGGATAACGAGAAGAAAACCTGGAGCAAGGCTAGGCACAACAACACCAGTTTCAGCCAAGATTTTCTTTATTTGTTCTTCTACGTTCAGTAGATTTGCAGCAGGACTTGGCCAATCTGTTCCATTCATAAATGCTGGTTTCCAAACTCCTCGAGTTACTTCAGCAGAGAAGTAACTTATTATGGTTGCCAGAGATGCAGGAAGAAAATCAGCTAAATCCTTAAGCCCTGATGTTAAAAAAAGTATTATGGTATTATGATAGTTATGTACATCAAGAAACATCTACATGAGGTTGAACTTGTTTGGTTGCTCTATATTTTGAGCTAAAACTCGTCAATAAGAATTGAAATAAACATTTTTAAGGCTAGACAACTGCCATTTAGGTTTCCTTCAATAATTTAGAAATAACGAGTTCAAAAAGCTGTTTAATGTGTTCCCTTGGATTTATCTGAGCATTACATGCATACCTGTAGCCAACTCACGTGGAGACAGTCTTCCATGAGCACAGGCTGTGAGAGCAGCATCAACTACAAAGGGAATGGCTTCAAGAATATCCCAAGCAGGCAACTTTGGTCCAATAGAGGCATCTTCATTCACAGGACCAGAAGAGCTACTGCTTCCAGATGGAACAGTAATAGTAGCTTGGTTCCCTCTATTAATCTTTCTGAACATCATGTTAAGAAGTCCCTCAACTATTTGATGAAAAGGGGTTCCATGAACAAGACCAGAGAGTGTCGAAGCTATGCACGCTTGATGCTGCCGATACCAGACTTTTAATTTTGGAAAGGAGTCAACAAATACAGAATTTGGTGAAGATAGACTCGCAATTTCTGAGAGTCTCCTCCTATTACGATCTTTGCAGTTGTTACCAGCTGACATTAAGTGGGAGTTTCGTACTAACAGCAAGTATTCGGGAGTTAATTGAGAACCAACAGTGGGCACGTCTCCAATTCCATGGTCAAGAGGAGGACGATTGAATCTCCATAACTTTAAAAGAAGAATAAATACATTTGAAAACACAGCATGGGCTGATATTTCTTCCCCAGGTGTAAGTGTCCATGAGATGTTCGGCACACATGACCCAAAAACTTCACAAATTGGCATCAATGAACATGCAAGCTGTGGAACCTGGTTGGAGATTTGGGAAATGCATTCATTCAAAGTTTAAAGAGGTTTTTTATTTGTATATATCAGAATCATATTCCTAGCTTATGTATACATACAAAAACACCCAAACAAGGTAAAAAAAACTATATATAGAATAAACCAAGCAAAAAATATTCAAGTGATTGGTGACAAGGTTGAGAGTGGGACTAGGATCTGTGTTTTACAGGCTGTAAGCCATCTCTGGTTATCTTAAGAACTTTCTAATTTTATGTTTTTGATTGTAATGATGTTTTCAGAGGATTTTCTCTGTTACACAAGTTGATCTCCATCTTTCATCGATATCATGATATGAATTAAAAGTTCTGTTTATAACACTTATAAATTTGGGATTGATTAAGAATTAAACTTACCAAGCCATGGAGCGAAAATACTTGGATACAATCAATAGATGCAATTCCAACGAAGAGTGCATTAAGTATTGGAGCATAATTAATCAAATAGTTGTTTCCTTCCGTGTTCTCTACAGGAACTTGTGGAGATAATAATCTGAGAATGAAATGAACAGTGTGCTCCTGCATAAAATAGAGACACAAATTTGATTAGGATGGGGAAGTGGTTTAGAAGACGGATATGCTCTACAGTATGCACTACTGAGCAAGTTTTAGTTTTTACATGTCAAAATAAGTACCTGTATATTCCAGCCCCGAATTAGGGATGCCCCGCAAAGAATGGTAGCAGCAGATATCTTTTCATCTTCAGATCCCGCAATTGCAAATTCAAAAATTTTCTCCAGTTCTGCTAAGCTTCCATTAAATCCAGGAGTGTAAATTCAGTTGCTTTACCTTTTGGCAAATTTACAAAAAAGAGCATCTGACATACCTGGCTTCAGGAAAGAAAAGAAATACTGAAGACCAGGCCACAGTATTTTAAAAGAAATTCAAAGTCCACCCAATTGTAGTCACCCTTGTTATGGTATAAATTTAGTTTATGATGAATGTTGGTGGTATTTAGTAAATCTTTTCATGTTTCGATACATTAAACCACAGTGACAGATGCATTGACCACGAGATTGAAGTAAATAAAATCTTCAATTTGCCTATGCGATAGATAGCATAGAAACACATTTAAGTAGAGCCATTGAAATTGAAACGTTTGTAAGTGGCTTCTTTTATGGCCTGTTCAAAACTGAGGAATATAAAAATAACAACTTCCAAAATATTTTTTGATAAAAAGTCATAGCATTGTGTCTATAGACCTACAAAGAAGGGAATTCCAGAATTATTATATAGGATACCGTTGCCTAAAATTCACGCATTGCAAGTTTTTGAATCTACTCCCAAATAGGTATATGAATCAATTGACTGAATAAGCAAAAAATTTGATCATACCTTGTTGCAGGGCTTGAAACCAGAGCATTCACCATCACGGAAGTAAGTGGTGCTCCCTTCATAAATGATGACCAGCCAGGTACTGGAGCTGGCATACATTGTGGTATTTGGTTGATGTGTCCATTCCCATAACCTGGCCATAAGTACGCAGATGTGTCGAGTAGATTTCGGGCAATACAAGCCTCAACAATAAGATGACGCATATTTCCAGCTGAAAAAGAAGAAATCATTTGAAGATTTTAAATAAATATAAACAAGGAGTTTTTGGTGAAATTACTACAGTTAAAGAATTCTAACCACTCAAAAGGTTAATTAGGTAAAGTTGTTAAATTAACTACTCTTTGGATATCACTATTATGTAGTGGTTAGAATATCTAAGAACCTTTTGATTTTTTATCTTTCACAAATATATCGCTCGATGACCATGAGGCATTATGTGAAAAATACATGTTGCAAAATAAACTGCCTAGCATGAATGCAGAATCATCAACTTTGGAAAAAGTGAAGTGCTAAACCAAAAATTTAAAGGAATACAGAACAAACAACCTTTGGAGAGAAAGTTGTGATTCTACACAAGTCAACTATGTATACAACAAATCTTAAGTCAAATAAAAGTATTTATGATTGATATAGGTAGAATGCAATATAACTTACAACAATCAACTGGCATCTCCGTCATGGCAAGGCAGTCAAAATATGCACTCCCTATAGTGATGCCAGAAATAAATAGCATAGCTTTTGCAGCAGCCTGATTTGCAGCAGTAATAACAGATTGAGGTGGAGTGAGCAAGCTCTGATAATCACCCAATACCTGGAGACTTGAGACTAAATCGTTACGACATTTTCCTGGAACCCTTCTCTCTTTCCAGTGATCTGTAAGACCACTGTCTTTTTCATCAATAGGTATCAGTTCTTCCTCCTCGATAAGATTGGCAACAACAAGAGGTGTGATACACAACAACATGCATAAGCGGGTATCAAGATGGGGCATTGGACCCTCAATAGGATCTCTTTCCTATAAATATATTAATATTTAATTAAAGAAGTAAGTCACTGAGGTGAACATCTTAACTACAAAGTGTATCATAATGGAACGCAATGCCAGAAGTAATTGGTGGACAATATATATTTAGAACCAAAACTTCACAAGAAAACACATTAAGTTGCAGAAGATGAGTTTTACCCTCTGAACAAGCCGAAGACTTGCAAACCAAAGACCTAAAAAAGTGTCATGCCAAGACGTTCCATTTATTGCTCGGAGGGTCTTTATCAAACCTAAACAACAACAGCAACAAAAATTTCATATCACAAGATTCTTAATTGAACTTAAAGGCCAGATCTAGCATTTTGGTCAGATTCCTATAGGTATTCCCGGTCTTACCACTAATTTCTTCAACAGCACTTGTTGCACTAACTTGATAGCCATCCATCGCATCCTCCAGCACTAGATCAAGAGGAATCCAAAGAGCAGAATGAGTTGCACCATGACACAGTGATGCCGAAGAAGAAAGATATTCAAAAGCCATTACATTATGGAACTTTTGCTGTGAATTTGTTTTGGATTCTTGAGACAGTACCATACAAGTATCTGAAGTCAAATGCAGAAGTGCTTCGGGACTTAGAGTTTTTGATTTTCTCAATGCTAAAGAATTTGCTCCCAGCAGCTGCAGCCGTTGGACAAAACTTAGCCAATGTGCAGGCCTGATAAAATGTAAGAAAAACGATGAGCCAATACCAACTACTATAACCAAATAATTCCATTAAATTGTGGAAGGAAAGATAATTCCATAAACTCTTTGCAATCATTTCATAAAACCCAAAAAGGGAAAGAAAAAAAAATCATGAATCATATGCCAAATTGAGTGCATGTTTAGATTGATAGTGACTTTGACAAAATCACAGTGTGCCATCGTGATTGTGGCAAAAGTTACACTTTGGGATTTCAACAAAATCATAGGGCCAACGTGATTATGCAAACTTATCATGAATTCAAATATGCATTGAATACATAGAAAGTTCCAGACTGAATAAAGAAACTTTGATGAACCACGTAAGAAATGTGGAGGATAAATATAAAGAGAACAAATACATACAAATTTCGGCGAGCCAAGCAAAGAATCCTCGAAGTTACTCTATCTTGCAAAAATCGCCCAATAATCTCAACTGCCATTAACGTATTTGCACTATGCAATTTCTCATTTTGTTCGGTGTTTTTATCATTATAGTTGTCATGTCCATCCAATTCCATTTCTTGATATAGCATTGCCCATCTAGACTTTTTTTCAGGAGTGAATTCTAGCAAACCTTCATCGTCCAACGATGCATCGAGCAACTGCCAGACAATTGAAAAAGTAAATTCAACCACCACAATGCCAGGCTCACTTTGTGACATGCCAAATATGTGGGAAAGATGAAGAACAGCATCTATAGATTTCATAACCCTGTCCATTGCATAGCCAAAAGAGTTAACGTGGAACCAAAATGTGCCACTAGATGCAATAATTTAACAGTATTAACTTCTCATATCTATCTCAACCATTGATCACTACCAAACAAAAATTACAAAATCCCATACCAAAAATTTTTCATCACCAAAATAACATCAAATAAATAATAAAATAATGCATCACAGATGCAATATTATTGTTAAAATTAGAAACATAGTTCAGCTATTGCATTATTGATTGACAATAAGTTTACCAGAATCACAACGTGCCACCCTAAAAGCTTCAACAAAATCACCATGGCACTGTGATTTCATCAAACTCACTGTGATTCTAAACACGCACTCATATCATTCATAACAAAATGCATTGAATAGGACCATAAAGTCATGACCATCAATTAGTATAAAAAGGTATAAACAAGATGAAACAAGAAATTAATTAATTAATTTACTTTAAAGAACTACAAAAATTGAACCTTACTTTGGATAATCCGGCCTACTAATCTGAGATTTAAGTTGAAAAGCATGTCTCTTAAGTAATTCCAAATACAATCTATAAGCTGCAGGTTGAATATGTCTACATGGAATAACCCTGCCAAAAACAAAAAAATCAATATAAAGTTAAAAGTCAATTAAAGAACCAAACATAATGGATGAGAATTGAGAAAATAAGAAACCTTAGAGAAAGGAGAGAAAGAAGAAGCATGGGAGGGATTATATTGAGGATCAATGCTTTATCTAGAAACTTCCATAGAAGAGGGACATTGTTATCCCAACAAATATAAGAAACCAAAAATTGAGCGAGTTGTGAGGAAGGTAAAGACTCTCCAGATGAGTTCAAATTGGAATACATCTGAATGGCCCAAACAAGAGGATCACAACCCTTTTCTTGAGCTTCTTTTGTCACCTCTTCCATTAACCTTTGCATAGAGAGTTCCATCATAGGGTTGTGATTGTGATGTAGAGGATCAAAAATTCCCCAACTGCACCAACAACAACTACAATAACATATCTTAAGTAACTCTGAAACTCTTCTGCCCTTTTGTGAATGAATGCAGGTGTTCTGTTATGTACTAGGATTTTGTTGTTATTTAAGTCAAACCCCTTTCGGGGTAACTATGGAATTTCCATTCGGCTATATCCATTTTTTTATATGAGTACTTTCAAATGAAAACATTCGCTGTAATAACAAATTTTATGGGATCAAATTGAGGGGATCCTATATTAATTTTATTCAACAAAAAAAATTAAAATACAAGTAGTAAAGTTTAGGAAGCATATTGATGGTATGGATAATTTTCGCTATTAATTAAAGGGTTTAAAGGATATTTATATTTATATCTCCTTAATATTATTTCACTTGATATATTGAAATCCTCTTAATTTTGTAATATTTATATCTCTAATTAACATCATTTCACTTCATATATATATCCCCTTAAAATGTATATTTAAATTAAAGATGAATTTGACAAAAAACACATTACTATTTTAAATTTGTTTTAGAGTATGTTGAAGTGTTTGCCATGATTTTTGTGAGACATATATATAGTAAATCCAAACGTATAGTATGAAATGTTTTACACAATTAAACAATACATATCCTACTACCTTCATAAATGGATGCTATTTGAATGATCAATACCCTAATGTTGTATTAAATTAAACTATTAATGAACTCTATTAACTTTTTCTCAATGATTACTGTATGTGTCTCTTACCTAGCTACCAAAAAAAGGAGGACTTTTCTACGTTGTGAAATTGAGAAGATGGAAAAATATTAAATGATAAAAGACATTAGAAAAGAAGAAAAAAATTATTGTAGTTATATACTAATGTTGTAAAATAATTTTATAGTTCAATATGAATCAATTATGTTGTGCTATGGATATATATTATAATCGTTTTAAGAAAACTATCACAGACTTAATTTTGAAAAAATTAATTTACATTGATAATACATATATTTTATATCAAGATAAAATCAGAGAACAAAGTAATAGTAAAGAAAATAGTTTGATATATTGAAGTAGAAATAAATAATAATAATAATAATAATAAAGAAAAGTTGAAAAAAATTATCTCATACAATTAGATGAAAGTTTCAAATATTAAAAAAAATATATAGAAAATAATTTTGATAGTTTAACATTTAACAACATAAATTTAAGTATTTGGCACTATATATAAAATATTAGTTATAGGGATTTTTGGGTGGAAATAACTACAATAAGTAGTCTTATAGATTCAAATAAAATTTTGTAATTTTTGTAAAAAAAAAATATAATTTTTCTAAGAAAAAATAATGGTAACTATTCCAATGCTATAATGCTGGCTAGTGGATTCATTTTAATAGATTAATATAATTCAATCAAATGCAAAGTGCAACAAACAACCGAATCAAAATATTGAAAATTGAAAAAACTAAAATCGAATAAGATTGCATATGTAATAATGAATTAATATATATATATATATATATCGATGATGTCGAAGACAGGGAGAGTTCATTATTAATGTGTAAATGTATTGGGTTTGGTTAGTTATGCAAGCTATCTAACTGAAATGATACTTAACTAACTCGTATTTAAAGGGCTGGATTGTAATTTCAGATGTTGCAATTTCCTTTTTGGTGTTGGGAGATTAGCTTGATATGACTTTCCATTTAGTGTAACATTTCATGCCACATTTCCACCATAATTATTGATTAAGGTTATGACATGTGAATGTATAAATGAGGAGGGATATTGATATTCACTCAAAAACCGTTAATTAAAAAGGATTTAACCCTCAATTTAGTATATAAAATATGATTCTTTCTTCAACTTAGTCAATAAAATATATGGAAATTTGTTTCATTAACCTCTATATATCATCTTAACCTTAGGAATTAAAGTGACAAATTTGTATGCCTTACTTATTATTCTTTTTATGTTTTAAAGACTATTGGAGAGTTCAATAAAAAAAAAACAATACTATTGATGAGACCGTTATAAAAATAAAAATAAAACTATTGGAGAGACGGATGCTTCATACACTAAAATGAGGGTTTAAATATGCCATTGATGCGAAGTAGTTATCAATGCTGCCGAATATTGATGATTATTAATTTTATTCAATTATATATCATTTATTAGAACCATGTGAATTAAAAATAAATTTGTGATTGTCTATTAATAAAATTTAAGGGGTTTCCTGTAAAAAAAATAGAGAGATTTTTAAAATATAATATTAGCAATTTTGAATTTATTTTAAATTAAATATAAATTTACAAATTTTAAGTTTCTTAAAGTTTCTAATATACAGCGCTCTTTAATTGATTTAATCAATAATGATTTTTTTAACACCAAAAAATTATTAATTTTAATTAATTAATTTTTTTTGAATAAATCATATTAGTCATTAAAAGTGTAGAAAGTTGTTCGTTAGATCTTTGATTTAATTAAAAACTCAAATTAATTTTTAAATTATTAAAATAATTCTTATAAAATAAAATTTATCATCATAAAAGTTTTTAAAAACGTAAGTTATATCAAAACAGTTTTTAACTATTATAATCTTATAAATTAAATTAACCGACATTTTAACGATTAAGTGATTAATTTAAATTTTTGTCTGGATTAGATACTAAAATTAGTATCAATGCTCTACTCTTTTAGCTCAACTCTTTTAAAAACTAAAATAGTGCTTTATTTCTTTCTATTATTATTTTTTAAGATTGAAGTTTTCCTTGATAGAGGTATGCAAACCAAAGTGGTTAGGTTAGGTAGAGATGATGACTTGGTGTTTGTATTATTCCCACCATACAAGTAGGTCCAAAACATCAAGTGGTTGGCTTTGGCTTTGGGTAAAGATGGATGTGAAAGGTGCCCTTTTTCATTCTCCCACTCTTCCATTGAGATAAAGAAAGGCATGTTAGCAAAATTCTATTAAATTCTCAATGTCTACTTATTACAATCATTTGTAAGTTGAAAACATATTGTTCAACCCCATTTCTTGTTTCTCTAATTCTTCACCTTATGAAGGGGACATAAATTGGTAGGTGAGGAGGACTAGTGCCTTGATCAGTTATCAGCTTCATGGGCCTTTTTGGAAAAGTGGTATGGGAGTGTGTAATGGGACCACAATACATTGTGATTCAACATGCTTAAAAGACTAAAGCTGACTGTGTTTGTTGGTAACTAAAAGGTTTTTGGTGAAAAGAATTTTGTCTTCTTTTCAAAATTTGTTCATTAGATGATATAAGGTGGATATGGTTCATTTTTAATTTTAGATAATGTTAATTGCGTTCAATTCACTCAAACTTGATTTATGTAAAATTTTAATTTATTGTATTTACTTTCACTTTTCCTCTCCTAGACTTCTAGAAGAATGGAAGGGTTGGTCCAAACCCAAGGCAAGTGAGGTTGGGTCCTAAAAAATTTTGGGTCTCTAAATTAGACTTCAAAATAATGTATGGTACACTATTAATTCCATTTATTTACAGATAAATAATAATGGTTTAGTGGTAATATAAGGAATATCAATTTCATTTATGTCTATTTTTCGTTGACAAAATTATGTATAGCTTTAAAATACTTAATTATTTGGATGTCCTGATATAAATTGGACAAACTCCTCTTTCAATAAAAAATGTTATTAAAATAAAATAAAAAAACATAAGAAAAATTTAAAAAAAAAAACTTCTTATGAGATTTCGTTTTAAACATTTAAATATATTGAATCGGTCCAGCAGAAGAATGATATAAATAATAATCCAGCAGAAGAATGATATAAATAATAATCGATTACTTTGTCTTTAAAAATAAGATTTTTTTTTTTTTTGAGAAATTGTGATATTGTTATAAAGTTTTTCAATTTTCTTATTTTTTTTAATAAATTGATTGTTTTCAATTGTATTAATTATTTCTTTACAAATACACCATTAATTCATATATTTTGTTGCAGCTAATAATTAATACTTTGATGAGAATATAAATTTATTATCTGTCTTCAAAGATAAATTTATATAAACAACATTAATTATTAATAAATTATATACAATTGTCAACTTTTTTTCTTTTAATTTAACCAATAAAGTTCTTTATTTAACAAGGAAAGGGTAATAAAATAAATTAGAGTACATACCACAATTAGATTTTCACAATTCCTCACTCTAACTTTAGTTTTGAAGTAGTTCGATTAGAGTCTAGAGTTAAAAAACATCAAAACAATTTTAAGGATAAGGCATTAAAAAAAAAAGTAGCATGATTCCTAATGTTATTTTTTAACAATAGATGGTGCCAGACCATACAGCAAAACCATGACGGTGAAGGCAAGAAAACATAATTGAGTTGATGTAAAGAATTATTTACTCTAAATATGTGTACGTGGAAGCAAGTGGCTAGCAAAGTGTTGACAACGAAGAGGGTTGGACCAACTGCTTTAGTAAAAAATGGCAAAATGATTTAATAATAAGTAAATGTCTTCGGAACTTTATTATAATTTTACAAATTAGGAAAGTGTTGGATTGAGGAGTAATTTTAGGCAATTAAGAATTAATGTTGAAATTGAGTCCTGCTGATGCCAAAAATAGGAAAAGGGAAGTGGTCCTTGATGAATTATTGAATCAATATAACTTGTTAATTATGATCAATTTTATGATGTACATGTAAGTTTTATTAGACATAGCTATTAACTATTTTCTTAACCCGATTTCCAAGGGAAAATTCATTTACTATTTAAGTCTAATCGCGTAGGTAATTGTATCACTAATTTAAGTAGTTAATCGTAGTAATGTTTAAGATGTTGGTTTGAGTTTGATTTGTATAATTTTTTTATCGATTCAAAAATATTTATTCATTTAAATTAGTTAAATATAATTAAGGTTATTAAAATAAAAATACTTAATTGTACTTCTGATCTCTTTATTATTATTATTATTATTTATTATTATTATCAATTCACGTAATTGATTATTTAATGTTGGTTTAATTACAGTTTTGATCCTCCTATTTTAACTAAATCGCAAAAGTAGTCTCCATATTTTGTTTCTCCCCAAACAAAATTTTAGTTTAAAATTTAATAAAATTTTATTAAATTGTTTATTTTCTAAACAATGTCTAAGGGTATTTATTAACTTTTTTATTTTTATTTTTTTAATTGTCATCTAAAATTATGTATGTTTAATAAAATGAATTTAATTGGATTTTGTTAGCAGTTTTTATTAGCAAAAAGTTTTTCCTACAATTTTATGGATTTTCATTTATTACTTATTTAACAATTACTTTAATTTTTTAATTTCACATGTATCGTCAAAATTTATTC
>JBBPBT010000659.1:4886499-4903214 GCA_037974875.1 Cicer bijugum
ATGATAAATAAATAAATAAAGATAATAACTAAATTTGAAATAAGTCAATTAAATAAATCCCTCTCTCAAATTCTTTTGTTAGACTAAACTAATAGTTTTTAATATTTGATATTTCGCTCAAATTCTTTGTCCGAAAAAAAATTAACTTTCAATTTAGAGATTCAAGTATATTTATATTGAATTTTGATATTTTCTATTTAATCTTTTTAACCACAACCCAAATATACACAAAAACATAATCAAAATATATTTATCCACGCCGTCAGTAATCAAGAGATTAATGTGTTTTATAATTTCTAGACTCGAAGTACAAAATAACAAAATAAAATTACAGTTAACAATAATATCTATTTTAAATTGTGATTAGCTATAGTCTATTAGATCATGATTACACTTGAAATTCTAATGGTGTTTGTAGTTAATCCCAAGCTCCACCAGAGGGACAAGTTAATCCCAAACTTTAAATATAAGTGACATGACATCTTTCAACTTGTGGAAAACTAGCTAGCTTTGATTTGATTACTAAAATTATTTATGAGCTTTTTGTCAAGTTGTAATGTATAACAAAAGTCTTCTCTCAATTAGAGGAATGCATAATTAAATTTTTCTTGTTTTCACTAAAAAAAAGTCTAATAATGTGGTTCTTAAGAATATATTGTATACAAAGTGGCTTACCAACTATGTACATCATTATTATTGTGAAGCACATGAACTATTAAGAAATTATTCAATAATATGAATCAAAGAATATGATGTTCATAGAATATGATTTTCAAAGAATATCCAAATTGACACTCATCCTAATCTCTTATGTCTTTGGTAAAAAATTATATATAATTCTTCTTCAATTTCTTATTTTTCTACTTCTCTTGCACTAATTTTAGTGAGTTCTGTACATTTTTTCAACTTTAATATATGCTTGACATTAAATTGGACTCCAATCTAAAATTAAATCTGGGCTTTTTCGCTAACCCATAAAAAGGTAATAAGAAACATCCTTGATATATTTATTAGTGATGTGTGTTTCACCACCATCAGAATTGATTTTATGAATAAAAAAAAATACTGTTTCTTACTCCTTAAGTGACAAAATATAAATAAAAATATATCAGAGAAAATTAATATAAGTAAATATATAATTTTTATTAATTTATTTATATTTATATTTTGTTATAGATTAAATAATTATTCACGTTCTCTAGTTCAATGAAAATGCAGTTGTTTCAAGAACCGTTAATTATATTGTGAAGTTATTTTTAATATGAATTTCGTTAGAAGTTGTGTTAACTTATTTCAAGGTACAAAACACTTAATGGTAAATGAGTTATTCACCATTGTGGCTCCTTTGTAGTTATAGTGTTTGGAAACTTCAAAAACATCTCTTAATGTATTTTTTTAAAATAATTTTATTGATACTAACAAACAAACAAATGTATTTTTCCCTTCTCTCAATTCGATCATTTTCCTCTTCACAAATGATTTTTTTTTCTTCTTTATGATAACTTATTTGTCTGCATAAGGTTTTAATTATTATACACATGTTTGTGTTCAGCAACAAAAAAAAGTGTACATGTTTATGCAAAATGGCTATATATTTTGCTTATAGCCTTATATGATAAGGGGTGTGAAGATGGCAAACGTTGAAACTACTGTATAAATTAATTATCAATTACTACATTATACATCGATTTGGTAATAATAAATTTAAATTTTTTACAATTGATCACTTTTATAAATGATCTATTGTAGATCGGTACTTAAAAGTCATTTGAAATTTTAATGACAGTTCATAAAGTTCTTTTAAAAAAATACTATTATTTAACGACTCTACTTATTGTACGATTGAAACAACAATTTAATTGGTATTTAGTGTCGATTCGAGATGGATTGAGTTTTGAGTGACATATTTATTTTTCTTTATTTTTTTTGAATTGACTTCCATTGAATCACAATTTCAAATATAAAAAGGAGTAAAATCATTAAATTATATTTTGAAATAGTATTGCTAGATTATGTTTAGAATTTCGAACTACTTTTAACCTTTGAGTCACAGTAAACCCTTGTTTGTATGATAATTTATGTTCAATATTATAATTTAATATAGTATTATAGCTTACCAATTTGCACAAAACTATCTATGCACCAAACGGGATGTTAATTAAATAAATTTATAAAATGAGACATTAAACACCTTACAATCGACTTTGTAAGATCAATGAGAGGAAAACACACTTAATATTAGTTATCAAAACTTAAAACAAATCCCTAAAATAAGTGTTTAACTTATCAGCTTTGTTCCAGGGATTGTAGTTGCACAATTAGCAAACTCAAGTGACATTCAAGCTGCAGTTGAACTGATTATAAAGTATATCAAAGATGATGTCTACAATTAGAATTAAGTGAGAAAAAACAAGTTATTGTTATTGTGTTGTAGGTTTATATATATATATATATATATATATACAAATTTCGGATTTTTTCTTTTATCACGGTTTGAACCCAACTTTTTCTCTCTATTTCTTTAAGTATATTAAAAAAATTAGATAATAAATTAATTAATATATCTGTTTGTTTGTAGATTGTTTGTTAAAGTTCACTTTTTTATCTTGTAATTTTATACGAGGCTTTGATTTTTTTTTCTTTTTAAATGGTGCTTATACTAATTAGGGAAACGAAAGAGTAATTTATAATTAAGTCCTAGCTGGCTTGGTGAATAGTTGATGTTTGATGGATATTAAAGAAGGCTGTGGATGCATGATAAGTGTATTTCTCTATTTGGGTGTTTAAGTGAGTTTGGTATATTTATAATTATTATTTATAATTTTGTTAATGTTAATATTTAATAAATAAATAATTCCTTCAACTTGTTGACTTTTAAAAAGTTATTAAATATATTTTATGATAAATTTATATAATTATATATATTTTTTATCTTAGAACATATGATAAATATCATTATAAATAATTCATATAACTGTCAGGTTTTAAATTTGAATCAAAATAATACAGCAAATTTAAATCTAAAATAATATTTTAATATAACAATATTGATAATTGTCACGAGTTCGAACTAATTAAAATAACATTTTTAATTTAATAATATTGATATTTATTTATTAAATTAATATTTAAAAAATATATAATTATATTTTAATGACATATATTTATTTTAATATAATTTATTTAGTTAAATCATAAAAAGTGAAAAAGAGAGATATAAACACCGTAAAGGCTCATTTAGAGGCATTTCATTTTATAAAACTATTTCATATATATATTTTTTTTTAGTTTCGAACAACTATTTAAAAATCACAATTTATGCAATCGAATATATTACTAGGTTGACTATGTCGCTCTCTTTAAAAGGTTTCACGACACTACCTAAATTATACAAGCCAGACTATCAAACTCATAATTGTTTTAAACAACCCATATTTATTGTATCAAAATTTCACTGCATCGTAGAAAGTCGTTTTAGAATTACACTCTCAATATAACAATTAAAATCATTTGGCGTAATTGCAGTTTTGATTCTCCTATTTTAGCTGAATCGCGAAAGTAGTCTCCCATTTTGTTTCTCTCCAGTTTTGGTCCCCAAGTAGAATTTTGATCCAAAACTTCATGAAATTTCATATATTTTTTTGCATTTATTGAAGTCACATCAGACCTCAATATCTCATTTACAACAATTGTACCTGAAAAATATGATCATAAATGGTGTAGTGCGACTTTAAAAAATGAAATTTCATCAAATTTTGGACCAAAATTCTGTTTGAGGACCAAAACTGGGGAGATACAAAATGGGGGACTACTTTCGCGATTCAGCTAAAATAGGGGGACCAAAATTGCAATTAAGCCAAATCACTTTCAATATGACGATTAAAGTCGCTCACAATATAATATTATGACCACTAAAAATCGACGAGACTACGACATAAAATCGCTCTAAAAGAATAGTAGTCTTAGGATCACTCAAAAGTGGACAAAACAACGACATAACAATCGCTCTATAAATCAAACGGAATATGATACAAAATTGATCTAAAAATCGAAGGAATTACGCTATAACAACCGCTCTAAAATAAAAGGGATTATGGCTTAACAACCGCTCTAAAAAAATAAAAGAACTACAACATAACAACTGCTCAAAAAATTGAAGAGACAGCGACAAAAAGAAAGGGGAGAAGTGACTCAAAAATCAATCGAGTAAATCAGAAAATAGAGAAAATAGAAAGTTGAGAAATACGTATAACTTTGATGTACTTTAAAAATAGTTTGAAACTCATTATATACTAATGAAAGAAAATTCACACATATTTTCTATCTAATGTGAGATTTTTATTATTTATAGAGTTGAAAATTATTTAATAAATGAAAATTTTTCAATTTGAGACTTCAATAAATTTTTAAATTCGCATAATAATATATTCTATATTCCAAGTCCAACATTTTTATTTCTTAAAATTTATATTAATTTTATCAGCTAATAAAAAATAATAAGTTAATCCTAAAATTTTAATTTAATTTAATTAATAAAATATTAATATTAATATCATATTCTAAATTAAAATTCTAAATGTCAAAATTATACTTGAGTTTAGTATGTTTATCATATCCTTTATAAGAACAAAAATTAAAAGATTGTGAAACGCAGCTTTGACGCATGAACAACCCAAGAGTAGAAACCAAACTCATGATTGCTATAGCATTTTATTTTATGAATTGAATAATAAAAATATCGTTTGACATTAATTAATATACACTCATTTGACTCCTAATGACTAGATTTGCGGTTGTTTGTTTCATAACTGTCTGCACCAAAAAGGACGTTGATGTGATATCTATAAAAAATCAACCATAGATGTGTGATACACTTTTTTTCTTAAAATATAAAATATCACAATCACTAATTTTAACACAAGCATCTCAAAAATTTATTTATTTATGTTATTTTATATTTATATTTATATTTTGTGTGTGAATATTTATATTTATTAAGCTATCTATTAATTTTGAAATATTATCAATTATTTTATAGTGATAACTACCATCACTTTAAGGGGAAATTAACATAAAGAAGTGATATATAATTTAAATGTGCTGAAAAATTCTGAACTTGTTTTATACTTTTAGATTACCTTCTTATTTACTCGGTTAATTAATCAATTAACAATAACAAAGAGTTAAGGACCCAATCATTGAGGAATGAGGCACACACAACCTCCCTCCTCTCTCTTCCAAGCAATAACATATCAACATCATTTTTAATTCATTAAAAATTCAGAAATAATAATATATATAAAAAAATTAATTGCTATAACAGATATAAAGAGTTTTATAATGTCTTTCTACACTATTTACAACAATTATTTATAAGTGAATCATTTGTAATGACTCTTCATACTATGGATGCATTCTAATTATTTACGAGAATAATTTTGATAAAAATAAAATATTTATTAAATTTAACAATTAACTTAAAATGTATGTAATTTAAAATTTAGTCTAAATGTATCTTAATTTTATTTTGTTTATATTTAAAACAAGAAAGAATATTCATTTTTGATTATATATTTTTAGACGTCATTTTCGAATATATATTGTTATAATTTATTTATATTAATAATAATAATTACTTTTCATATTCGTCTCTCTGTGTCTTAGCACTGCATCTTCACCGCAACTTGTTCCAACTTCAACTCCCAACTTCAACTACGCTTAATCTCTGAGATCCAAAAACTTCATCTTTTCCATTTCACCACCCAATTTTTCATTTCAATTTTTCAATTTCAAGATACATTTCGAAGCTTCCGCCGTTGTATTTTTTGGGGGTTTTCGATTCTAACATAGTTGTTGTATTCTAGTACCTGTTCCTGTTTTTCTTCTTTATTTTTCAACCGCAGAAGCTGTATTGGTTTCTTAACTTTACTGGGTCGTAGTTTTTATTGAGCTTTGTTCTGGCTACAATTGAAATTTTTCACCTTTTGATTTGTTGAGGATTTGGTTTTCTCTTTGCGTTTTGACTATACTCTTTTAAAAGTGGGAGCTTGGGGTGATCTGGATTTGAAATTAAGAAGAGGGTTTTTATGCTTTAGTTGCAAAGATGCATCCTGATCAGAGAAAAAAGGTAAAGTTACTCAACTAATATGTGGGTAGATAAGATTAATTTGTAGATACAATATTTGGTTTAAACTCTTCATGATTAAAATTTTGTTCTTTAATACTATCTATTATTATGAAGTTGTAAATGTAAACTCTTCCAAGTTTCCGGGAACTGTTTTTCTAGTTTTTCTTTTCTGTTTTGGTTGTATTGTGGATATGAAATCCGTTTCTGGTTTAGAAGAAATAACTGTATGTATGAGGTAGTGTTGGTTTATAGCACCGTTGTCAAATAGCTGTTATAGTGGTAGTGTAACAAAAGTTGATCAAATAACTATTGTTTTGCAATATGCTATTTAGTGGTTATACCTTCGTTATAGCACTGTACTTTAGTGGAATTTGAACAAACTGCTACTTTATGCAATGTACAATTGATAACACTAGTTTGTAGGAGATTGTGCAGAAAGTTTTTTGTCATTTAAGATTTGATTGTCTGTTATCTGTTGACCATTGCAATGGATTAATTTAGCCCTCATTGCCCATCTTGTTTCAGTGTACATTTAATATAACAAATTCGTATTTAATGCATCAACTATCTTTTATCCTCTAAATTTAATTATACCGAGTAAATTCCTCATATTGGATTTAAAGTACTCCTAAAATATTTTTACTTTGTTAATGTTTGAGAGAGAGGTCAAATCTAATGCACTCTTTGTTATATTTAAGTTAACCTTGGTTATGCCGATTTTTTAAGACATTAGACCTACTTCTGTCACTCTTTGTTCATGGTTGGGTGCAAAAGTTACCACACTGATCTTGCAAATTGCTGGTATGAAAATATGGAGCATCATTTTGTTTTGCTTTTTGTTACAATATGTATGTTGCAGATCATTTTAACTTATTTGATGTTTTTGGTTTGCTTTGCTTTGTATCTTTGTTAAATAGTACGGTTTGCTATGTTTATGCAGTCATCTGTGGATGTAGATTTCTTTACTGAATATGGTGAAGGGAGCAGATACAAAATAGAGGAAGTGATTGGTAAAGGAAGCTATGGTGTTGTTTGCTCTGCATATGATACACACACTGGAGAAAAGGTTGCTATAAAGAAAATCAATGACATATTTGAACATGTATCAGATGCCACTCGCATTCTTCGTGAGATTAAGCTTCTTAGACTTCTACGGCATCCGGATATTGTGGAGATCAAGCATATTTTGTTACCTCCTTCAAGAAGGGAATTCAAAGATATATATGTTGTTTTTGAACTTATGGAATCTGATTTACATCAGGTCATCAAAGCAAATGATGATCTAACACCGGAGCATTACCAGTTTTTCCTCTATCAGCTTCTACGAGGATTGAAGTATATACACACAGGTTATGATCATTTTGGCTAGGTTTTTTTATTCTTAGTTTGCTTACTGTTGCATATTTACTTTTGTTATTGCATGAAACTAATTGCTAAATTATATGATCATAGTTGCTGATCTTAAACTTTGTAATGGTCTTGTAGCAAATGTTTTTCACCGAGATTTAAAGCCAAAAAACATTTTGGCGAATGCTGATTGCAAACTGAAGATTTGCGACTTTGGTCTTGCCAGAGTAGCTTTTAATGATACACCTACTGCTATATTCTGGACAGTAAGAATATTTCCCCCTGAAACTATCACCTTAAATACAGCTCTCATCAGTTCATCAATCTTAATTCCAGTTGTTTTCTAACAGGACTATGTTGCAACAAGGTGGTATAGGGCTCCTGAGTTGTGTGGATCCTTTTTCTCCAAGGTGCAATTTATGCTGTGATTATTATTTAAGATTCTTGTTTTATTTATTTATTTATTTTTATATATTTACACCTGCCTGATATTTGAAAGTTTTGGTCCATCCTTTTTCATCCTCCCCCACCACCTATTCTTGTCCTTCTTGCTTCTTTTCTCAAAACTAATATCCTTGGACTTATGTGTTTTTTGCATTTTATGGATAGCATAACATCGGGGATTGGTTTTTGAAAGAAAAAAACCTAAGCAATCCATGTTTGTTTTTTCTCATGATGAATTTGTCAAGTAGTAGTTTCACTTTTAATCGTTCTAAAGAATATATATTGTTCTCCAAAGTTCCAAGTCATGCTGGCTATGATTAATGTAACTAGCTAGAAGTTTGAACGATAATAATACAACATTCCAAGTCATTCTCTCACCTCTGATTTTCCATCTGCATGTGTTTAGGATAAGTACTCAATCACACATTCTAAACATTGGACTACTTCATCGAATATGGTTTAACAGTGTCTTTTGATGTCTAACTACTGCCAACTCTCATCTGGTCTATTCGTTTGAACTCTCAGCCACTTTGGTATTAACGGGGGTACATGTGTAGGAGAGCAGTACTTTCATCGAATTTATGTTATATTCTTATCACTTTTATGATTCTTTGGACCTCAACTACTTGGCTTAAGGCCAAGTTTTACTTTTAATTACACTGTAAAGCTTATTCTGGATGTTTGTATGATTTAAGTTTTAAACACATCGGTGCCTTTTTTTTTGTTTCTTATGCTAATATGTTTTTGTGAAAAGTAGTTAGTTTCATACTTGTGTGTGTTACTCTATCAAATAGTAGATCAATCATGTTTGTTAAATGATGACCTATAATGTTTTTATGCATCTGTGTACATGTCACTGATTTATTATTCTGAAACTCTATGTATATATGATCGGAATTTTTTATTTTCCAGTATACACCGGCTATAGACATATGGAGCATTGGCTGCATTTTCGCAGAACTTTTAACTGGGAAACCTCTTTTCCCTGGCAAGAATGTTGTCCATCAACTGGACATCATGACTGATTTTCTCGGAACACCATCTCCTGACGCCATTGCAAGGGTCTGTTCAGTTTTTCTTCCTCTTACCAACTTATTTATTTTATTTTGTTACTTATTGGTAATATATTAATAGGTACGGAATGAGAAAGCTCGGAGATACTTGAGCAGCATGCGCAAGAAGAAGCCAGTTCCTTTCTCACAGAAATTTTCTAATGCAGACCCCCTTGCTCTACGGTTGTTAGAAAGAATGCTGGCATTTGAGGCTAAGGATCGGCCTACTGCCGAAGAGGTTGAATCTTGATGTCCAACTATCTGTACTTAACTTTCTCTTTTATATCTTGGTTAACAGGGTATTTTGGGCCTAATAATTTCAGGCTCTAGCAGATCCATATTTTAAAGGCTTGGCCAAGGTCGAGAGAGAACCTTCTGCTCAGCCAGTTACTAAGATGGAATTTGAATTTGAGAGGCGGAGGATAACAAAGGAAGATGTACGAGAGCTTATATACCGAGAAATATTGGAGTACCATCCAAAGATGTTAAAGGAATTTCTAGAGGGAGCAGAGCCAACGGGTTTCATGTATCCAAGGTTTTGTATAAAACATGTACCCAAATTTTTGTTTCACATGAATCACATCTCAAATCTTTTGCATTGGTTAAAGCTTTTTATGAGCTCATTTAATCATTTCTTTTGCTTGATATTATTACTTAGCGGTTTATAAATTTGGACAACCTATTGGTTCTACAATTTATACTTTTACTTTTCAAAGAGTCTATATTTAAGGTACCTTGTTTACTTACATTTAACATAGACATGAGTTATGCCTAAAAAATCACATTTATTGAAGGAAGTGCAAAAAAAAGTCCCAAGGCATATGAGTAAAACAACCTCTATTGTCTTTTCTCTTATGGTAAAATGTAAAAGGACACCCGATTTTTGATTTTCAAGTGAATGCAAAAATTTAAGCATCTCTTTTAGACATACATACATACATACATAATATTGTGATTCCTAATGTTTTTTCGGCCTATTCTTATCCTCCATTTCTGCCTTTTACTTTTCTTTCTAAAACAAATTCCTCTTTCGTGGAAGAAAATATTTGGATTGTTAATCATGAAGTGTGCACATTTTCTAGTGCTTTCATTTGTATGTTTTAATTCCCCCATACATGTGGACCTTGAAGGTGATTGTTCTTTTCCACACACTCAGGGTATTTTTAATACATGCTGTTTGACATGTGTATCACTATATGTTTTCTTTATGAAAATTTATCTGATCAACAATTGTAAAAAATTCATTCTTTATGGGAATGTGGATTTTTGGTTTAGCATTTTAATTTGGAAGGATGTATTGTAGTTTTATTTGTTTGTTTCTACCCCTAATTTATGTAGTGTGTAAGTTGAGTCTCTGATTTGCCCCCTTCTTTGTTCCCAATCTATTTTGTATAGTGCTGTTGACCTTTTCAAGAAGCAATTTGCATATCTCGAGGAGCATTATGGCAAAGGGGGAACCGTTGCTCCACCTGAGAGGCAGCACGCTTCGTTGCCAAGGTACGATAATTTGTTACTGCTTTTCTGAAACTTTCTGCTTTCTTCTGTGGCTGTTGCCGATATTTTATCTTGACAAATGCCAAAGTCACCTATATATTTGCTTTGAAATTGCCTACTGTCTCTGCTGATTTGAGGCTGTACATGCAGGGCATGTGTGTTATATTCTGATAACACGATGCAGACTACGGCTGAGGTTGCAGATGATCTATCCAAATGTTGCATCAAAGAAGTTGAGAAACCGGCAGTAGATAGGAGTAGCGCTGTTCCAATGACCCGGCTTCCTTTACAAGCTCCTCAAAATATTCAAGGTGGATGATTAACTTCAGTAATTTTTCTTGCGGGTCTTCCTTCCTTGCCTGTAATACACACATGGCAGGTATTACCTAACAAGTGTGTCGTATGGCTCATGCCTTCTTGAGTCTTGTGTCAATTGAACTAGTCTCTCCTTCAACCAATAAGAGGTCGTTACTGCATGTGCGCAATACATATAATTTCTTCAGCCACATGATGGGGATCATGTATGAATGAATGGCTGAAAGCAAACTGGTTTTATTGTTAACAAATGAAATACTGAAATAGAGCTTTGAAGTTCTTTGAATTATTTTGGTGACTTACTTTTTTTGTCATCATACTCCAGGTGTTGCTGCAAGACCTGGAAAAGTTGTTGGTTCTGTAATGCGTTACAACAACTGTGGGGTGGCAGTGGCGACAGAAACCGAACAGCGGAGGGTGGTTAGGAATCCATCTGTTTCAGCTCAGTATGCTACTTCAAGCTGTTCATATCCAAGGAGAAATCCGAACTATAAAAGCGAGAGGGCAGAAAATGATGGGATTGAAAGTTCTAATGAGCTGCAGCCAAAGCCTCAATATAATATGACAAGAAAAGTTGCTGCTGCTCAAGGCGGAGCAGGTGGCCAGTGGTACTGACATAATGTTGAATATATATAGTCTAAAGAAGGTCTTGATACATGGATTTAATGTGCTACGCCTAATCTTCTTGATCTTCTGAACTGCAAAAATTTGAAGTGGCATAACCATGACAATGTACAATGATCAACCAAAGGTAGAGCCTGAGAGACTCACTTCTAATCTAAAGAACAAGTTTCTAGCGGACGACTTCATCGACTGGTAGTTCGGAACGGTGATCTGCACAGTCCAATTGATGGATTTTCTTACACTCTACTCTAATTTGTTAAGTAACAGAAACACAAAAGACCTGATAGATAACTCATGAACTTGAAGGCAGAACGGTTGCTTCATTGCAGAACTGAAGTTGTTACTTTATCGTGGGTACCATCTATAAAATTAAAGATAATATATTTTAAAAAGGAGATTGATTTGTAGTCAAAATCATAATCTCTTGTATCTCTCTCTAGTTCTTTTGAGTAACTTAATTTGGTGTTAACAAATGAGACCACCTAAGTGCCTAAAGAATTTTAATTCCTTCAAACTATATGTAAGCTTACTCAACTGATTTCTATACTTACTCAATATAATAGTTAAGCTATCTTCGTAAATCTACGATTGTTCCAAACGAGGTCTATAGATATTTTGAATTGTTCATAGTTTTTTTTTTTTTACTATAAGCAAATCACACACTAAATGAATAACATTAGTTTCTTTGCAGGCCCTAGTTTATACAAAAATGACAACCAATCTCAACAAAAGTTTACACTAAAATTATTATATAGATTACAAATAAAAAAAAGTTTACTACATATTGACTATTAACAGAAGATTCATATATGAAAAAGATCAGAACAACTAAAATTTATGTAAACACATTACAAACAAAATTCACATATAGACTATGAAGTATGAACAGAAGATTCAAATAGATATGTGAAGTTCAGTTATTGAGTATAAATACAAAATACTAGTATATTACCACGCGTGGTAGTTGATGTATAATTTTGACCAAATATCATCTTCAAAAATCACTTGAATCTTAATTACTACACTTTACAGTAATAATAATCTCCATGATTCGAAGGCTTTTGAACTCTTCTCTCACCCATCTTCCAATTCCATCTCTACAACCACCACTCAAAACAAAATCCAAAAACAACTTTAACTTCTTCTTCCCCATTTTGAATTCAACTACCCATAACCGTCTCTCTCACATGGGTGATGCCCGCAGACCCTCACCGGTCCCCATCCCATCTCTCGACAAAGCCGACCGCTCCGAACTGCTCCGTGCCCTAGAAGCTTCCTTAGGTTCGTCCTTCAGTTCTGAACCTCTAAACCCTAGCCCTAACCCTCTCATAATCGTAATCAGTGGTCCCAGCGGCGTCGGAAAAGACGCTCTCATCTCCCGCCTCCGTGACTCCCGTCCTGGTATCCACTTCGTCGTCACCGCCACCACTCGTCCCCGGCGTCCCTCCGAAACCGACGGAAAAGACTATCTCTTCGTTTCAAAAGACGAGTTCTTAAAAATGGTGGAAAAAGATGAGCTTCTCGAGTACGCTTTGGTTTACGGCGATTACAAGGGGGTTCCAAAGCAGCAGATTAGGGATTTCATGGCGAAAGGATATGACGTCGTTTTGAGAGTTGATATTCAAGGTGCGCAGACTTTGAGGAAGGTTTTGGGGAAATCAGCTGTTTTTGTGTTTTTGGTGGCGGAGAGTGAGGTGGCTATGGTGGAGAGGTTGGTTGATCGGAATACGGAGACGGCGGAGTCGTTGCTTGTTAGAATTGGAACTGCTAGAGAGGAAATGAAGCATGTGAAGAATTTTGATTATGTTGTTGTGAATGCTAAGGATAAGCTTGAGAATGCTGTGAAATTGTTGGAGTCTATTATTGATGCTGAGAAAGCTAAGGTCCGTCAAAGGACTCTTCTTATTTAGATTCATAGATATTTGTTTGTTTTAATTACATTGTTCTAGTATCATCTGTTTATTTTATTTGTTGATTTCATAGGGTATTTTTGTGTTGTTCCAAGTAATTGAATTTAGTTGGTTGTAATGCTTCTAGTTAATGAACTGATTCAGTAAGCTAGTGGCTTAAACATAAATGCAAATTGCCAGTAGGATTTAATTTATGTACTTGAGTCCTGCTTCTGCTAATTCATGGATTAGTTTTGAAGGTGGAAAATTATATGGTTATTACAAATTGTTTTCATTTTTTCTTGGAGTTTTTAGAAAGGATTAATTAAAGATCCTAACTTCTGTTAAGTTAGTTTCAACTGTTATCAAGCGTTTTCTTGATTTCAATACTGCTGAGTTTTTGTAGTTTAGTAATATCATCCAGAATCATATAGGGTCTTGGTTGAAGGTCCAAGCCATAATTTTTTCCAAATTACTACTGGTAGGAAAGATGAGTATTTACTATTTTATAGGCTTAAATTGTTGTTATCATCATTGTACTACAGTATTTATTATATTTTCATCCTAAGTTTCACTAGGCAGTGTTTGTTTTAGTGAAATCTTTTGCCTTTTAAAGTTAGGAAATTGGGGATGAACTTCATTGAAATTCAAGGTTATTAGAGGAAGGAGGGGTTGGGCTGCAAACTTTGCTCTAGCACGTCGTCTTCTCCCATTCGAAATTTCAAATCTCCTCCAACTCCAAGGGATTGTTATTTGTGCAAACCAATGCAATTTGATCAGCTGAAGTAATATGAGTAAAAGTGCATTTGATTTATGCTTTGATTTACAATAGGTCTGATTTATACTATAAATTCAGATATCTATACTTGATTTACAATAGGTCTGATCTTTTTCTGGACTCTGCTGTGACGGATTTTGTAATACGATGTTTTTGTCTTTAGGATTGTGATTGTATATAAAAATCAAATTATAATTTTAACTATTTTTATCTGAAATGATTATTTTATTTTGTATTTCGCCTTCTAGATATTATTTATTGTTTCAAATGTGAAAGTGCAACTTTTTACATTTCCTGACATAAGTGACAAGGCGGTTTTATGAAAACTTTTAAGGTTTTATGCGTTACTCTACTAAATCTCTCATGTATTATGGATTCAATTGTTTGAATTACAACATTCAACATGTGATGTTCTTCTGATGTTATCATTTATTATTATGGATTGTAGGGATGCATCTACCCTAAATTGAGTCATGTAAAAGATCTCAATAGCTGATGCATGCACAAGTATGATAAATTATCAATGTACTAAAGTATCATTTGTTAGTTATCTCATTACCAATTGAGATATATTATTTTATTTTACAAAAGATCGTCAAATTTTTACAAAACAGTTACCTTTTGTTTTACCTCTTGACTGTCATAGTTTGAGTGCAGATGGTAGGTTATTGAACACGGTAATTTACTTATTGAGATTATTTGGTTCATGAGGTAGACTAAAAATCTTGTTGGTATGAAAGATGAATGGTTGAATATGAAAGAGTTAGATTTTTATGGTCATTTTAATTTGTCTTGCATCACCTATCTAAATCTTGATGTTAGTCTGTTTTGCTGGTTCATTTCTTTCTTCGGCGTGTTTTTTTCGTTACATCTTAAACAGAAAACATAAAACTTACATAAGCAAATTACAGCCAAGTCTATTTCTCATCAGAGATGATTACATAAGAGAAGGAGGCTAATCCCAGTTTCTTCCTTTGTATTTGATGGCTAAAAGGATTTAATAAGTCTTTAGATCTTATAAAATTTTATTTTTAGTCCTTATAAAAAATTCTTCAATTTTTTAATCTTAAACTTTTTTTTATTCACTTTAATTCTTTGATTTGAACTTTTTTTTAAAAAAAATTGTTATTTTGAGTCTCTATAAAATCAAAAGAGAGATTAAAAGTGTATAAATTTTTTTTAATGATTAAACTTAAAAGATAATAATTTTGTAGCGACTAAACAATCTAATATTTTTATAAAATAGCTTTTTCTTTTTTATAATAAAATGTACCTGATGTTTAGTGATTTAAATATTATCAAGTTACTTTACATGAGTTAAAAATAAATTAAAATGAAATGAAAATTGAAATAGACCGAAAGAAAAAAAGCATGAACACAAAAAAACACTCAGTTCTGTTTTACGTGTACGCCTAAATTAAACAATCTTAAGAAGAAAAAACATGCTCCACAAGCAAGATGGCATGCGTGGAACCTGAAGAATCAATATGTGAGGTTCTTATTTTCTCCTTTTGCCTACGCTTTCTGGGACCCAACAACGAAAATGAAAGAATAAACGATGAAGACCCCAATTATTATATTCTTCCCCATAAGGACTCTAATTGAACCAATATTCAATTATGAGCTATCTATCTTTCCCTTCTGTTAAAGGAATATTAGTATACAATTATGAAATAAACAATATTGTTAGTTGTCTATAAAATATAAAATCTAATTCAATTGCAATGTCTATATTTAGATTGAACATTTTTTATGATATACTTCATTCAAATTTGAGAATTTTGATTTGCGCATATGAAACTGCCCTTTTATATTCCTAATTAACTAACTAACTAGTTATATGATCAAAATAAATGGCCATGACCATTTGACTATGTTCCAAGGGATTAATGCCTTGCATGATATTTTAATCATTACAACAAATATTTACATATTTTATTGAATAATAAGATGATGGACAGCACGCATGAGCAACTTAATTAGCCATAAGCTAAGGCATTTTTCATAAATTGTTTTTGAGTCATATCATAATCTAATCGTGCACTCCAAGCCACAACGACGAGTTTCTCCATACGATACACTGTCTCATTTTAACATATAAAGAAACTAATGATGGCAATACTGAAATTTGCATGTTACTTTACTTTCACATTATCCAATTTTGGCGGCATAAAGCTTATGCGGGTTGATAGACATCATAAGAAAAATAATATGATATATTTATTATATCTTCTCTTAATTTATTTTTTATGAATACATATAATATGATAAAGTAATTATAAATTATGTTATATCATGTCTCTATAACTATAAATCGGTAACATAAATTAAAAATAATAATTTATTAAATTACTCTTATAACATATAATTTAAAATATATAAAATTGAAATGTAATAAAATAATAAAATTTGATATTAATAGTTAATTTTTAAAAAATATGGATGATTTATGACAATAGTACTTTTTTCATTTTATAAATTTAATAAATTATTATTCAAAATTATAAAATTCTGAATATTAATTTAGATTTTTAAAATAAATATAATTTCTTACATGAGTAGTTTCTTCATTTAGATATAATATATATATCATATCTTTATTATTGAACTTATCTAACAAGTAAATTAAAATTATTTAGTTATTC
>JBBPBT010000659.1:4903751-4918392 GCA_037974875.1 Cicer bijugum
AAAAAAAACTAACTGACTAATACTTTGTCCAGGAACAAATATATAAATTCAAATTAAGTATTCGATTGGATAGTAGGTTGCTAGAATTTTTCTATCCCATATATTAACTAATTATAGATACGTTAAAATAGAAAGTTTATGAGTCCTTTATTTTCTTAAAAACAAAATTATAATTAAAAGTACTAGAAGAAATTTGTGATAAAACTAAATGAAAATTTCAAAAATCAAAATATTGATATTTATGTGTAAATGTCAAAGGAAAAGGAGAGTGAAATAATTAACAAACAAAATCTTTGACTTGTTACTACTAGCAGAAAAAAGATCTTCCACTCCAATAATGCAGATGGGTCCAAAGCTTATGAAATCTGTCTGAGACATCCACTTTAGCATTAATGTAACCATTAATAGACAAAGACTACAAGCCACTAACTCACATACTCCACCTAGTTGGAAGCTAACAAGAAACCTTCTAGAATAAGAAAACAACAAATAAGCTTCACAAATCAAGAGATAGTGAAAGAAGTTAACCCTTCCCCAAGTTAATAGAATTGCTATCAAAGCATAACCAATATATGCCACATACTATAAGCGTGCCCTCTAAGCTCTTCATTCTAATTCATTTAATTCTATAAATAGAAAACCAAACTTAATTAAATTTCCTCAAACACTCACCCTTTTGTCTTTTTTCATAGATATTGCAAAAAACATATATTACCATCATGGATCATAGGATTTGTGTAAATGGAGAAGGAGAAGGAGATGGAGATGGAAGTGTTTATCTACAAGTTGGTGAACTTAGGAGGCTAAGTGAAACAACAAGCAAATGCAGCACAATGTTTGAGCCTAATGGCGCTAGCAGTATAGAGAAGAGAGATAGTGATGTTGCTGATAAAGATAATTCCAATGAGTCTTCAACGACGGTTAGAGCTCCGGAAAAGAAGCTTACCCTCTTTGCGCTTCGCCTCGCCGTGCTCGAAAAAGCAGCAACTGGTTTGGGAACTCTTGGTTTTATATGGGCAACTGTTGTACTTCTAGGCGGTTTTGCCATTACTTTAGACAAAACAGATTTTTGGTTTATCACAATTATTCTATTGATTGAAGGAACAAGGATTTTCAGCAGGAGTCATGAGCTTGAATGGCAGCATCAAGCTACATGGTCTATTACTGAGTCTGGAATCTATAGTTTCCGGATGCTGAGATCGAGTTCGAGTTTTGTTGTTCAAAGTATAAAGAATCTTTGTAGACCTATTAATGCTGCTGTCAAGAAGCATAGGAGAGACACAGTGGAAGCGAATGTAGTTGCTCCGAGGTTTTGGGATAACAGAAACACAAGGACACCAACTCGGACGTGGATTAGCTCCGATGTTCCACTTCTACCATATGCTAAATGGTTTTTCATTTCAAGGCATATCAGCAAGCTTCTGTATTGGCTTCAGCTTCTTTCTGCAACAGCTTGTGTTGTTCTGTCATCAACAAAGCTTATCAGGCAAAACTATGGAGAGGTTGCTAAGGGAGATACTGATAAGAGGAATCGCAAATCTGCTCTCGATATATTTTATGCATTGGCACTGGCTGAAGCTTTGTTGTTCTTAACTGAAAAGGCTTATTGGGAGTGGAAAATCAGCTACTGTGAACTGTTGGATGAGGTTAACAGAGAGTGCGAGCTTGGGCCATCGGGGATGGTGTCTATAAGGAGATTCTTTTATGATGCTTATTCGAGGTGTGTCAATGGAAGCATATTTGATGGATTGAAAATGGATATGGTCTCTTTTGCTTTGGATCTCTTGGCCTCAAACTCACCTGATGAGGAGCTTATTGGAGCTAGAATTCTTCGACAATTCGCAAACAGTGAGAGGTTTTCAGATGATACACTTCAAAAGATTGGAATTTCTATATCTGTGGTGGAGAGACTAGTTGAGATGTTGAATTGGACAGACCACAATGAGGAAGAAATTAGGCTGTCGGCTGCGGAGATTCTATCAAAACTTGCTGGCAAAAAGCAAAACTCTCTACGCATATCCGGGATACCGGGAGCTATGGAATCAATATCATCTCTACTTCAAACTAACAGGAACTGTATGCATGCTGCTGATGAAGTTGGAGAAAAGAAACTCATATTTGATCACCCGAATTACGGGTTCTGGACATTTAACCATTTGGGACTGCTCATTCTAAAGAAACTTGCACATGATCACGACAACTGTGGAAAGATTGGAAATACAAGAGGACTACTTCCAAAGATCATAGATTTCACACATGCTGAAGAAAGGCTTCTGAAGAATGAAAATGTTACTCCGTCGCAAATTCTGACAGTGAAGAGATCGTTGCAGCTGGTGAAGATGCTGGCTAGCACAACAGGAACTTATGGAAAACATCTTAGAAAAGAGATTTCAGAGGTAGTTTTCACAATCAGCAATATCAGAGACATTTTAAGACATGGTGAGAAGCACCCTTTGCTACAGAAACTGAGCATTGAAATTTTAACTAGTCTGGCACTGGAAGGTGAAGCAACAGAAAGGATTGGAGGTACAGGTGGAGTTCTTAAAGAATTGTTTAATATATTTTTCAAACAAAGCATTCCAGAAAATCAGAAAGATGTAACAACTGTTGCTGGTGAGGCACTAGCAATGCTGGTATTAGAAAGCAAGAGCAATTGCCATCGGATTTTGAAGTTGAGAGTGTTGGAAAGGCTTGTAGAAGCATTGAAAAATCCGATGATCCGTGTCAGCGCTGCTAGAATTCTAAGAAATTTATGTACTTACAGTGGATCAGAATGCTTCAACCAGCTAAAGGGTGTCACAGCAGCAGCTCCCATAGTAAGTGTTATTTTGATTTGACCGTTATAAGTTTGTGTTGCGACTCTTGTTGCAATTACGCTGCGAACCTTTTATATTGCAATTGCAATTGCGGACCGCAATATAGAACCATGTGTTTATAGTATGTTTCTATTTTATTCAGTAAAAAATACACCCTTGGTTAAAAAGATCTTGATCAATGTTTGACCATTCTTCAACCTTGCAGGTACTTCAAGCAATCATGTCACAAGAGAACAAGCTACAAGAAGTGATGGTTGGACTAGCAGCAAATGTTTTCACATTCATGACTTCTTCTGAATCAAGCACTGTGTTTCAAGAAGCTGATATCACTGAGGCTGAACTTGCCAAAAAGTTAGTCCAGATTCTCCAGAAACATGAATATCCAGCAACAAAGGTCCCAAGGATAAGGAGGTTTGTGATAGAGCTAGCTATTTGGATGATGAAAGACAATGCAGAAAACATATATACTTTTAAGGATCTGCAAATGGAAGAGGTGTTGGAGGGTGTATTAGAGACCACATCAGAGCTTGAAAGCTTTAATGTTTTCTCTGGTACTGTCGGTCTGAATCGGCACAATCTAACAATTCACTCGCTTGTTGAGATAGCATTGAAGTTGCTGGAAGACTATTAAAATAATCAAACACAGTAAACTATTGCAAGATCATGTTGATCCAAAGAAATCACTGTAATAGTGTACTTCTTGTACATATGTGTGTGAAACATTCATGGGCTGAAAAGCTATAGCCCGACTCAGTAACTTATTCATTATATTTTTTATTCTGATTCAATGTTATTATTTCTATTAAATTATTCATAGTTTTCATTTATTTTAAAGACATAAGCTTTCAGCATTGAAACTCAAAATATTCTTGCTTTCAACAAAGGTTCATAGTTCTATAGTTACCAGATGTTTTGATGCTACAGTTGAGGCAAAAAATGAAGTTATTCTAACCACACACAGAAGAAAAACAAGTAGTTAATTATGATTAAATTGGCCTTATTAACTGAACCTAAAAGGAATTTAACCACTAACCCAATATCTAAATCTACTATTATAATTCTCTAACAGATAAAACAGACTAATTCAAATGGAACCAACACATCAAGTGTCAAAAATAGTCTCATCATAGACTACTTCCTGCATGCTGGTCTAGGCCGGTCCCTACTCACGACTTAATTACAAATTACTCGAGAAAAAGATTGTTGACTCCATATCATATCAACATTCTAGGAAATCACTTTGGAGACCACTCCTGCACCAACTGTCCTGCCTCCTTCCCTCAAAGCAAACCTTTGTCCTGTTAATAAATTAAATGATTGTTTTAAGATTATATTTTTTAATGTGGTCACACACAATAATGTTGCATATATGAAATCAAAGTAAATAATAACTAAGAAACAAACACAATGCAAAAACAGTTTCATCTACTAACTTCTACAAAATCTAGACCTCCTAAATCATTAAAAATTAAATTTCACACAAACATTATTGAATGCGATAATATGATCTTATTTAGTAATTATTCTAAGAAAGCAAAAGATGATATAAAAAAAATGATATTTATGTGATCCATCATAGATAATGCTTCATATTTATCTTCCATATAACAAATTGCATCTAGGATCGAACTTACCAGTTTCAAGAGGAACAGGTAATATCAGCTCAAAAGTTGCAGTCACATTATCACCAGGCATAACCATCTTAACATTTTCAGGTAACTGCACTTTTCCAGTAATGTCTGCAGTCCTCAGGTAAAACTGAGGCCTATAGTTAGAGAAAAATGCGGTATGACGGCCACCTTCATCTTTTGAAAGGACATAAATCTCTGCTTCAAACTTCTTATATGTTTTCAATGTACCAGGCTTGGTGATAACCTATCATTTTCATAAATAAAAAAAAAGGTTAATTTTCATAAAATGAAATGGTAAACTGCATTTATTTGTTTTATACATTAGTATTTCATAACACTTTGAATCAGAATCAGTTTCACTCACCATTCCCCTCTGTACATCATCTCGCTTAAGACCTCGTAGAAGAAGTCCGACATTATCACCAGCCTAGAAAATGGACACATAATATTCAATTAACCACCAATCCAATTTTCAAGGAAAAATAAAGTAGAGGATGTAAATTAAAAGGTTATATGATTTAACTCACTTGTCCTCTATCCAAAATTTTCTTGAACATTTCAACACCAGTTACAGTAGTCTTCAAAGGTTCACCCTGCACACAAAAGACGGATAAATACAAAAACATATACCATAAACTAAAAAACTCATGGATATGATATGATAATACACATTTAAATTCCATGTGTACCTTTGTTAGTCCCAGTATTTCAACCTCTTCACCAACTTTGACAGTGCCTTGTTCAACACGACCAGTGACAACAGTTCCACGCCCCTTCAAATACACCGAAGTAAATATGAACAAGTCTTTGCAGGAATTAGAGAACAGAATGTGGCATTGTATCATGAATGAGAATAATTTTGATATACACATATTATGGTTTGAAATTTCTACTTACCTGAATAGAGAAAACATCTTCTATTGGCATTAAGAAAGGCTTGTCAAGCTGGCGCACGGGATCAGAAATGTATTCATCCACAGCATCCATTAGTTTCAAGATAGCTTTCTTTCCAAGTTCTTCATTTGTCCCTTGCAATGCAGACAGAGCTGAACCTCTAACAATTGGGATATCATCCCCTGGAAACTTGTAGAAGGTGAGTAGTTCTGCAGAAAAATTGTTTGTAAAAGGATACACATATTAAAAAAAAGAGTTAGATTTTTCCTTCTCATTCAAATAAAATTAAAACAGTGAGGTGACTCTTCATACCACGAAGCTCCATTTCCACAAGTTCAAGTAACTCTGGATCATCAACAGCATCTACTTTATTTAGAAAACATACCAGTGATGGCACACCAACCTGCAAATAAAATTTTATGGTCTTATGATTTTGGTTAAGATTATAAGAAAATGCTTTTACATGTTAACAAAAAGAATAACCTACCTGACGAGCGAGAAGTATATGTTCCTTTGTTTGAGGCATTGGTCCATCTGGAGCAGAAACCACGAGGATTCCGCCATCCATTTGTGCAGCTCCAGTTATCATGTTCTGTAATTTCGCCAAACGAATTAAGAATGAGAACAAGACTCAGGAGCGTTAATCACGCTCAAATCGAATCAAGCAATCTCCAAGGTAATGCAATGTATTGTCAATATAGAAGAAAAAAGAGTCATAATTTACACCCAAAAATCAAAATAATAGTTTGTTACCTTGACATAATCTGCATGTCCAGGGCAATCAACATGGGCATAATGCCTCTTTGCTGTCTCATACTCAACATGAGCCTGCAAGATCAACAAGATAATCAAGAGTAAGTTTACAAAATCTCAAAACTAGAAAACTTCACAAGATGCATGATTTGAGTATGGATTTTAAAATTGAAAAACTCAGAGAAAATGAAGGGTGTGTCTTACTGTAGCAATAGTAATTCCTCTCTTTTTCTCCTCGGGAGCCTTGTCTATTTCATCAAAAGCAATGGCCTTGGCTTTACCTTCATCAGCTAGCACCTGTTCCACAAAATCAATTAATTCACTTGTATAATAAGTATATATTGTCCAGCACAAAAACTGAAATGTATCACACAAATTTATTCCAAAAGGTAATAATAGAAAGAAAAAAAAAGTGACAGAAATTAGAATTCCTCTCCACTATTAAAGTATGATCATATATAATATAATATAATAGGTTAAAATGAACCTCCAAATTAATATATACCTTTGTGATTGCAGCAGTTAGTGTGGTTTTTCCATGATCTACATGGCCAATGGTGCCAACATTAAGATGTGGCTTTCTGCAAAAGAGAACAATAACAATACATTAAAATGAAACAATTTGTTACCTAATAATAACAACTTCCACTTCAAGTGACTAATTAAAACGGTAATACATTATAAAACACTAATACATTGACACACATAATAATTTGATAAAATATAAAGGATTTAATATAACCACATATTGCAGTATTGTGTCAGATATTACACATGAGACACGATTTCAATCATAACATGAAGAATGCATGCACGTAATTTATAAGCATGCATCACAAGCAATGTAGGAAGAAAAATGAAGTGAAGGTATAATGAATGAATGAATTACGTTCGTGTGAAAGTGGCCATGGATCTCCGGAGAGAAAGAAGAGCAGATGCATTGTTGGTGGAAGAAGTTGAACGAGATATGATGGAATGGAAAGAGAGGAGAAGGCGTTTGGAAGCCATATTGGAGATAGGAGGATGGAAATGGAATGGAAGGAATGAACAACAGAGAGAGAGAGAGAGAGGGATGAGTGTAGAACAGAACTGATCACTGAGTCAGTCGTAGGTTGTTGGTTCCTGAATTGGTTGGCAATGTGCTTAACTCACACGTCATCAACTGAATCCGTAATACACTAAATTAGTTTTTAATGTTTATTTAAAAATAGTACTACATATCCACATTAACCAAGGGAGAAACTTTTTAGTGTCGTTTGAATGTGTATTTTGATACAAAAACACATTTTTATAAAATCAAATGTGAATGGGTAAAGTTGCTAGCTTGGCCAAAAATTATACGATATATAATACAAGTTCAAGCACTATGACATCTAATTTAACTCAAACAACATAAAAACTAAGCTCCTCATAACATCCCATTTTCCTACTTCAAATAAATCTTATTAGGGTCTTGGACATTTTTTCATCTTTTAGAGCATCTCTTAAAGATAAGCAACGTCTCTTAATTTTTTTTATCATTAGAGTTTGATGGTTGGCAAGCTTGGTTTTTAAATATTTAAAATTAATATTTATTTGGTAAAATAATTCTCGTTTTCTTTTACAATATTTCTCATCATTTTAACTTTTCATGATATAAATTGATTAAAATAAATACATTATACATGTTACAGATTAATAAAAAAATTACTAGTAGTTTTGGAGAGCAATTTAAATAACAAATACTAACAATTTTAGGTAGCAAATTGTGATTCAAATAACAAATGTAAGGATTATTTGTCTTTCATAAGAAATATTTTAACTATTCAACTTTGGGGACTAATTTGAAATATTTGAAACAAAAGGCAACATCTGAATGAATGACAATTCACAATATTATGGATGCTTTTTGTCAGGTAACATCATGGAAGGAAACAAGAGGCAAAATAAAATTGCATCCAAGGAAGACTATAACAACATCATGCATAAGAAACCTTTGTTCTTGTAAGGTGTAAAAAGTAAAAACACAACAATCCTCTTTTACACTCAAAAAATCTGTTAGATGATAATGCAATCCGGCCAAACTTACAAACAAGAAATTTGTATCTTTTGTCAAGTATTTTATGAACTACAAACTTTTCTCTTTTTAGTGACAAAAACAATGTATAACTATAACCTCCTGTAGATAAATGAGACTAAACTACTTTAGCATTTGCGATTTTTCTAAAAAAGTTGAAATCCCAACGACGCAATAAGCCATTCATGACATGGCCTGCTGGATTTTTAATAACAGTTAATGTGGCTTTGGTATTATGTGATATGTCAATCTCTGATGAACATTTTGAGCTAGAAGAACTATCACTATGCGAAGAAGAACAATTCGTCGTATTGCCAGATGAAGTGTCCAATGATGGTGCTGTAAGGCATGGTAGTGAACTTGGTTGATCATATGCCAGCGTTGGGGAATGAAGCACTGCAATGGACTTCAACTCAGCTTTCGAGGGCTCACATACATCAGATGCTGCAGAAGTGGTCTGTGCTGTTGAATGCATGCTGTGTTTGACTAAAGAGGATTCTGTCTCCATAGGTTTGGAAATCTCATGTGAAGTATTTGAGATATCTTTATCTAATGGTTCTACAGACACGGTGCTGATGCCACTAACGGCAGGTTGTTCTATAAGAGACTCTATCACTGCTTCCATCAACATCTGTATATAATATGGGGAAGTCAATAACAAACAACAGTTATTTTATTGTACTGTATATTTTTTTGGAAGGAAGAATGGAAGCAAAAAAGGATGAATATGGGTGGAACTGTGGCGACAAGGCCCATCGCGTATTTAAAATTTCATAAGTATTTGATAGCCAACAGGTTGACTCACTCTTTGTTCTTCCTCTGCATTAGATGGAATGCCATTGAGGTCATCAAGTTGATATTCTACATACTGATCATCATCCAACGTGGTAGGAACCCGGGGATCATAGAGACGACCATTTGATAGTTCAAAGCTAAGCATTGTTGATGATGAGGAGGAAAAGTCGTCACATTTCTCTTCCTGTTGGACAAGAACATCATGCAGAATTCGTGAATCTAGTTCCTTCTGAGTTTGATCACCTAACCTAGTCCATTCATGTCATGCCTCTAATTAAACTTCTTATTTATAAATTTTTTATTTCACTAATAATATTTACTGTCTTCATCTGAAGCTAGACTTATGAACAAATATACATTCAATATTTATCACATGAATATTTTCTCAATAGCCTAGTTGCATGATATTATTCTGACATTAGCTAAGAGCAAATAAATACAGACCTCCATCCTACTCATTGGTCTTTTTGAATGGAATTGCTTAATGGCATCCACAGTGCTTGTTGATGGTTCTGCAACTAACAAAGAAACAATTAAGAGATTTGTACAAGTGAGGTCAATATATGAAGATTCTCATACATAACAATGCCAGCAAAAACAAAACTGATGACAGATACTTGGTATTTGAGGCATACCTTTGTTTTCAGATGATTGTTCATTGCTATAACTTAACTCATGCACAGATCGCCAAACATCCTGAGTAAAAACATTAGACTTTGAAAATATGTTGTGGAATGGAATTTTGTATTTTGACCAAAATGGAACTAAATAGATGCTTGAATGAATGGTGAATTTACCTTACCAAAGTAATCATCATTAGTAAAGTCAAAAAAAGATTCCCCAAGATCATCTTCTGGAGGTTGGAGAACATTGTTGAAAAAGATGTTTATCGAATCAAAATAAAACTGAGGACGTGGCGAGTTGTGATCTCCATCAAATTTAATTATGTTTCTGTCTCCCTACAAACATAGACAGTCATAAAACAAAGGGCATATGAAGCAGTAAAGTAACTGAGATTTGCAAGATGTCAAAAAGACTTATTCGGCTATGTTAAATCAGCTTATCAATTTAATATATAAAATGAAAAGACAAAATAGTTCTTAAAGACATATATACCATGTAAGCCTCGAGTATGTGATCTGAGTGATGAGGACGTATGAAATCATCATCAATGCCATGCCCTAGTAGAGCAGGAACAAAACAAGATTTTGCTGCCTGCAATGCAAACAAATTCTCAGTCCTCGAAAAGTACTCAATCAAACTGTACAATGTTCCATTGATTTAGCATCCAAAAAATTGAAAATAGAAGCCTTAAAGCTGATTCTGATTGAAATCATACAAATCTTAGATGCAACAATGAAGAAAAGCTGATTCTTAGTCCTCAAAAAGTACATTTTTTCATTAAACAAACTTCTATAAGGAAATAATCAAATGGAAAAGATGACCTTAATGGTATTCAAGTCCATTATATCGAATTTTGCCTTCTTTTGGATTGTTCTTCGCATGTATTGAATTGCAAACTTCACCTGTAACAAGGGGGGAAAATTGCAGAGCAGTAATGCCTTGAGTCCATGGTCTTCAACCAAAGTTTAAGCTATTGTGCTTCTATAAAAAAACTTTGTAATATATTATCTCATGCATACATGAAGTGCCAGTGCTACATAAGTAATAGATCATTGACTAAGCCCAAAGGACGGAGATGCATTAAAATATGCATGAGATTATGTATTAAAAGTTTTATGCAGATGAGTTCTATAAAAGGTATTTTCATTTACATCGATAAATTACAACTCACTCACGGTGAATTTTGGTAGACGGAATCTGTATTTATCAACCAGTTCCATCATCAAATCAACCAAATCAGAGAAGGGACTGTCTAAAACCATCCCTGCAATTGAAGGATCTTCAGCACCATACATAAGGCTGCAAGGAATGACATAATCAGCAACAACAACAAAAATCGTATGCCCTGTAATATTGAATTGCTGAACACTCAGAGAGTTTATAAATTGAATGTTTAAGCTTAATCAACTTCTTTGAAACAATTAACTACAATATCTGAGTGATAACAGATCAAATTACACTTCCTTGATACAAAGTACAAACCATCTGTATGAACACTAATTAGAAATTTTTATTTTAACTCATTCAAAAATTAGTCAGATAAGTGAATAACGAAAACCAACCTAGTCACAGCGCCCATTGAGCGTCCCCATAATCCAATAAGGGATACATTTTCATCTGCCCGCAGATAATTTACCACAGCCTTCAAGTCGTCCTTCTGAAAACAGCAAAGAATGTCAAATGAATTTTGTAACAAAAAATGACAACAAAGAAAATGTAGTAATACATATGCAATCTCCTAGTGGAGAACAATACTCAACTCAATCATTTCTTTCCTAGTTGATATAATAAATTCAATTAAAAGAAATAACGATTACTCTATTAATATACATGTGATGTGATGTGATAAGTTTCATTCTATCAAAGAGTATTCCTATAAACATGTTACCAAGGATGTAGTATTTTGTTAAAATGTGATGACGAAAAAATTGAGATCAAGAAAATTAACCCCTATTGAGATATCTATAAGATCATATTAACATCATAAGGATATTCTTGCAAACATTTATTGATCAAGCACTTACTTCATTCCAACCAAGAGTAACATGTTCCCCTCCAGAAATTCCTGATCCTGAGAAATCAAGAGCAAAAACTGTAATATTTGAAGGAAGTAAAACCATTGCAGCTTCACTAGCATCTACCCTGCATCCACTGCCATAAACATCAAACAAAGTGAGCACGACCGTAACAAACTAAAATCAGTAAAGCATCAACAGAAAAGTGCATATATTGTACAACAATGAAATGTATGTTCAAAGCGAACTCATTAGTTTACAATAAAACTCTTTGAAGCATCAACTTGTATGCTAACCAAGGCATATTGTCCTAGATTCACCTGTTTCCATGGCAATATATCACGCACGGTAGCGGCTTTCCATCAGGACTAACTATAGGCATGTAATGACTGCATTGAAGAACATCACCACGGCTGTTTTTTATCTGCAAAATATTAAATATTACATGACAGCCTAATAATTCAAGTCACCAACCCATTGATATATAGAATTGTGGTTTAAACAAACAAAGACATAAACAAGAACTCTCCAATTTCATTGATACATATAACAATAACATTACATGCATGCATGCATTTTACATGTGGAAATTAAATATAGTATTATGCACAAAATGTAATTAACCCTTCCTTGTTCCTTCGAAATCCACGATGACATTCTAGATAAGACTTATGGTCTCATAAGTAGATTCATTTGCAACTATATTGTTGACAATTTAGTTATTAAGTACGAAATAAAATAAAAATAGTTTTTTTGGAACATTTCCATAGATATTTCTAATTCTTTTAACGGCATAATAAATTTATTGTTTAACCATACCTCGACATCCTTCCGTTGAAACCATTTCCCTTTAAGCATGAACTCATAATCCAATAGATCACTTTTTGGATCATATTCAGCTCTGCATGCCATAACAGTTACAATCATATTATCACAAAAGTGAGATTGTAGATAGCAGAAGTCAATGCTAGTTCATCTTAGGCTATAACTACAGAAAGATAACTAGAAAGAATATGATTTTTACCAATCATGACATGATTTATAGATCCTATTTTCCGAACACAAAAAGCAATAGAAACTTGTCATAGCAGCTACAAATAAAAACTATTTTCATGTTTTATAGAAGTGAAAGAAATTTGCACTGTAAATAAATTTTTATAGTGTTGGTACTATGTAAAGTAGTAGTTACCTTGCTAAAAATTTAGATCTCAAATTTCAAACTAAAAAAATATCAAACAAAGTTAACACAAAGCAATAATAGCACACTACATCAAAATAAAGATAGTTTTATGATTTCTTATGGAGATGAAAAAGAAGTGAAAACGTTGATTATACAGTTATACTTATATGTTACTCTAGCTACTCTCTTCTCTTTTGAAAAAAAAGGTGGCTCATATAAATATATACCAAGATTCAATTGTGCCCAGATGAGTTGAAGTTTGCAAAAGACTAAAAATCAAAACTTTGAATTCCATCAAATTCAAACTGAACAAAAAGAAGCATAAACATGTACCATCTGGGAATTTAAAGAGAAAAGAGGAACTAGGAACACCCCAACAGAAAAAATAATTAAAAAAATAAACTTTGGTTGATAAAGTAACAAAATTTAATACCTTGGTGGACGAATGATGAACTTGACAAGTTGTTCCATGTTTTCAAATGATCAGAAATGGTATATTTCAGCTCTTGAATCAAACATGTAACAATGTTTTATCAGAGAGAGAGAGAGAGAGAGGTGACAACTGGGAGACAAAAAAGAATTAAAGAAGAGGGAACAGAAAGAAAAGGACTGGACCAGCCTCTATTGTCTTTGTGACTCTCTTTTGTTCCCTTACAACTATGCTTCTTTTTCTTTTTGTTGGAAAAAAACAATCAAATCAAATAAAAATATTAACAATTAAAAAGAATTTGTTTATGTCGTTGTTGTCAACCTAGTATGATGTTTTACCTAGATGACAAATATGTACAGATTGTGCTTAACCTGGTTCTTGCTTGGTGGCATGAACAATGTGCATTGACATGTCAAATTATTTGCATTAATCATTACTCGTGCGTGCCATCTAGTGGTCTACATATGGAAATTCTATCCACCACACTCTTTTGAATTTTTTATGTACTAGCTCAATGATAGCTAGCAACCATGAACAATTATAGTTGGCCCTACTTTGAAATTTATTGATTTGTCAACTTAGGAAATATCAAGTTAATAGAAATAGTTTTTATGTACTATATTGTACATATATACAATAATAAATTCTAATGTGTTATGCTATCGATCTTTATTAGAATATTGGGTAAATACATTTAAAAATTATATATTGTGAGAGTAAAATTTAGTGTAAAGTGTTAAATTATGATCTAAATTTATGAATATCCGAAAAGTTGAGATTCTTAAAGTTATAAATTAGTAAAAGTCTTTTTTAAATTGAATCACTTCAAATCAACTTACTCGAATTTCCAAATTTAAAAATGAATGATATGATCCTCTATTTATAAAAGGTAAAGAAAATACAATAATAAAAAAATTCATTAATAGTCTTAAGAGATACAAGTGCACGTGCACTAAAAAATGATGCATAAACACATACGGAGATTCATGTGTTCAATCTGATCCTATTGAAGAACAATAACAATGTCAAAATAAATAATTTAATTTTAGGTGAAGATTAGGTTGCCTTTAAAAAAGTATGATAACTTAACTATAGTCTAATAAAAATATGCCATATAAGTAAATGTATAAGAGGTATACACAATATTTCAAAGGCAGCCTAAAAAAAAAACTTTAATTTTCTGATAAAATTTATCATTTATTCATTTTATCATTTATCCCAAATATGAAAGTTCACATCTATAATAAATAAATGTTTTATAGTTAGTAGCATTTTGTATATATATTCTAAATTTTGAAGAGCATTTTGTCTACGGATAAATTTTAAAGAGAAGAAAATAAATAAAGACATTAGAAACAATAGTCGAAAATTTGGTATCTTAAATTATATGATCTCACAATTTTTAATGTTATTAATAGTTTACTCCGAAATTTATAAAGTTAAAAAA
>JBBPBT010000659.1:4924869-4939771 GCA_037974875.1 Cicer bijugum
TTGTAAAATAATAGTATGATTGTTAAGATAGTAAAATTTTAATAATTCTAAATTCACACACACATATATAATATAGTGATAAATATTTAAAAAAATTAAAATATAACTTTTGTATATATATATATTTAGTATATAATTATTAAACTCTTATTATAAAGTATATTAATCACATTTACTTGAACTAGGCTTTAATGGTACAAATCCAATGCATAGGAAAATGAGAAGTATACATAATACTCCAAAGAGTAAAAAATATGAAAGTTCAAAGAAATATTTAATATTCTTTAAGGGAACCTAAGATCTAATTGCATAGGAGAAGCAACCTAAGATCTAATTGCATAGGAGAAGCAACCTAAGATCTAAATAAGCTATGAAATACAAAGATTCTCAGCAGAAAAAACTAGTATTAATCATTGTGATTATAAAATCTAAGCTAATAAGCAACAAGTTATGATTATAAAAAAAGTATATATAGAAAATATTGGATAAAAAAAGAAAGAAAAGCATTGAAACCTTATCTAAAATATTATAAGTCCAAGCTTCTCTTGGTGCTCTTTAAGGGACCAAAAACAAACTTCATCCACTCATAGCACACCCCTATCGATATTAGAATAGCCACCAACCCTTATTTTACACACAACACTCTCACTCTAACCTTTCTCACTCTTTCTTTCTATGGTTCTTTGACACTTCAACCCATTTTCAAAGTTTGAAGCTTTTGCCATTTTTCAACTCTTTATTGGTGAGTTTTCTTTGTGCAATGAAAACCCATTTTCCTACTTATGGTAAATATTTTATTTATGGCTGTGAAAAATAGTCCATTTTGTAACTGTGTTGTATCTTTCTTGTGTAACTCATTAATGAGAATTTTTCAAGATAGTTGTTGCTAGTGAAAATTTATGATGGTTTAAAAGTGAAGCTTTTTGAATATGATACTAAGTTTTCAATAAATCCCAATATTTAATTTCTGGTTAAATAATGCTTCTTATGGTTTTAAAATTAAAATTAAAAAAATGGGTGCAGGTTATTTTGTCATTCTTAATTTATTTTCATATTGTAGAACTAACTTCTTCATCATTTTAATTTTTTTTGTGATCATAAAAAAAGTTGCTACTTTTAGTCAAGAAGATTGATGTTTAGTAAATTAGTGGTAATGAAAATTTTGGGTCACTGTTTGTAATGGATCTGATTAATGACTATGTTTGATTGTTTGATAACTGTGCATAGATAGATGTTTATTTTAAATATGCCCCCAAAAAACAATATTCTTGGTAATCTTTACTCTCCTCTATGTTGGTTAGATTAGCATATTTTATTTGACTGTTAAAGTATTTTTGCATATCTTCTTGAGTGATTTTCTTTTTTGGTTGGTTTTTTTGTGTATGGTCTGATGTTATTATGCAATGTGCATCTTCTTGAGTGAGGACTCTGATTATTAGAGTGATTTTAGAGCTACGTTAGTTTATGTACTTTGAAAGAATGAGATGGTTGGTATATAACCAACTCAACGAAGTCTAACTGATTGCAACTAACATAATTAACTCCTAATGCTGATTAATATGTCATGTAAAGTTTTAATAGGAAGTCGTTTGGTTTACATCATGATCTTAAAGTAGCTATCATTTGAGTATGGTTGAGTAACATAATTTCTAGATCATAATACTCGTTTGTGCTTGATCTTAATGGTGATATCTAGTAAGAAAATGTATCAAGTTTTGACAATTTTTGCACACTAAAATATGTTTAAGAAGGATTAAACAATTTCTTTAAAATGCTTTTATTTATGTTATGTCTCATTTGACAATCATCTTATGAGTTACTCTCCCTCTCTCTCACAATGAGTGCCATTTAAGGTTTTTGCATACATATTAAGAAATGCAATAATTAGAAGAAAGGGAGATGTCATTTTACGAAACTACTCATCTTAACTATTGGTGGGTTTTTCACTACTGTCAATGCAAAATATAATAATGTTTTGGAAGTTGTATATATAGTAATCGTTGAAGGGTAGTATAGGAAAAAAAATAATTAAAATTGTGAACGACATTCATTTTGAGACAATTTTTTGTTGTTAAAGTGACACTCATTATGAGACGGAGGGAGTATAATCTAATTCAATTTTTGATTTGGGGTTTCTCATGACTTCTTTTCATGTTGCAAGAAACAAAACATGGCACAGATTTTGGCACCTTCTACACAATGGCAGATGAGAATCACAAAAACCTCTCCATGTGTAACTCCAATTACATCAAAAATGTGGAGTTCTTTAGTTGTGAAACAAAACAAGAAAGTTGCACGTTCTGCTAAGTTTAGAGTAATGGCAATCAAGCCTGATAATAGCACCATCAACAGGCTAGAGGGTCTACTCAATTTGGACATCACTCCATTCACTGACAAGATAATTGCTGAGTACATCTGGTATTTCATTCTACTATGTCTGTATTATTAGTGCCAATGTCATGTTCGTGTCTCTGTCCGTGCTTTATAGCTTTTGTATGTACAAGGTGTTTAAAACTGTGATATTTTTTCTGAAACAGGATCGGTGGAACAGGAATCGATGTTCGCAGCAAATCAAGAGTATGCTATTTATAATGCTATAAACATGCTAAGATAAAGTATTACTATCATGTTATTGTTTTTCATTATAATACTATATTATGTATGTTTTCTATTCTCAGACCATATCAAAGCCTGTTGAGGATCCCTCTGAGCTCCCGAAGTGGAACTATGATGGATCTAGCACAGGACAAGCACCTGGTGAAGATAGTGAAGTAATCCTATAGTAAGAATTTTTGTACTTTTATTAATGTTACTAGTTTTAGTCCATGCCATTGCAGTTTTTTAACTTTAGCCTTTTTTTCCTCCTTAGTCCTCAAGCAATTTTCAAAGATCCTTTCCGCGGCGGTAACAATATTTTGGTAAGATCTGTAATAGTTGAAAGCTGTTTCATGACATGATGATTGAAATTGAAATAGTACAAATGTTATGATATTAATTAGATTATTTTGTTTTTGCAAAGGTCATTTGTGATGCCTACACACCAGCAGGTGAGCCTATCCCTACAAATAAGAGACACAGAGCTGCTGAAATCTTCAGTAATCCAAAGGTTCAGGCTGAAATTCCATGGTATGAATTTATTGTACTTCTTATTTTTTAATGTTACCAACTATTGTTGAATGCTAGAAAAATGTAACTTACTATTAACTCTAGGATGCTCAAACCTCTTCAATATTAAATAGAAGATAACTGAACATTTTTGGTGTTGAATTATAATCTTAACAGAAAACATGCTGATGATGTTGTATGTTGATTGTTCAAAGGTATGGAATAGAACAAGAGTACACTTTACTTCAAACAGATGTGAAATGGCCTTTAGGTTGGCCTGTTGGTGGTTATCCTGGTCCTCAGGTAATGTCACTTATTTTGTGTGTTTTAATTTCACATAAATTTGTGAATTTCAAAAAGTTGATTTAATTAGGCATTCCTTCATGTATCAGGGTCCTTATTACTGTAGTGCCGGGGCTGATAAGTCGTTTGGACGTGATATATCTGATGCTCATTACAAGGCTTGTTTATATGCTGGAATTAACATCAGTGGCACCAATGGAGAGGTTATGCCTGGACAGGTAAATCTCTTGTTGTTCCTTTTGATTCAAATGTTATGTTATGATTATCTGAATTGTTTTTCTCAGTATTCTTTGATGAATATTGCAGTGGGAGTATCAAGTTGGTCCTAGTGTAGGTATTGAAGCTGGTGATCATATTTGGGCTTCAAGGTACATCCTTGAGGTAATTTCACTTAACCAACTTTTGGTTTTCCATACATAACACATTAAACTTTTTTTGATACAGAAAGGTTAAGCTTCTGAAACAATCAGTTATAAAAAATGTTACAGTATCCTAATTTTGTAGAGGCTTCTGGTTCAACAATAATGTCTTATTTAAGACTTTTGTTTCTTGTAATTGAATATATTGTACTTTGTTTGTTCTGATAGAGAATTACTGAGCAAGCTGGTGTTGTGCTCACTCTTGATCCAAAACCAATAGAGGTACTATAATGCTTTTTTAGTTGGCACTATTTCTTACACGATGCTAATTCTACTTACTAATTGTGTTGTTTAAACCTTGACAGGGTGATTGGAATGGTGCAGGATGTCACACCAATTACAGGTTTTTTTACATGCCTTTGTTATGACTCATAATTGCATGTATCTTATTGACTTGCTAAATGACCAAGCTGATAAGAAAATGAGTCAAAAAGTGTAAACTAGTTTTACACTAGCGTTCAATGAAAGTAGACTATTTTGCCACATCACTCCACTTTTGTATCTAAATATTAAAGTTATTGGTATGGTATGGTAAAGTGGAGGACTCCCATTGAATGTCAGTGTAAAATTAATTTACACTGACAGTGTTATCCATTAAACTTGTTGATAAATATTATTCTTTGCTTTATAGTACAAAGAGCATGAGGGAAGAAGGAGGGTTTGAGGTAATAAAGAAGGCAATTTTGAATCTCTCCCTTCGCCACAAAGTCCACATTGAAGCATATGGAGAAGGAAATGAGAGAAGGTTGACAGGAAAGCATGAGACAGCCAGCATCAACACATTTTCTTGGGTATTTCTTGAAAATTTTGAATACCTATTCTTGTTAAACATAGATTAATCAAACATGAACATATGAAGTATATGAGTATCATCTTGTGAGAAACATTCTTATATAATTGAATATGCAGGGAGTTGCTAACCGTGGATGCTCAATCCGTGTGGGAAGAGACACCGAAAAGAGTGGCAAAGGTGAAGTCACGGTCACAAACAATAATTTTGTGTCATTGTTAACATTTAAGCATTATTTGACTTATTTTAACTTATATAATGGTATAAGCACTTGCGATACTGTTTGAGAGAGTTTGTAGAAACAACGAATGACATATCCATAAACTCTTCTCAACTGATTTTCACAAACTCTCCATGATAGCTTATAACTAATATAAAAACAATTTGACTTTATTTTATCATTTGTTACAAAAATAATTTATATACATAAAACATTTATATGATAAACAATTATGGTAAAAGTACTTAATTAAACTGTTTATCGAAGAAGGACCTAAGTATCACCATTTATATGTTGAGTGTAGGTTACCTGGAAGACAGGCGTCCAGCATCAAACATGGATCCATATACTGTAACAGCATTACTTGCAGAGAGTACACTATTATGGGAACCAACTCTAGAGGCTGAAGCTCTTGCAGCTCAGAAGATTGCACTAAAGGTCTAAAAAGATCTATTGATATTATTAATAGCATTCTAGATGGAGTCAGCACTGCAATAATGTGAGGAGGATCTAGAAAGCTCATTCAATTTCCCCTATTTTTAGATCATTTTATATTCTGAAGATATTGCCTGGACGAAAGAGGCTGTCATGCCTTGTTATTGGTTATCCGATTAATGCACATTTGTATATCAGATATTTCGTTGGTTATTATGTTTGCATGTGAACACAATCATTCCATTGATGCTTTGTTATATTTTCCGGATGTATTTTTATTTTTTCTACAGAAATAGGGATAAGATGATCCCTTGCCGTTATTGCACAGAACTGCAGTTCTGAAAATCTAGACATACATAAATTATTTATTTATTTTTTTTTTAATTTGAGAGAGTTGGAGGTACTCAATTCAACTTTCTTTCTAATGAAAATTAACAACTATATTAAAATAATATAATAATTAAAATTTATCAAATTACTCATATAAATGATTACTAAATTATAATAATACTTTAAGGTTGTGTATATAAATTATTTAAGAATAACGTAAAAAAAGTAATTAAAATTGTGAATTATAATCATATGGAGTAATTATTAACAAGAAGTGTTATATAAAAAAAAACTGTCACTATTTCCACTGCATAGTGCAGCACTGCAGTTGGTGGGGAGAATTTCATTTCCCTCTCATGAGTTTGTCTTATTTGGTTGAAATTTTAAGTCCGGAAATATTTAAAAATATTTTATAATTAATAAAAAATATGGATTAGTGTTCTTATTTTTATGTAAAGAGGAGAGAAATGATTGGTTATGAATGAATATTTAAAAAGAGATTGAAGACCTGATTGGTTGGTATTGAAATTGACTAAAGAAAAAAAGGGGCATTCCGAAAATCGAACTCGGGACCTCTCGCACCCAAAGCGAGAATCATACCACTAGACCAAATGCCCAACTGTGTTATACGAATGGAATATATATAATAGTATTGGATTAAAAAATAAAAATGATGTTCATAGAGAAACATGAGATTGCCACATAGTTACTCTCTGCTTCACCTTTCCCCTAATTCATTGGTTTCAAAAAAGTTCAATTTTTGCATGAGAAGAGTACACACCATTTCATCTCCATGAACTGTAACCATGCCACTTTCCTTTGTGTTTCTTTGCCATCACCACCGCCACCACATGTACTTTCACATCGTGTGCTTTTCCCCAAATGCATATCAAAGAAAACCCTTTTGGCGCCCAAGCTGAGGAAGAGTAGGAAGACAATTCTTAGAATCAGAGCTTCAAAAGAGGATAATGGTCAATCACCAAATTGGTCTAAGTGGATTCCCACTGGCTCTTTTGCTGCTGATAAAGTTTTCAGATTGATTTCTAGTGCTACAGCTAGTCCCATTGGACAATTTGTTTCTTCTCCTACCACTTTTCTTCACTCTATTGATCCTAGAGTCAAATTGGTAAGTTAAATTATTTTATGGCTTTTGTAGTTTACCACTAAATTGATTTTAAAATCTGTTCTTCTATTCATTCTTATGCATTATTAGGTGTTTTAGAAAGATTACACTTAGTTTTGGACTTTTGGGTTGTAATCATAGAGTGCCAAATAATGAATTTATCTCCTGTTATATGATATATCCACCAATATTAAACAAACAAATTTTCAAGTGTGCTCATGAACTAAAGCTTTGGTGAGGTGAACTGTTTTGGTAGCGGTTGCCTAAGTTGCAAACTTTTATATTGCGGTAAAATTTGGGATGTATTAGCAACTGCCATTGCAGAGTCCTCTAAAACTGTTATATTACTGTGGTTATGGACTGCAATTTAGAACCGTGCTAACTGTAGTTTTTTATGGTCCTTGATAAAAAGTGATCGAACAACTAATCAATAATTGAAACATAATATTGAATCATCGGGCGAGCAGGTTATTATCCTTTTATTTTTTGAAATTCACCACTTATTTCATGTTTGTCTAAGGGACTGGAGAAATTTCCATGACCGTTGGACGGATAGTTGAATTGTCATTGATACATGTTAGACTGCTTTTGGTGAAAGGCTCAAGGGCCAAGGCTATCAATGCCTGAGTTTTTTGTAATAGATTGACATGGAAATGTTAGTAATTAGCAATTATTTGTAGATTTGTGCAGCCGGTGTATTTGAAATGCTTGTTCTGGCTTCTTGGTTTACACGTGTTTGTGATCTTTGGTAATCAATTAATCTTATTTTACAGGTATGGCTTTTAGTTCTGGTTGTTCTACCGGCAAGGTCACATATAAGTATGCAATTTGGATTAGTATTGTACTTGACTTTACTTTCAATTTGGATTCTACCAAGAAATGCTTGGACAGTAAGTAATTTTTAATGCTTGACTCATCCTCTGATTCACAATATTTTTTATTTGCCATATTTTAGTATTTTTTCTCATGCTTAATGCTAATTTATGCTTCGAGCTAGCTTGTGCCTTCTCATAAACAAGTCTTTTAAGTTTAAAGTCAAAACTATTTGGCAGCTGGCTGCTTGTTTACTGTTGTTTTCATCTTGATGTTGTGTTAATTTGAGAAATTTCTTGCCTAATTTATATTCATAGGATCAATTGGGGCGAGTTTATTTTCTATCAGCATTGTTATTCATAACGTTAGGGCTGAGTTCAGATGGTGTGCCTGCACTTGTTCAGTCGAGAACTCCACCACCCACAGTGACGGGGATTCCTAATCTTCCTATATCTTTAACAGGCTATTCATATGTAATCTCAAAGTTAGGTCCATTAACCTTTACGAGGAAAGGCTTATCTGTAGGAAGCACTGTTGCATGTTTGACTTTTACAGTAAGATGATTTCTTCATTCCTGCTTATACTTTTTATTTACAGCTGTTTTAGGACTTTCGGCAAGAACAATGCTTTGAAAGCTTTCTGAAACAATATAAATTTTTTATGGTTTTGACTACTAAGAATTTGGTCTACATTTATTGGAAGGTATTTCAAAGTGCAAGTCTGTGCCTCACAACCACAACCCCTGAACAACTAGCATTTGCATTACGATGGTTTATGCTTCCTCTGAGATACATAGGAGTATCTGTATCAGAAATTGTGCTTACCCTTTTACTTTCATTGAGATTTATCAGTCTAGTTTTTGATGAGGTAAGAATGAAGAAGAGTAAGGTGTTTACAAAGTTATATCTTCCATTATAACTAAAACTACCGCACAAGAAAATTGTGTAATTACAAGGAAAATTAAATTAAGTAGTATTGGTAGAGATTTTTGGGCGTTGCAGTTGTTCATATGGCTGAGCGTCAAAGAAGTCTATTTTGGCTAATGCATAATTAGTTTATAGGAGTAAATACTATAACCAATAAAATTTGCCAAACACTAAAAGGAAGTGAAATTTGGACATTCATGCAGCAACTTCAATCAATAGTTATAGCCTAATTTAACTGAAGCTATTAGGCTTAATTTTTTTTATTTTCCTTCACTGTGATTTAATATCCCAATTATTTTGTTGCAGGTCCGCAACATTGCTTTGGGAATTGTATCTCGTAGGGTAAATTGGAAACAACTGACTGTTATGGAGACAATTGATAGTAAGAAAATATTGTTAGCTCTTCCACTTGTTTCTAGGCATCATAAAAAAATATTGTTCTCTATTCTAATCACTTATTTGTGTTCCAACCAACTAGATAGATGGTGGCTATCATCTCGATAATGATTGTGCATAAGTTCATAACACGTCTATTCATTTATTTCCATGATAAGGTTAATTAAACCGATAATTAGCACCATACACTGTGTCTATTGATGATGCAGCATTCACTTTTTTCTACACACAAAAAACATATTTGTTGCCATAACATTATACTGAAGTGGTGATCTGTTTCATTTGTCACGATATGTGAACTGGTACATGACATGCTACCATTATCTTATATGGCATGTCAGTATAATAATCAATTCAGTCTGATCCCGAACAAAATTACTGAAGAAATGGAAGTTATCTGTTTTTTTTCAATAGTGATAACTGCTTTGTTGCTATTTTGCTCAACTTTCTATTCTTCACATATATTACTGACAGATACATGTACCACTTTTTAAAGGACCGAGAATCCGAAATTAATTAAGTTTTAGCATGCACATTTATCATGATGTTATGTGGTAGGTAGTTTGGATGGGAAACTCAGTTCTGGAACTAAAAAAATATTTTAATTTAGTTAAAAATGAATTTCTGATTGACTTAATTATTTTACTCTAGATATTTCCTCATTGTAATGATTCTTTTACTTTTTTCCTTTGTATGGCTTCACAGTTTTCTTTAACTACTTCCGCCGCATCTTCAAAAATATTCTCAGCCATGCAGAGCAAATTTCTCAGGTTTGTTTTAGATGTACAATGTTTCCTTTTCTTCTTTGCTAGTGTCACTTGAAGTGCTTCAGCACGATTATATCATATTTTCAACTAATTTTAGAACTGTCGAATATTATCAAGTAAAAATGGTCAGAAATTTGTCTGTGTTGATTGCGTAGCTTGAACTTTATGCTGAGTTCGAGAAAAATTTACTCTTTTTAAATTAGTAACACGTTACAAAACTCAATTTCCCAGGACACAGGCCTCTGATCACAAACTGACATTTTGTAGCTAATTTGGTGTTGGCATTTCATAATCATCATGAACCGTTCATAGTTAATATTCTGATTATTTAACATAAAATACTGCAGGCCATGATCGCCAGAGGTTTTAAAGGGAACGTAGAGACTCATAAAATTTATTTTTTGTCAGAATCATCTTTTGGGATGGCAGATATTGTAAGTTTGTTGTGCTTGACAGTTGTTGTAGGAGCTGCTCTCCTGTCTGAGTATTACTTTGTCTAATGAATGAGATATATGCCGCTTTTGACACGGTACGAGCACTTCGCATTGTAGCTAATTTGGATGAAAAGGCTACTTGGAAACTTTCTTAGAGAAGTCAAATGAGTCATTGTAGCTATGTCCACATAGTTGTCTTATTATTATACCATGTAGGGAAACATTGTTTTCTAAGCATCGTTTAAATTTCTGTTTATTAGAAGGGCCCCCTCTTGAATATGGTAGGCAAATTTATAACAAATATCCACCTTTTTCTAGAAAGGCTCTCTAGATATTAGGAAATTTTTTGAATTGATTTCAATGTGTAATTAAATCATGATCAATCCTATTTGAAAACCCTTGTTTCATGAGCATATACTGTAATTATATCATAAATAGAACTCATTCTCATTACGATGATGATGCATCTCTCATCTTGGGTCATACTAGTTCTCTTGTGGCGGACTCTAAACTTGCAGTCCAGTTTAGGTTGTATTTCATTTTTGGCGAGATATTTGAGAAAGGTCAAATTAAATACGTCACTTTTGATTCGATAGCTTGGTCAAGATATTAATATTGAGTTCTATTAGTATCAATGGCACTTTGTCTCTAATATATTTGATGATGAGAGAAATGTTGTATTGTGGAATCCAACTACCGACAAATTGGGTCTGAAGTACCAAATAGTGTGTTTTGGTATGTGGTGTAGTATTTTCTTTGATGAGTATCACCCTTTAATATCACTTTTTAGGTGTGTAATTGTTATTAATAGCGTGTATATTCTGTCGTTATGTGTAATAATTGTATTCGGCTTAATCAGTTTTGTTATGTTTAGAGTAGTCTATATTAAAGGATTTCACATAACACTTAGAATGTTTTTGTTAGCCATGACAAATTCGTGAAAGATTTGTTATACATGACAATTCTTTATTAAACTATTTTGTAATTGGACTGATCTTTTTTAAAATTTATTTTAATATTTAAAATTTATAAAAAAAAAAAATAAATTTCACATATTCTTTTAACTTCAAATCAGAATCAATTCTAAAACAAAATCAATCAATTAAATTTATATTTATGTTTAATTTTATAGTACAAGTAGTAAAATTATAGTGATTGATCATGATTTTTTAAAAGTTATTACAAAATTACATTGATTTATTATAACTAAAGTTATCATACTTAATTGTTTGCAACAAAGTTAATCATTATTTTAGAGTTAAGATTATGAATTCGATGTAATTATTAAATAATATTTAAATGAAATATAAATAAAAATGATAATTAAAAATTTAATATGTACATCAAATTTTCTTGTTATTATTTTTATTTATATTTTATTTTAGAGAATAGATGGTTAACATAATGTCTTATTTTTGAGTACATTATTTGTCTTATATGAATTATTTACATCAAATAAATATGCTTTCAATTTGGTATTTTTTTTCTTTTTCTAAAAACTAAAATAGATTAAAGCAATTTGCTTTAATTTGTATATTGTGCTTGCCTTCGAAATCTGTTTGCTTTAAGTTAGAACTTTTAGCAAATATGAAGCAATCGTTAGTAATGATAGCTGAAATTAGAACTTCATTAAGGTGATTGTAAATCCTAATAAATTCAAATATAAATGGCGCCAAGTAGCGACGCCGAAAATCCAAAACTACACGCTACTTCATCTGATTCAGTTATGGAGGAAACAACCGCCACCAAGAGGCCGAGTTTGAACTCTTCCACCCAAACCCTAATCTCTCCCGGAGATTCACTTCCCACTCTTCCATTCGAGCTCATAATAGAAATTCTCTCTAGACTTCCGGTAAAGTTCCTCATCCAACTCCAATGCGTATGCAAATCCTGGAAATCTCTAATCTCCGATCCCAAATTCGCCAAGATGCACCTTCGCATGTCAACCACGCGCCACCTTGTTGTCTTAACCTTGACCAATCCCTCACGCGAGCTAGTCGTCACGACTTACCCTCTCTCATCCTTATTCACAGAAATAACCGCCACTGCCACTCAACTAGCTTACCCTCTCAAAAATGACAACCAATTCGAGTTCATCGTTGGCTCTTGCCACGGCATCCTCTGTTTCGCTATCGATCAAAGTTTCGCTATTTTGTGGAACCCTTCCATTAGGAAATTTACGAAATTGCCCTCTTTGGAATATCCAAGTCGACTGGGTTGTTACACAATATATGCCTTTGGCTATGATCATTTCAGTGACACTTACAAGGTGGTTTCTGTTTCTTGCTACAGAGCTTTTAATGTTAATACTAGTAATAGCTTTTACAAAACTAAAGTAAAGATTCATACTCTGGGGACTAATTCATGGAGAAGGATTCAGGATTTCCCAACCGGTGTTCCTTTTGAATTTGATGAATCAGGAAAATTCGTTAATGGAACTGTTAATTGGTTAGCATCTACTGATTCGAGTTCTTTATGGGTTATTGTTTCTCTTAATTTGAAGGATGAATCTTATCAAGAACTGTTGCTGCCTGATTATGGAGAAGTAGACGTGGTTACTTTAACCATAGGAGTGTTGAGGGATTGTTTGTGTATACTTTCTTATAGTGATACTTTTTCAGATGTTTGGCTTATGAAGGAGTATGGAAACAAAGACTCTTGGACTAATTCATTTCGTGTTCCTTTCATGGAAGGTGTTGGTTGTTCTCCTTATACTAAGGCACTTTATGTTTCTGAGGATGATCAAGTTTTGCTGGAGTGTGATTCAAAGTTGGTTGCTTACAATTCTAGAGATGGTACTTTTAAGACTCCCCTAATTCAAAACATCAAAGGTTGGATGGTTACCGAAATCTACCAAGAGAGTTTGATATCACCTTGTTTTCAACAGTAGGATGTATATAGTAATGTAGATGCTATGCTTGCCATTTGGGCATGAGATTTATGAAGAACCAATCCATTGGATTCTTCAACTCCCTAAATGCAACTTGTATGTTAATTTCCATTTGCGCTGCTTATACCTTAATTTCTATTCATGTTATGCCCAGTTACTTGTATGTTTGTTAAAATTTCTGTTGATGGCTACACAAGTTTCATAATTTGTGCTGCTGCAAAATGGTATTGTCATGGGATGTCCGTTGCAATATGAAGTTTCTTTGACCTATAGTTTTAGAGTGATATTTTTATGCCAAAAATCAAAGAACCGTAATTCTATGATCTTCTGTGTCGTTCCTCCACCAGCTCAATGGTGATATGTTTCCTCTCTTTCGCTCTTTTTTATTGTTCTTCAACTATTGTTAGTCCTTATTAGCCCCCATTTCATCGTCTTCTTAAACACTTTGATAGTGAAATTTATTTGATTTTAATTTTAGTCGTATCTCTTAAAATTAAATTTATTGCCTTTAGAGACAATACTCATACCTGTTTCTTAGCTGTGAAGATCACACATTAAGTTTTGGGATACCAATGGTATGACACTTCTAACCCAATTATTCAGTTTGTATTTGTACTCTATCCTGCATATGTTAACTTGGCTATATTTTCAATATTTTTAAGGCCAACAATTAATACTTTATAGCCTAATAATCTGATCAAAGATTGATTTGCATATTCGTTAATATTAATCTCACAGTATTGGTGGAGTACATTATATGCTTGCTCCCTTAAGCATTTTGTTTGCTCTCTTTTTATATGTTTAGTTGAGTAACCACGTTCATGACATGATTTTCGATGAAAAGGCTACTTGGAAACTTTCTTTGAAGTTTAAAGCAGTTGTTTGGATTAATTAGGAAAACATTGTTTTCTAAACATCCTTTTAGTCTTCTGTTTATTAGAAGGGCTGTGTTGATAAAAGGTGGTCCCTTTCAATATCGTACAATGTTTATAACAAGTATCCTCATCCTTTTGACCAGGCATCACCTAGGGGAGGAGTTGTTCATATTCATTTTAATGATGAGCAGAGCTAAAGGATATTGATGCCTGGAAAGGTTGTTATTGTCATGAGCGGATGTGTTTTATTTAAACTCTTGTAACATTGCAAATGCTAGATTCGAAAGGCTTATTGAGTTAATAAATACCTTAATTTGATGACTTGTATAAATCAATACTCATTGTTGTATTGTGTTTGGTTCCCTCTTTCCACACATTTAGGTACATAATTTCTTGATAATGTCATATTTTTCCCGTCTCAAATATATGCAAAAATGAATCTTAGATCAAATATATTAGTTTTCTTTGATTCATTTTTGCTTATATTTAAGATTGGAGAGAGTACAAGAAACAAGAAGAATTGACAAGAAGTTTAAGACCAGAAATTTTAAAATCGGTTTCATTAGAAATCAATTTTTAAAATCAGTTTTGGAACCTTGAAACTGGTTTTTGGAGCAGATTTCAAAGTCTATATCTGGTAATCGGGTTTCAGAATTGATTTGTCAAAAACTAACCTGATTTTGTAGAGGGACGATCTTGATATGGTTTCACAACAATTCTATAAATTTATTTCAATTTCTTTTTTATTTTCTCATGAATTCAAATTTGCATGACCAGTATCTTTAATAGGGTTGGGATGGGTGCTATGAAGCATCTCTATCCTTAATGGGGTATGAGAACCTTTAGTGAGGACTAGAGACCAATCTTTTCTGCAAGAGACTTCGTAACTCTTTACCCAGTTTGCTTAGTCTCAACGATGCTGAGATCTTTTTGCATTACAAATGAAGTAAATTGTTGTATTTATTACTATTTGGTAAGCTTAATCTGTGGATTTCTTCCAAAAATCATAGTCACATGTTTTATCTGTTAGTTCTTATTTTAATGTTTTATACATCTTTTTTTTTTTTTCTTTTTTT
>JBBPBT010000659.1:4947939-4988569 GCA_037974875.1 Cicer bijugum
GGTAAAAATATATTGCATCATACACTTTCAATATATCTTTTTTCATAGAGCTTAGTTATTATGCACGATTAATTTAACTTTTTATTTTATTTTATTATTATCACATTACAACCTTCATAAGTATAATTTTAAAAATAGCTACAACAAAAGTTGAAAATATTTAATAATTATAATGATTGTAATAACTAATTAATAATACAAAATTCTTTACAATAATAATGTGTATAAATTAATTTTTTCTCTTAATTAAGGTTAGTACGAGTCTTACCAAATGATATAAAGTTTATCATATAAATTTTTTGAGAGTAATATAAATTTTAATAATTAATGTGTCAAAAAGTATGTGTTTGTTGATATTAATTTAAAATTATACTTCATGTATCCAATTAATACATCTCATAAGTAAACATTTATTTATAGAAATATTCTAAAATTAATGTATTAATAAACTAGTAGCCGCCTCCCTCGTTCTTTCTTATCTTTAATTTTTCTTGCTTTCAAAAAAGTAATTTATTATTGATATATATATAATTTATACGTACTATATTTTTTAGTAAAAAATAAAATCACATTTTTTGACATAAATGTTATTTAAAGAAAATGCATGCCTACAATAATTTAACACTATAAATACATACAAATTAATGTGGTATTTTATTAGAGTCTTGTAACCACATTTCAGAAAAATCATAGTATCAATCTATTTTTCATCATCATCGTCTTATTACTATCATTGATCAACAACCACATGAACCTCTCTCACACTCTGTTTCAACACAAAACACTCTCTTCTCTCTGTCACTAACATGTCATCATCACAACAACAAAACCATCACCAACACCGCATAAACACCACCACAAGAAAAAGAGAACGAAACCACTCGATGAAGAATCAAAATAAAGCTATAACACCTTTTTGTTCCCTTCTTTCATTACCCTTTCTACCTGAAGAACTCATTGTTGAAATTCTCACAAAACTTCCCGTGAAATCTCTTTTACGTTTCAGGTGTGTATCGAAATCATGGTTAAGCTTAATTTACGATCGCTACTTCATAAAAAAACACATTTTTTTTTCAACAAAAAACACTCACTTCACAACTCACCATAGAATCATATTGAGTGCAACAACAGCTGAGTTTCACCTCAAATCTTGTTCAATTTCATCTCTTTTCAATAACCCATCAACGATTTCTGAAGATTTAAACTACCCTGTTAAGAACAAGTTTCGCCATGATGGTATTGTTGGTTCTTGTAACGGGTTCCTCTGTTTTGCTATAAAAGGTGATTGTGTTCTTCTTTGGAACCCTTCCATTAGGGTCTCTAAAAAGTCACCACCTTTAGGGAATAATTGGAGACCTGGTTGTTTCACTTCTTTTGGACTTGGTTATGATCATGTTCATGAAGATTACAAAGTGGTTGCTGTGTTTTGTGATCCTAATCAGATTTTCAGTGAATCTAAAGTTAAGGTTTTTAGCTTGGCTACTAATTCTTGGAGAAAGATTCATGATTTCCCTCATGGTGTTTCACCTTATCAAAATTCATCAGGGAAATTTGTCAGTGGAACTCTTAATTGGGCTGCTAATTACTCACTTGGTGGTGCTAGTTCTTTTTGGGTTATTGTTTCTTTGGATTTGGAGAAGGAAACATATAGGGAAGTTCTTCCACCTGATTATGAGAAGGAAGAGTGTTCAATTCCTAATTTGTGTGTTCTAAAGGGGTGTCTTTGCATGAGTTATGATTACAAAAGGAGTGATTTTGTTGTGTGGATTATGAAGGATTATGGTGTAAGAGATTCTTGGGTTAAATTGGTGACAGTTCCTTATTTGCCTAATCCTGAAGATTTTTCATATTCAGGACCTTATTGCATTTCAGAGAATGGTGAAGTGTTGTTGATGTTTGAGTTTGACTTGATTGTGTATGACCCAAGAAACCAATCTTTTAGGTATCCTAGGATTGAGAGTGGGAAGGGTTGGTTTGATGCAGAGGTCTATGTTGAAACTTTGGTTTCACCTACGAATCATTGAAGTTGATGTTCTAGCTATGCAATCAATGTGTAAGGAAGAATAAAATGGAGTGAAGTATTTGAAATCTTTCTGGTTTCATTTCTGTTTATGTATTATACCATTAGATGTATAAATATGTATATGTATATGCAGACCTGAGAGACAAAACAGTGTATATAGATTATAGATGTTGTTAGTATTTGGTGGAGATTATTTATGTGTTTTTGTGTTGGGGTTATGTTATACACCCTATAGATGATATAAAGATAAAACATATAGTTCCAGCTATTTGTTGATATGTGGGATGATTCTGTTGTGAATACTTTTTTTTGGGTAGATCATGAATGACAAAATTTTCCATCAAAAATTGTAATGCTGGTGAGTTATGGCGCTCTCCCTCAAGAGATTCAACGTTGGTGCATTTTCAGGACAAGATTTGAAACCAGAACTTCTGTTATTGTAAAAATTAGTAAAGATTTTGTGTAAGATTGAACAATCATAATTCCAATATTTCATTTAGAATAGATAGATAGAAGATGGACAAGTAGTATATGCTCTATTGTATTATGGTAAGAAGCATCTTTTTAACTACTTATCTTCCATTCCACTGCATCTGTAAAAGAAGAATATGGACTTTTCTTAAGTTGAAAAAATAAGTAACGAACTGCTTTTGAGAAGAAGAAAAAAAAAGCATATTCTGCAGTGAAGGGACAAAAGTGGGAAACTTTCACTTCACATCCCTATGGAACTGTATATCAAACTCTATGTGCAATGTCTGTATAACAAAGCACAATGATGTGTGCATGGCCTTGGGGAGAAAAAAAAGCCAAGAAAGGAATAAAGTAAAATGCTTAGGAACCTGGTTCTCTAGCACAACACTGAAACCGGATTTGTTGCATGTTTCAGTAGATATGAAAAACAGGACCGAGCAGAATATTTGAATTTTGTTCTATGAATGGAATAGAATGTGAAATAATGTAAAAATAAATATTACACTTTGATTTTATCAGGTGTATATTTGGATTCAAATAGTTATGATTTTGGTAAAAATCTAGATGTTTGATTGCATTAAATTAAATTTGGTTTCACCACGCAAACAAACACATGTTTGTCTCTAAAGCTCAAGTTACATAAAGTAGTTATTTGCATTTACATTAAAAAGAAGGCACAACTCTTGTGTAAAGATAAATAGAAAGCTATAAAATTTGCTCCAAAGCGTAGCAATTGAGCCTGGAGGCAGATGATAACTACACGTATACAAGCTGTAGTCCCACATATACATTCCCATATCCAATGAGTCATTTTTTATAGCTAAATATTGAGACATTTGTCCCATTAAAAGAGTAAAATATCAAAGTTGCTTGTGATGTCAGAGTAAAATAAACAAAAAATAATGAGGTGAAGTAAAGTGTAAACAAACCAACTCTATACATGCAACATGGAATTCAGGTAAATTTTTTGGATTTGTATTTGCTGCAGAAAACATTTTCACTTGATAATTGTTGAGATGGACGGTTTATATTTTCATATAAATTTTAAACTTTAAAAAAAACTAAAATATTAAATTTAAAATATAAATAGTCTGATCTCAATCTAAAAATTACAAATCCAAATTATGATTTTCAATGAAGATTCATGTGAGTATGTAGTTTGTTAATCAGTGGCTATATCTATTCCATTTGCCGCCTCCTGAATGAAACAGAGGGCGGTAAGAAGACTCAGTCCAATGGTGAGAATCTTTCTTTGATTTTTGCATTATCCAAACCGCTTTATGTCTACATCAATCTATTTTTCAAATACTGAAAATACTTGCACTCTCCACTTTCATGAATCCAATAGGTACACTAAGGATATAACAGCTATGTTTCTGGGTTTTTTTCTTCAATAGAAAGATAATTACTTTTTTTACTGTTTTGCGAGTTTTCATCATAAAAAACAGATGCTGCTAATTGGAATACCATTCTGATTTTTAAAATGATGAACAAAAGCAACAGAATTAACGGACGTAGCATAATTAAGTCATGTTTGAATAAATTAAGCGCCTGCAGAAAAAGTTAGAGAGCGGAGTGATAAGAAAATTTATGGTTTAATTCTCACTCTATATAATCTTAACAATATTAACATACTAATATTGACAGTTCCAAAAAAAAAACGCTTGAACCATACATGTTTTCATACAAAATATAAGTTGTTTTTTTTAGGTTATCGTGAAAAACATTTGAAAATAACTAAAATAATTTATAAACATGTCATAAGTTATTTTTATAGATTCTTTCAAACCGTCTCACACGAGGTTGTGTGATATTTTCAATATATAAACTCAAATAAGTCAATCGAAAGAGACAACTGGTGAAAACAATGTAACTCTTTCTGATAAGCACATGGTCTGTTGATAAAAAAGTGAGGCCTACTTCAAAAACTGGTATTGACCACTCCATCTTTGGATTAAGCACAGTGATAATTGAACCAGCAATATGAACAATACATTAGAAGAGCCAAAATGCCACTATAAATGAACAACTCAAGCTAAAAAGTTAATTGTGCAACTATGTACAACCTCACAGAACTTGAAAGAATTCACCTGTTCCAACACAGCTTTCTCCCACCCTCACGCAAAATCTCATAGGCAAGTTTATACTTTTCAATGGATGATGCACCAGCATCTATGTATTTAGATGCTGTTTCTCTTAGACTCCATAGCATCAAATTTTTTAGCTCCTGAGAGCTACTCCATGATTCTATGTCAGGGAAAACACCATCTTCGGCATTTCTTGTCCATCGATGTAAGATGTAGCGCGAAGGAACTTCACTTAATTCCAATATTTGGAAAACCCGCAGCACATGTCTACAAAGAACACCTTCATATTCAAACATCTGACAGCTACAACTAATGTCAAGATTGGATGCATTGAATGTAACTACATGCTTCTCCATCTCATTTCCACACTTACGCACCAAATATCTGCTGAGGGGACCTTCTTCGTAGATTTTAAACCCAAGGTAACTATAGCACTGCAAAAGCTCTTTTTGAAATACTTTGAATATTGCAAGAGTGTAAAGCCTTCTACATTGTTCTTCTACTGGTTCTTTAGTTTGCAAAAAAGGTTGAAAATTAGAAGTATTAAAATCCTCTTTTCTTTCTTCTTCACGACGTCGCTCAAGACCTCTTTCATACCGTGGAATGAACTCTGTGAGAGGTGTTTGGCCATTTAAAAGTGCACCAAAGAATGATTCCATGCTTTCTTTCATGGGAATTCCAGCAGAAAATGTGCCCTTTAAATAGAATGGAACCCAGGATGCACGCTTCTCATACATTTCTTTTAGCCAATCATTGTCCTTCAATCCATATTTGACGAGTAGAGCATTCCATGCAGTGTCAAATTCATCAACCGTCTGATTCAGGTAAACACACTTTTCATAATCTTTTGTGAATCCATTACCCAGCAAACCTGCATACTCTTGTTCCTTTGCCTTAATTTGCCACAACGAAAAGCGATGATGGGTTACTGGAAAGACTTTTGCTATTGCCCTCTGAATTGAAATGTCTTGATCAGCTATTACTGACAGAGGCTGCCGGCCAGACATTGCTCTAAGCCATGTCTGAAACAACCAAGTGAAAGACTCTTCAGATTCATCAGCAATTAGAGCACATCCAAGAAGCACAGGTTGCTTGTGGTGGTTAACTCCAACAAAAGTAGCAAATGGTACCATATAGACGCTCTTTCTATATGATGTGTCTACAACAAGGACATCGCCAAACTGACTACATGCGTATCTAGATCTGCCATCAGCCCAAAATATGCTCATGCAATTACCATTATCAACTTCCATGGCATGAAAGAATCCTGTATCTTCTGCTTGTCTTAATTGAAAATACTCTATAAGCATGTTGTACCAATCACTTCTAATGTGATTTTGTCTACCTCCTTTCAGGACAGGGTAGTTATCTATCCTAAATATGTCGCCATTCACCAATTCAGTATTTACATCCTCAGTCAAAATATTAGAAGCAGGAAGCCTTTTTGTCTCGCGTTCCTTTTCAGGGCCTAGATCATGATTATGATCTTTTTCAAGACGGTCGACCACCCACTTTCCTGATGGTTGGCTCTTGATCCTTAAATAAGCCTTACAACCAACTCTTGAAGGGTGCTGGAACCCTTCTTTTGAACACACAAAGCGTCGGGATGTAATCAACCCGTCATTTTTAGAACGAAACAATTGACCGATTCGAATTCCAAAACCCAAATGCGCTGCATGAGCATGATAAAATTGGTAGGCCTCATTAGGGGAACTGAACTCTTGACCAACGTATGGTTCAATCCTAGGCTGTCCTTCAAGCTCCTCCTTTCTCAAGCGCTTGAAATTAATAACGCCAAAGGAACAAATAGGTTCATCATTGGCTACTTCAAGCAATTTTTTCCTTGGCCTGCGAGTGACTTCAGTAGAATAATCAACAGCTGCATCAGCCTTCGGCTGCAATTTTGGAATTGAATTTTCACTTTCCATTTCAACAAGATTATGATTATGGTCCTTGTGAAAATGATCAACAACCCACCTTCCAGAATCATTTATTTGTACCCTTATGAATGCTGGACAACCAGTTCTCGAGTTGAGCTGATGTCCCTCCTTCGAACAGACAAATCTTCGAGAAGAAACAGACCCATCAGTTCTCGACCGATAAAGTTGACCAATCCGAACTTTAAATCCCATTCGATTAGCATATGATATATAAAACTTAAGTGCATCATCTGCAGACAAAAATTCTAACCCTATGTATGGATCACAAGAAAAATCTATTTCCTCCTCCCCAATAAGATTACTCATTGCCAGTTCAGTCCCAACAGGATGTTCCTTTACAATCATGATCCAAATTTCTGCTACCCTCCCTTTTCTAATGCAAGGAAAAGCACATTCCACACCCTAAGAAGAAGGTACCCATTCCTGCAACAGTTGAATTATGCACACTGTTAAAGTAAGATGCAAAGTTCAACATATTAGGCTCCTCTAAAGTAAGCTAGTTACTTTTAGAGAATAAAGTGATTAATATCAAACAGTTGATTTACTCACTTTAGAGAAGCCAAATTCAACATAGCTATGAGTGACTTTACATCAAAAAATTGATCATCGCTATCTTAATTCTTCAGGCACGCTTCTCCAATTTTTTTAAATTTGATCAGAAAAATATCATCATCTAAGGGGGAAAAATTAAATTTTTGAAGAAAATGAAAACGAAATGAAGCAATTAAAGAAATGGATAGTGATTAAAGATAAGAATCATTTGGAGAAAAAGTTGAAGAATTTAGTGTAAGTATAAAATGACAAGGAAAGTCAAAGTAGCAGAAAGTGAATCAATCGAAATAATTATTAGGGTTTTAGAAAGAAGAAAAAAAACTTACTTTGAATTGAAGCATTGATGAATTGGATTGAAAAGCGAAATAGAATTGGGGTTTGGAATGAGAGAAATTAGAGATGTAAAATGCAAAAAGATTGTAAAGAAGTTTGTTGTTAAGATTGAGCTTTGTCATTCGCATTGGCAATGGCGGTAATTCGAAAATAGGTAGAACCCGAATTAGGATCCGGAACCCATCACTAATTCGGATAAACCGATTCTAATAAAATAAATTGGTCTCATTAATCTCAACCAGCTTGTCTTTTCTCTTTGTTGATAAAAATAATATAGAGATAAAAGGATAAAATTGTAATTAAAATATTTAGAATGATAGGATTTTGATTGTAGATTTGAAATATTTTAATACTTTATTAAATTAAATTAAAATAGTTAAATAATATATTTCAATGAGTTTAATACTATGAAATTTTTTAATTTTATCATTTAAATCTATTTTGGAATAATTTTTGTTATTATAATTTTAATTTTATTTATAAAAATAATTTATTTAATTATTAGAGTCAAAATTAAATAAATATACCATTTTTTTTAATTTAATTAACTTTAATAAATATTATAATAATATCTATATAAATAAATTATTGATCCAAATATTCGTAATATCAATGCACATTTTTTTTTTTATAATACCATAGAATTTGTCTTAAAACAAATGATAAAATTAGGGCAAAATTATATTCTATATAGTACTCTAAAGTTAAATGCATCCCAACATTCTTTTAAACTGGTTATAATTAAATTACTATTTTTAATAAATCGGTCATTTTAATTTAGTGTTGTATTTTATGAATTAATTTCTTAGTTTCAAACTAAAAAATTATTTAAAAGAAAATTGAACTTTTGACAATTTTAATAAATAACTAAATAAATAAACTTGAATTTCCAATTGCAGTTGATCAACAATTTATTCGTCTAAGAAGATGAAGCAAAAATGAATTAAACTTCGGCTAAATGAAGAAGAAGCAAACTAATTAAACTTCAGCCTAATCATCAAGAAGAGCTTGAGATGGAGGTAGCTAAAACTTCATATTTACATTCATTCTAGCACTAAACCTGCCCAAGAAATATGCATTTTCATTATCTTCTCTTCAAGTGTGGATAGATAATATATTCCATGCAAGAGACAATTGCTTGATAATGTGAATCAAAACATCACATGGTGGAAATGATGACCATCGTCCTTGATGTCCAGGAAGTTTTTAAATCATATTCCAAAATCACCTTGTGATAGCCACAATTCCAAGATACTACAATGCTTTTAAAGGAATTAAATTAGCTTCAAACTAAATCGGCAAAACATGTTAGTTGTCATGTCATATGACTCTAAAAAACATTCATCTATTGAGGATAATGGTTTCTTCATGTGCCATAAATTACAATGATGCCATAAATTTATCAAAGTCAACTCAAATCCAAACATGTAGCAAGTGTTTAGTTTCACGTCCTTTGTAGGTCTACATGTGCGACCAATCACATGCTACTAGTGGTAGCTTCACAATTCCCACGTCCAAATTACCTAAGAATTCGAGAAATATATAAGAGCCAAAGTTGAATCCAATATATGTGACACAACAAATGATATGCGATAAGTGTTGTTTTACATAAATATGTGAGTAAAGTTGAATTGTGTGAAAATATAACCACTTATAATGTTTTATTTTTTTTTTAGTATATTTTGTCGCATAATAATTTGCAATTCTTGTTATGCTATTCATAAAAGAACGAGTTTAACTTTTATGTATTCTGTGTAGAATATTTTAAATATAGAGTTAATATATTATAATTAGTCATCACAATTAACCACATATATGATTTTAGAAAATATTATAATAAAAATCAATAATTTTAGTGTAGTTGTAATTGATAATAATATAAATCTTTTATATATATAAATTAAATCATAAAAAATTAAATATTTTAATATAAATATAATTGATAATTGTATAATTTTTGTATATATATATAAATTAAATCCTAAAAAAATTATAAAGAAAAAAAATATACACCTTCAATATAAAGTAATTTTACATTAAATTTAATAAAAATTATGATAATTTAAAAAAATAATTGATTTATATTGGATGATACTTTACCATAAATGCATATTAATTGCACTTATTTATAAAAGTTTGGTTTATAAAGGCGTTTCTATTTGGACCCTCATATTTGATTAATGACGTAGTAATTTGATTCACGAGTAATCCACAAGTATATCTTCATTTTTCTCCCATTTAACCAAAATGTTCCACTTCTAAAAAAATATCCTAAATTACCCTACTTTTTCTCTACTACACATGGTCGCATGTCCACTGCAGGACCTCAATTTTTTGCCACTTCAGATGGTCGCATCCCTAGGATGCGACCTTGTATAGGCGAAATTCCTTTTTATTTTCTGGCTTTTTGTAATTATTATTAATTAAATATTCTATACAAGGTCGCATCCCCAGGATGCGATCATCTGAAGTGGCAAAAAATTGAGGTCCTGCAGTGGACATGCGACCATGTGTTGTAGAGAAAAAGTAGGGTAATTTAGGATATTTTTTTAGAAGTGGAACATTTTGGTTAAATGGGAGAAAAATGAAGATATACTTGTGCATTCCTCTTGATTCAGAGTTAGATTATTGATAATCGCGTAGTTTGTAATTTGTGTCATGAATTTGTTTTACAAGATTAAAATTTAAACAGTTGAATCTCAATCATCATGGTACAGCTAAAATCACATGAATGTAAATGACCACATAATAATGTTGCCGGCAACTTTGAATCTACCATTCAGCCACTTTATTTTAATTAATTAACGACCACCGCCGCTTGGTGAGCAATATAGCCAAAAGAATATTAAGAGAAAATAAAATTATATATAAGAGAAACATCATCGAGATTCTGGTAGAGAGAAAAAGGGAGATAATTTTACCACTATGCTGCAAGCTTTTTATAATATTAGGATACTTCTAATAGCATATATAATATATTTAAACCATGTCGCATTTTAATTTTTTTTTAACAACACTAACATGAATTTTTTTCAGGTCATCATTTATGTATTTAATTGAATGAATTAAATTAAAAAGTATCTCTCATGTATTCTTATTATCTCGATTATATCAAAGAACAATTTCTTTCTTTTTTAAATTAAACAACTAAAATATTTAAACAACTATGCACAATACTATATATTGTGTATTTTTCATACTATACGTTTACAATTTTATTTATTATGTATATAATTTAAAGATAATTAAAGCTCTTTAATTTTATTGATATGAATAATTTTAAAATTTATTTTTATCAAATTATACTGTTCAATTCAGTTTAATATATATACAAATTTATTTAAAAATTTGGTTATACAATTGAATTTTCTTTATTTTTTAATTATTATATTTTTTTAATATATTTGTCAAAACTTTAAATCACACAAATTATGAAACGAACAAAAAAATAATTACCATATAAATTAAACATTTTTTATACCATCAAATAATTATTATTCATTTTTAATATAAATAATTTTACATTGATAATATATATAAATTAAATGTTTTTTGATTTTAAAAACTTCATAATTTTGATATAACTTGAGGAAAAAATAATTTTGATAAAACATTACTTTTTATATTAAATGTTTTTTTAAGAATTGGATATTAAACTTGTCAAAAAAGATTGAATATTAAAAAAAATAAAAAAAATTTATTTTCTGCTTTCTACATTATTTTGGCAATTTATTATAATGTTAAAATATATTATTATTATTATTATTTAATAAAGTGTGAAATGAAATGTTGAGGTGATAATTTAGTGACCGGTGAAAAGTGAAGAACGCGGTTTCATTGGATTCATTTTTGTCTCCATATATATACACACACATTTTTTGGATGAAATAAAAAGCAGAAGAACAGTAAGAAGAAAAAGGTTGGTCCGATCCACACATATTGTGATCTGATCAAAGAGAGAAGATGATGAATTTTGATGAGCCACAACAACAACAACCACATGACAAAAGAGGTTACACATCCGTCAAAAACAACGAAGAATTCGACATCGAATCTGGTGAAACCCTCTACCCAGGTCTCTCCCTTGGTGATAATCAACTCCGTTGGGGTTTCATTCGTAAAGTCTACGGAATCCTCTCCGCTCAGATCCTTCTTACAACCATTGTTTCCGTCATCACCGTTTTCTATACTCCCCTCAATCTTCTCCTTAGGGGCAATTCTCCCCTTCTCTTGTTCCTTGTCTTTCTCCCCTTCATCTGTAAGCAAATCTCCATTATTATTATTGTTTATCAATTTTTAATTCTATCTTCTGATCTCATCTGATTTTATTTCAATCGTGATTTTGTGTTTTGCAGTTTTGATCCCTTTGTTGAGGTACCAACAAAAGCATCCTCACAATTACATTTTGCTTGGATGTTTCACCTTGTCTATCAGCTTAACTGTTGGAGTTACATGTGCCAACACCGACGGTATCCTTTCATTCTCATCCCTCTTTCTTTCTTATACATTTTTTAAAAATTGATTTTTCTATTTGATGGATTGATTATTATGTGTGTTGTTTTGCAGGAAAAATTGTCCTTGAGGCTTTGATTTTGACATCTGCGGTCGTTTCATCTCTTACTGGCTATGCCTTTTGGGCTTCCAAGAAGGGCAAGGATTTTAGCTACCTTGGTCCTCTCTTGTTCACATGCCTCTTTACTCTTGTCCTCACCGGCATGATGCAGGTTCGTTACATTACATTTCCTCTCAATTGTTTCATATCATTTTCTATAATTCAATATGATTCAGAGGTTTTGTGTTTGTGTATATTATATATGTGCCGAATGATAATGTTAGGATGGATAAGTGGTCACACAAGATAAGATGAAAATAATTAAGAATGAACTTATTAGACAAAAACTAAGTAGCTCCTACTCTAGAGACTATGTTGGATTTGCGTTGAAATCACGGTGACATCAGAAGCTATGTATTGGTTGGAATGGTGGATAGTGAATTAGACCTAAGTTTGAAACTCTAGGACGCTGAATCAAATGGACATGTAGTTTAAGTCTTTGTGGTTGAGGAATGTGTGGAAAAGATTCATAGAAGCACTTTTAAGGAGGAAAGATGAGATGGAATATGATTCAGGAGTGATAACTAAAGGAAAACCTATGTTTTAGAACCATGGTGGATGGTCAACGCTTGTTGATTCCTAAGCTTAGAGAGATAGTTTTTTGCTATGATATGCTTTGATACTGCGGTTCCAAACTCACTGAGAGAGATTGGATTTTAAAATGGTTTTCCAATAGATGTGATTCATGATAAGACATCATGAAATTGTTTTATTCATGTGGTTGCATCACCTAATGAAAAAAGGTTTGACTTGTTATTTTTTGGTGTGTCTATAGACGTGTACATATATACGCATATCTACATATATACATAGTTTATGCTTGCATTTTTTCTCTTGCTCAAGACTAGTTTTTCTTTGGTGTAGATGTTCTTCCCTCTTGGGCCAGCAGCACATGCTATCTATGGTGGAATTGGTGCTATGATTTTCTCTGCATATATTGTCTATGATACTGACAATCTGATCAAGCGCTTCACTTATGATGAATACATTGGGGCCTCTGTCACTCTTTATCTCGACATTTTGAACTTGTTCCTTTCCATCTTGAGGATTCTGAGGGAGGCAAACAATTAGTCATTGTTCGTGAATTGAGGTTGACTAAAAATAAGTAAAGAGTATTTTATTGCATCGCAACTTTGTGGTGTTGTAAGTAAGCATTCTGGAGATAAACGATGCTTCTCTAGTATTCCTTTACAATTGACAGACAGATAATACTTTTGGTGAGATGGAAAAGCTGTTAGCTTTACAATTGTATTAAAGTGTGATATAAGAATCTCATATGAGAATTGGTCTTTTCACTTTGAATTTAATGCTCTCTCTATTATTATTATACATAGGTTATCATACCATCACCCTGGTATTGTATGTAGAGAATTGTGATATCATTGTTGGTGTTATGTAAAATGCAAGTCAGAACACAATAATTTGCAAAGACTTCGGTGCTTTGTGGAACTGGCGATGATAACTGTATAGTTTTTATATCTGATTTTGCTTTGGGGCATACAAGTCCCCCAATGTTTGATTGTATGCTAAATTGTGTAATCTTGATGTTGAAGCATATCGTATCGTTTGTTGCAGTCAACTAGTCAATGTTTATGTTGGAAGTTTCCAAGTGAGCATTTCAAGTAAAAGTTAGTAACACTTTAAAAGTCACAAATGTGTGATGTAGTAATTAACTCATTATTATTTGGGCCTTCAGAAACGTACGTAAAAGTTATGTAGTGTTACACAATGGCCCCTGCAATTTACCCGTGTCTTTGACATTACTCCCTCCTAGCTAGTTAATACATTTTATATTTTTCAAAGTACCCATGTTTTGATGAATTTGGACCCTCTTCTCCATCTCATGAGAGAATCTAAATCCACTATAATCATTTATAAACTTGATAAAATGAGTCTTCCTTAAATGTATCTTTCTGAGCTACAAGGCTACCCTATAAACACCGAATAACTTGTCGACTCAAAGATCATAAAAAAATTCCATTGCTCCTATTATGAAGAACGTGCCATCGAACTCATTTTCCTCTGCGGCGGACTCTAACCACGAACCTTAGAAAAAGAAGGTTCTTCATATTTACGAACCTTGTATTGTGTGACTGAAGTAGTTACTCCTCGCTAACAACTATAGATCCAGTCTTTAACATAGGAAGAGCTGAAGGTGTAATTTTTCTTATTTCTGTCCCCAATTGGATTTAAATAAAGCAAAAACACATGCTACTCCTTTTTTTTACAGGAAAACAACTGCTTCAACCATTACTTAAACAAATATAAATACAAAATAAAGTTTAAACATTGAAGGGGCATTCCCCAACAACCTTAGAGAGGGAACAAAGAGTTCCACCAATCTCAAGTGGCCCCCACATAAGTTTTAGTTTAATACTTTAATTTTTTTTCTCACATACTTTAATGAGTCCCTTGAGTAGTACAGTAGTTGCTATTTTTTTAATGTCAAAGGATATTGGTTCTGCTCCTTTTGTGGAAGGGACTTACAAAAAAGTTTTAGGGACAGTAAACCTCAAGACAAAATAAAACAAGGGAGGTCAGTTAAATGTTAAGAAACTAAATAAGGATTTGCGTTGGAGATGCTCTTAGGATACAGAGTACAAAAAAGGTTTCCCCTTAGCAGATCTTCCTGTGTTTATTTAAATGCAAACAACTACAGGATGCTGCTTGATAAACTCATCCTGGAAGTACAGCTCTTGTACAAGTATTGTAAGTAATTGCATTTGAGTCAATAATTGAAGAGATATATATCAGTAATAATAAGGCGACCCAATATGACGTGATTTTGCAATCCTCAAAAAGAAAGGACTGCAAGAAAACCTAACATTCCTTCTCGCAAAAAGAAGCCACATAACATGGTGCAAAAACCTTCCTCAAAGATGATGAAGGGTTCACAAGATCTTAACAAATTGAGCTTTATTCAACTGGTGTTCACCTTGTCACTTGAGCTTGTATAAAACATTAAAAACAAAGCTTATTTACATCATTCAGTTACAAGGAAAGAATTATACACTTAATAGGCAATCTGTGTTTATAAATTGAATTAAGCACTAATGATCCTGAACCCACAATTTGGTCACGACTTGACAGCCTCATCATCATCTTCAATATCCCAACTGAGATCCTCATCTGGGTCAGCAGTTGCCGCACTCAACCTCTTCCGCAAATCAACCCTACTTTCGTACCCACCACCATCCCCTCTATTTTCATCATTGCTTTCAACATCTTCAATTTCATCCCAGCTAATGTCTTCTTCCTCAGGCATAGAAGGCTGGCTTGAAACGACCGAAATATCACTATCTTTGGACGATTCACTGCTATCATTATCTGTATTCGCTTTTGATGCCTCATTTTTTGCATCCAATTTATCCCCTTGATCACTCACAGTTACAGCAACATTAGATGCCACATTGTCATTATGATTCACCTCCTCCAACTTATCACCTACATTAGATGCCACATCAGTTATTGATTCAGGAGCAACAACACCCTTCTCATCAGTTTCTATCGAGTCTATCTTCAAATCCTTAACAGTCTCAACATTAACATCACCTGTGGAAACCTCAGCAGAATTTGTATCCTTCTTCAATTCAGAAACTCCACTTGTACTACCTTTGGGCTCATACCCATCATCGTTGTCATCGTCATCATCAAAATCCCAGCTCAAATCCTCCTCTTCATTGCCAGAAATAGCACGCTTCACAAGCTTAGCCCTTGCATCTTCAGCTTGTTTAAGTCTATGCAGCTTATAAAAATACCTACTCCAGAAACTCTCATGATCAATTTTACTGGGTACAATCTTCACATAAATCTCCTCAACAACAGTTTCAATCAAATTCTCAATATCATCCTCTTTATCATCCAACTCAAACCCTAATTTCCAGTCATTGAAATTCTCCAAATCTTCAGGTTCATCTAAATAGGTATTGACATCATTCTGAAGAGCACGCATCAAAGTATCAAATCTACTATACCGTTTCAAATCCAAACCCTGACCACTACTACTACTACGAATCAATTGATTCTTGTTACCGTTATTGCTTGAATCATAAGAATCAGAATCAGAATCAGGTGCTAAGAGAGATTCCCTACCGTGAGATATAATCTGCGCCGTCGATTTCCAAACGGTGCTGCCGATGTCGTCGATGGCTTGGCCAACGGTCTCGAGCGACTCCTGAGCCACCGACGCACCGACATCGAGGGAGGCAGGGAGGTCTTTGACAGCGCGTGAGGCGGCTTCTCGGATTACAGATGTCTCTATCCTCAAGCCGGAGCTGAAATCTTCGAGATCGCGGCGGTAGTTTTCGAGGACGGATTCGGATTTGGACGCGAGGGTTTGGATCAGGCCACCGAAGCTCCAAGCGTTGGTTTCAGTGGGTGTGTCGCGGTCAGGATCGGGGTGATCGGAATCGTGCGGCGGCGAGTCGGGCTCGTCGGAGAAGACGGTTTTGAAGAAGTTCATTGCGGCGGAAAAGAGAATGTGATTGTTTGGAGATATTGGCGGACGAATTTGAGTGGCAATGGCGTGTGATTATTATAAAATGAAGAATGTGATTTATATTTTTTAGTGTAATCACTTTTAACATAAATCTTTGATTTTCCAAAAAATATAAACTTTAATTTCAGTCAATTATTTTTTCATAATAAATAGTCAATTTTTACCTTTTTATTTATGCAATCTAATCTTCTTTTTTTATTTTGTCTAGCAGCCTAATCTAATTTTATAAAATCAAAGTTTATTTAATATTCACATTTACCAAATGCTAATGAAACACACAAAATCAATCATTTTTGTCCTCTTATTGATCTGGGTCGTGACTATACTAGTTGCCTCTATTTATATTTGAAAAATTATTCTTAGACATACTAATTGTGCATTGAAAGAGAAAGACATAGGTACTATTGTCATAAATGAAATATATTGATAATGTAATAAAAATATTGAATGAGTATTAAAACAAAAGAAGGTGTACAAATATAATTTTTATTTATATTTATCATTTGTTTGATAGTAAATCAACAATTGATTTGATTTCTCTAAATAAGAGTATTATCGTTGACATAAATATAAATATAATTTTTTGCATGTGTTATAGTATATGAATAAGTATTAATTCAATCGGTAAATGTTGATATTGTTAAATTAATGTTATATTTTCAATTTAATTTTGAGATGTTACGGTTGGTTGAGTTAATTATACTAGTATTTATCATTTTTATAAGAAAAAAAAACTTAATATGAATAAGTTTTATGGTAAACTTTCATAACAAAAATATGATAAATTATACATTGGACCACCATGAGAGTGGATTATAAGAGTAAATTCAAATGTCAATGGACAATACTTTACGTATAAATTAATATATTTTCTCGTTTTTTTTTTCTCTTAGCTCTACATCTCTCATCGTCTTCATATTAAAGACTTTGATTTAATTGGTCAATCAATGAGTTGAGTTTTCAAAGACACATTTGTTTCCCTTATTTTTATTGAATTGACATCAATTGAAACATTATCTTAGTAGTAAAGACAAAGAAAACTGCTAACTTATATTTATAAATAATGTCGTCAATATTGAAGATGCAAACACGAGAATTGAGGTTGAATTGTGTTTGTCTAAATTGAATTATTTTTAATTATTTATTAAAGAATTAGTTCATGTTTGGTGATTTTAACTAAAACAAATGCAGTAACAATCAAACTTAAGTAATCAAAGGCGATAGTAAAGTTGAGAGTGCATAAGTAAAGTGACAAAAACAAATTTATTCTAGTTCACCATAAATTTGGTAGCTACATCCAGTCCCTTCATTAAAAAGAGTTTAACCACTAATTCAAATCATTGAATTACACAACATATGACTGTACAAGTCACTCTTCTCAAAACAACCTAACACCTACAAATTTTTTAAGACAAACAAATACTTTGATCCTACATGTCAAGTTTTCTCCACACAATCTGAAAACAACAGGTTGTTTGAGGAACACTAAAGCCACTATCAGGTTGAGTTACACAAGTTTGGAACTAATTGTATTTTGCTTCTACTAAGTAGACTTTTTCAATTGATTTCTCACACCAAAACAATTAGAAAATATTTCTTTGAGCAAATATTTTTCTAAAACTTAAACCTATGAACTTTGAATACTTATAAATCTAAGCTCTCAAAAGTTTTTTTTTTAATTGTATGAATTTTGAAATTTGTGCTTTCTTCTTCAACCTTGAGTATCTATTTATAGAATAAATTAGGATTTCACTTTTGTCCTTGTAAAATATGGATCATATCTTTCATGTAAACAAATTCTAAATGTAACTTCTCGTGAATAATTTTGAGTGTTTCTTCTTGTGAATAGTTCTGAGTGTATCTTCTTGTGAACAATATTTTGATCATATCTTCTGGTCACCTTGGTCAAAGATTTCCTTCAATTCTAATTATAAAATGTATCTAATTTCAAATTATGTTCAAAAACTTATTTACACGAATCTTCCTTTATACTCATGATTGATTGGAGTGGGATGGATTTGAGTTTGTTATTGAGTATTCATAAATTATAATTTGGCTAAATCTTTTCTTCATAATGAATTTTTTCAATTAGAGTCATTGACTTTCTTGTTGGAGTGAGATAGTTTGTTTATTGGATAATAAAAGTCAGAGACATAATTGTGTGACTTAGTGGCTTTCGGCAAATCACATTGTTGAATCATCAGAGTCAGTGCAACAACAGAGGTTGCATATCATAGGCAACATTTGGAGTGTGTTGCAACTTTTTGATCAGCGAAATATGAACTTTGAATGCATGACTTGAAGAATCTCTTCAAAGTTAATGACAACTTGATATGAACTCTTCAGAGGCATGTTGAGTTTGTGCACATCAGAGGTACACAAGGGCTTTAGAGGCATGCTTCAAATTCAGTCTTCAGACCTACTTGTCAGAGTCAGTCTTAAAACCTAGTTATTAGAGACAGTCTTCAGACCCAAGTATTAAAGGCCGTCTTTGTAACCTTTAGAGGCATGTATGTATGCTTTTGTATTCATCTGATCTCAACATCTAGTCAATTCTTTTGGTAACTTCTTGCAGTATTCTTTTTTTAATTGTTGCGCACTTAATAAAATCATTAGTCCAAATAAATTGTTCTCATAAAATATATTTGTTAACATCAAAATCACAAGAGGAAAATCAATTTGGTTCTAACAAATAGTTGTTATAGTTTCAAATAATTTCTAAACACTTGTCTAGTCCCATCATAATATTTGTCTCAATTTAATTGTAAGAGTCATAAATAAAAAATAAAAATTTCAAGTTGGTTTATGTTGGATCATGTTGGGGTCCGGAGATCATCACATTGGACCAAGAGCAATAAGTTTAAGAGTTCTCGAACTTATAGTGTTCAATATCTAACTTTTTCATAAAATGTGAGATTTATTTATTCACATTTGATATACCAATAATTTAATATACTCACAAAGTGGCGGATTATAATTCAAAATATAGATAAGAGAGGTACCTACATTTAATTTTAACATTTTTCAAATAAGATTATCTATTAAAAGGTTGATGGAAGATAATATGATGAATTTTATCTTAAGTCTCTTTGATTTTGGTAATTGAGTGTATCTTGCATGATTTATATTTTTTATTAGTAAAAAGATTAATCATAATATAATATTAGTTCTTCTGTTTTCACATGTAGCAATATACCAATATTAGTTCTTAAATGTTTCAAAGCCCTGATATTCCTCAATTTATAATATACCAATATTAGTTCTTAATTAGTAATTATAAAAAAATTATTTTTAAATATAAACATTCTTTTAAACTACTATGTGTATTTATTATTATTATTTTTCTGAACAAACTCTTATTAATACTACAAGTTTATTTTTAAAAATGAAAACAAAATCAAATTGAATACATTCATATATAAAGATATTTTAGAAACTTCTATGTATGAAATCAACATATTAAATTCACCACCTATTTTTTCAAATATATGTAAAAAAAAGAAAACAATAAAACTTATAATTAAAATATAAAGACAAAAGTAAGTATTTTAATAATATAAAATTTAGACGAGTTAGATCAAAACTCAAAAATGACTAAGCAATTTACTTAGATGTTACTCATTACTCGGTTGATATCCTCAAGAACATAGATCCACACGAGATATGAGTTGAAAACATACCAATTGGATCAACCTTCTCTTCTTATCCATTTACATTTCTTCAAAGATAAGTTATACTTTTTGTGATTTAATTGAAATTCAAAATCTAATACATTGACAACAACCAACCTTATCCGGCTAGAAATTCAAAGACTAATAAAAAGCAAAATTAGTTTCCTTCCTTCTGTTTTAAGTTTTTTATATGTCTTTTTCTATTAACCACAAGTCCATAACCATATTCATTCATCGAAAGCACAGGAATAGTGTTAGTACAAACAAACATTTCCAAAGTTCCGTACCGTGAGAAGCAACAATTTGTTATTGGATGCTGATGTTAAACATAAATTTAGTGTAAATTGTTACTATGAAAGGTTCATCAAAAAATATTGTTACTATCAAAATGCTTTCAATTTTATAGACTTTTCAAAGCCTACCTGTATTTTTTTAGGGGGTTATATAAGCATTTTTCAAATTCTTTTTATACCTAATTACTATATTTTCTTGATGCAATTCACCTAATTATTATATTAGTATCAAATCAATTGATGCCTTTGATTAAGTTTGTATTTATACAAATACAAACAAACATTTTTTTTTTTGCGTACGTCAAAAAAGTTGTTACATAATCAAATACAACTGTTGTGGAATAAATTACTTAGACTGATATTCTTTCAATTTCCTTGATGATAAACTCCTTTTCCTCCTCAAATTGTTCATCTTCTGAACCTGAAAACCGCGAAAGAGCTAAGATTTGTGACTCAAAATAAATTTTCATTTCAATCATGGACGAACACAGAATGAAAATTCAGAAAAATACTATGTAATTGAATGTTTAAATCAACTGAAAGTGTAATAACCTTTTCCTGGAGATAGATTATGAAGCAATTCTAGCAGCTTCTCCCGGTTCTTCCCCAGAATGATTTTTACTTCTCGAGGCTTATTAGGATTAGCGACGAAAACCTGGATAAACATATAAGAATATATAAACAAATATTTGAATGTATATGTGTCATCTTCTCATTTTCGAATACGACTGAGGGTTGGGGGGGAGGGGAGCGAAGTTCCATGCAGAACTGTTATCTATGATGTTCTTATTAGAGTCGGGTTTTCTGTTCTGACGGTATGTACATTTAAACAGTTCAATTCCTAAAGTAACCTACCATTAACCAAATTTCGACCTCATTACAGTAAACATGATAAATGCAAACAAGACTTCTTGAGTTCGGTTGAGTAAACTGAGTTACATTCGATTCAATTAGCAAGCATAATAGGGTTCAAATTCTTTTATAAACTCACAAAAAGGATGAGCTCGTTGTATTAACTTTAAAAAAGTGAAGGGGAAAAATCACCTTGAAAATGTGGAAAGCTGATAACTGAATATTTTTACTTGAATCCTGCTCAAAAAGGAATAGCATGTGAAGTATACAACATGGTTGGTCATTATGTGAGCATATTCAATAATCATGTGGAAAAATTGAAATACCACACATTGACACAGGATTTAGAGGAGTTATTATACCGTCAACAATGTCATCATGACTTTCAAGAAACGAACTTCTAAGATGTAGCGCTTCATTATCTGAGCATTGGGAGATTCCAAAAGAAAATCCGAGAGAAGCTAAAATCCAAATAAGTTTAATGGCTCAAAATTATGTACATAAAAAAGATGATCAGAAAGCAAAAACATTTAAAATTGTTGCATAAACAGACCTTAATAGACTGCCTCCTTGTGACATAATTAGGAGACGTCAAGAGCCTCTCGTATAGATCAAAGAACTGGGAACAAGAAGTCCTATTAGAAAAGCCTGAGTATAACGGAGTGTGTCGACAAAATATTTTTGATAAATTTCAAAGTTGTGAATAACACTAAATCATTTAAATAAACTATTCTAAACCTAACAGACCTGATTAATGGCCAGGATAAAACTATTACAAATGATTACAGATATACGATATTTACAACAGTGGAACCACCTAATCATTGAGTTCAGAGTATGCTCCATGCACATGTTCAAAGATGAGGATAGGCAGCGGCACACTTAACTACTCCCTTCGTCCCAAAATATAAGAAAAATTTGGTCAAAGAAAGTTGATATATTTAACTCAAAATTTAGAGCAAATCTTTCTTTAACCTAATTTTGTTTATATTTTGGGACGGAGTAGTATCTCATAAAGAACTAATACTCAGTTGGTTAAATTATTATCTGAGAGAGTCGATCTCTTGGATGTAAATATTCAATTGATGTGCATATTTTTTTCTCAAGCAGCATTTTGTGCTGCCTTCATATGTTCAAACCAGAGATAAGTATGTCAAGGAGGATGCAAACCTCATCGTAATGAGCCGTCAAAAATTCAGAGACCACATTTCCATGTTTAGTGAGAAGGTCCTGCAAAGCAAGCATATCCAAAAGAGATGTGTGATATGGCTGTAGACAAACAGCAAGGTAAGTAAGACTCAGAAGAGCCAAGAAAGAATTTAAATCTGACCTTAAATGTAGAAAATGCATCAGATGCTACATCAAAGTTAGGCAACTCTACAAATTTAAAGAACAACACAAAGCTTGCAGATTCCAATATGTATCTGAGAAATACCACAAAGGATCCAGAAAGTTAGAACAGTGTAACTGCCTTAATCCAATTTTCCAGTACAAAAAGTTGCAGGAGTATGAAAACAGTTCCGTTTTCAAAAATGCACACCAAAATCTTGGCAGAACCAAATTGAGTTTCCAATGAAGATGATGATATATCAGAATCATTAAAAAGTTATAGGAAAAATAACATGCGATCACAACCCAAAACATCTTACTTTGCAAGACTAGGAAATTTGATGCACTCCCGCAACATTATGCCAGAGCTCAACGCAATTTCTTTGTTATCATAGCTGCTTGGCAACAGATACGTAGATTTCAGAAACTACTTAAACTAATCATATAAATACTGATCACATGGCTAGACAATTGTTTACTTACGTAGACAGTGAAACTGAATGTGTTTCAGATTGCTGTAAGATACCTGATTTTAGAAAAATCACTTTTGCAATCAATGATGTTGTAAGAAACCATTTTGCATGAATCAAGTTTATACCCAAGAAAGTGTTTTCATTTGATGAAAGGGAAATAAACTCTCAATATGAAAAGGCAATAGAATGCCACATGTTATATCTCAATAACATCCGCGGATAATTTTACCTAAGTCTCTTTTTATCACCATGATTTCATCATAAACCTTTTAGAGCATCCAAACAATTATTTCAAAATGGATGGCAAAATACTTTTGAGCATAAAAAAGTGAGTGTAGGATTCCAAAACCAATCCTTAACAGCAAGAAAATTTGGTTTCATCCAAGACAGTAGTAGATAGTAACATCGATAAAAACCACATCAACTTTTAACAAAATCTTTAACACAGAAGCAACTCGGAATTCTATGGCGTATCAACTCAACATTCTGTACATTCTAGATAAATAATATGCATAAGTTTCCCAGAATGAACTGCCATAATTTTACAATGATCTGTGACAGAACATTAAGTCACTGTTTGATCCATGTAGCCGATCCCATTGAAAGGGGGCAAAAGCAGGGAGCAAAAATAAGATCCTAGTTGATGAGAAAAAAGGCAATGGAATAAAAATCTTACCATACAACGAGAAAGTCTAGTAATTCAATGTGTTGCTCAATGTATTCTACACAGCAATAACTGGATTCAACCTTTTGTTTCAATAATATGGACCAACAGTGGACTAAATCTTTTCTAGCCTGTATCAAAGTTCAAGCACCAATGATGAGCAACCAGTTAAGTCAACTGCATATGATAGTGTTTTTCGGGTATCTGAATCTTACTTCCCATCCAAGTATAGGCAGTTTGTGAATTACAAGAGTAAGAACATCCTCCTTGCATATTTCCTCCACAAGCTGCAAAACCTGATCCAAATTCGGTTCTGATTCTCCATCTCCAGAAAGCATAGTTCTCATTGTTACAACATTCTTTTCAACTTCTTCTAAAGCCTACAATAAATTACAACAAGCATCAATAGCCCATAACCACTATAACATAACCATTATAGTCTATAGAATAACTGCAAGAAAAAGAGACACATAATATCAATGGAAGATTCTTACATCTTTTGGTTAGATAATCCTCTTAGATGATTAACATGACTTATGAAACAGTAGTTTACATCAGTGTTGTCAGTCGCAAATCGAGGAAAATAGTGGATTGTTCAAATTCAGCTACACTACAATGCTATAGCGCCGATATTTAGCAATACCCTATACTATAGTGTGTCACGGAACAATAACAATTAGTTCAAATTCATTACACACTAACACCATAGTGCCTCTATAACTGCTATTTGACAACATTGGCCTACATCCGACTGTAATAAGGGTACATGAAAATCTGATTATATTTTAAGATTAATTTCAGCATTTGTTTTGTCCATTTCATATTACCTTGAAAGAATGTTAAATGTGAAATTCATATTCTACAACCATCACATGTACCATTACAGGCGACAGCCCCAATAAAATGCAGTAATGGATCCTTGAAATTACAACCTTATTATTATGTATCTTCTTTTACCCTCTAAACAGTTCATAACCTATTTGGATGTAGAAAGGGCCCATTTGAGAAAAATGTAAGTCACTTAAGAAAGCTTTAGGACTTGCAAGTTAGAATCTTTTGTGAGTTATGTAAAGTTTAATTCGTTAATAACGGTTACTCCAACAAAACTACTTATATAACAACAATAATCAGTTTTCAGCTAAAAAATAATAATATCTTAAAAACACAAAACACACTAAAAGTAGTAATAATAAAAAAAATGAGTCTCTAAAATCATCTAATTTAACACGAGGCATATAGGTAGAGCATTTAAAGACATACCCATGAATGAAGACAGAAAATTTAACTGAAAAAACGAAGACCCAGATAGAGTAATTGAAAATTTAGAAGAAGGGAAAGGTAATTATTATGATGTAAAATTGATATGGTTACCTTTTCAAGGGCTTTAACTTCAACAACGGTTTTGGTATCGAGAGCCATGAGACTCTCTTTGATAGACTTGACCACTTCCTGCGGCGTTTTAGGCCTCGAAACCTTAAAGAACGAGAAAGACATGATATACGATGATGATCGTTAGAGAATGTTGGGATGAAAAGAAAATGGTGGTGATTTTTGTTCTATTGATTTCAATTACTCATCATCGTAATTATGAGATCGTCATCATAACCAATAATTTACCCAGATAGCAATAGCATCCAAGTAGGTTCAAGGGTTATTTTCCTCCTTTTCCTTATTTGTTTTTACACCCATATCAACCTTTTATTTATTTTACAACTTTAATTTCTGTACTCTCGATATAAAAAATTCCATAAATTATGATTAATAATATAAATAGTTGTATAAATAATCATAATAAATGTAAAATATTATTAATGATTGAATGTTTGTAATTAGTTTTGAGTATAAATTTTTAATTAAAAAATAGGAATACATTTGTCTAAAGAGTATGTTGTCACGTTCTTCTTAATTTTTGACCTTATTAGTAGAAAATATTTGTTTATCGTCCCTCCAAAATTTATTTTTGGCGCTCCATTAATGTGTACTAAGGAAAGTACTAGAATCCAACGTTCCAAGATGAATGTCGCAGAAGGGACATAATGTGTAGAAGTTTGGTGATGATGTTAGTTGGCATAGTTAATGGGCATGTGATGTGACTAAATAATTTTGTAGAGAGGCTTCTTGATAATCGTCATATCTATAAAAAAAAAATATTTGTTTTAATAAATATTAAATTTAGTTTTTAATTAAATTATAATTATGTTTCTTTAGTTTATTATTTTTTTAGTAGCTAGTGTAAATTGATCAGATACGATGAATATTGTGAAATATAATGAATAATTATGATTTATTAAGAGGCACATAAGTATATAATTATTAGTTCAAAATAATCAATAAATTGAAATTAATGGTGAATCAACATTTAACTCTAATTATATGTCATGTTCTATATTTCTGTAATGATAAACTCTAATTATACATTGTGCTGTCAATTTTTACATCGTTACTTTATTAATTTGTGATAAGGTACACATAATTTTTTTTAAAGTAATTTTTTAATTTTTTTTCATGATCAATAAATACTATACTTAATTTATTTTTTTATTTATCTTCGTCAAAAAATTATTTCTATATTATAACATATAAATATATTTCTTTAATTATTCTTCAAGAGAAACAAATAAATATCTTTATTTATTAGCACAATTTAATTACAATATATATATATATATATTTTATCAGTGCACCTTTATTTTTCTTTGTTGTATGATATTGTAAGTTATCTTTGTTAATTTTCGTTTTAGTTAATATAATTTATTAAAAATAAAAATTAAGCTTTCTCCCTCTTTGACTCCTTCCTTAGTTCTCACTCTCAAAAATGGTAGCTTTGAGCCATTTTATTGGCTTAGATTCACTCCTATGTATTTTTTTTCACTGTTATTTAAGTTAATAGTTTGTACATTGATTTAATTTTTTTGTGATTTTTCTATTTAATTACAATATTGTTTTGTTAGTCGTTTTGATGAGACATTATTCGTTTGATTCAGATTGACGAATCAACTTTAATTTATTACGTATTCAATAAATGATTTGGTCATCAATACTATAGAGTTGAAAAATTAGATATTCTAATCGCTTAGTTTTTATCACATGGTAAATATTTTATCTTTTTATATTACCAACTTGAATGTTATGATATTGTTCGTATATTGATCTTGAGTAAATTTAACGACATTAAACTTGTGTTGTTTCTTATCAAAATTTATAACTCGAATTAATGGATATTTTTTTATCCTTTAAAAAACAATTTCTATTATTTAACTTTTTGAGTACAAGAGATGGCAAAATGGCACAAAGAAAATAAAAACTAAGGAATTAAACAAACAATTATAATCATGTAAGATCTAAAAACATCATAAAAAATAACTCTGAACTTCATTAGGAGGAGTCTCTAAAATGTAATTATTAAAAGACTATAGGAATTAACTAAAGTTAGCAATCCAATATTCTTTTTATTGTCCATCAAGAATGATTAATCTGGATTTATCAATTTAATATCACAAACTATTGAATGCGACAAACTAAAATAGAAAAAGACTCACAAGTTACAATTCCAGTTACTAAATCAAGTAAAATCTTGTAATCACATTCCATAATAAAATGCAGAATATGTAGACTATGCGTCAAAATAAAGACCATGATACATTCCCTACATCTCTACATAGAGGACATAATAAACCACAATCTTTTAAACTTAACGCTCCATAGAACATCTCTTATTTGAATATCTCGCTTTGTCCACAGTACATTTGTAAGCATCATGGTAGTTGAGTTTGACCCATCCATTAGAAGGGGCTTCAATCCAAATAAAATGGGATCTCAGTACCATAAACCACCAAACAAATCTTTGTTGTTGAAATTTTCTATATCTTTTTGCCATCTTGATAATGGAATGTCTCAGGTCAACATATTGATGAAAGTCTTCCTCACAAATAGATTTATTCGTCCACATATAAAAGTATAAAAAAATCACCATATAAAGATAGAAAGTCTCTATCATCTATAGTAGCACCACTCCAATGATTATGATAATTTTAAACATTTAATCCCTACAATCTAAAGAAAAGAAGTCAGTAGTATTAATAATGAGTTATTATTATATATTCAAGTAATAACTACAATATAAAACCGACGACGATATAAATATTCTTAAAAAAAAAGATTATTTCATAAAAAAAAAAAACTAGATTCTTAAAAAATAGCTAAAATGATTCTTCTTCCTTTTGAATTATTACAAAAAAAATGATTCTTCTGTTGTTTAAGAAAAAAGAAATGATTGATGAAAAAAGTATATTAGTTTCACTCGGTGGCGCATAAAATAATAAATACCATAACCATAGCCACAAAACACCGAACTTGACGCAAGTGTGTGGATCTGATTTATGTACTCTCTCGTTCCCAACCTCAATTCTTCAGTTTCAATTTCAATTTCAATTTCAATCAAATGAAAGGTCACGATTGGATCAACACGTGTCTCCCCGACGAGTTAATCGTCGAGATCTTCCGCCGCCTCGATTCCAAATCAACCCGCGACTCCTGCTCCCTCGTCTGCTCTCGATGGCTCCGCCTCGAACGCCTCACCCGAACCTCCATCCGTATCGGCGCCACCGGTTCCCCTGACCTCTTTGTTCAACTCATCGCTTCTCGTTTCTCCAACGTCACCACCGTTCACATCGATGAACGCCTCTCCGTTTCCCTTCCCGTTCAACTCGTCAGTACAATTACCAATTCTCCATTTTCATTTCTAATTTCATTTTTTTTTTAAATTTTAATTTTTATCAATTTTTTTTTTATTAGGGGAGAAGACGTGTAACCGGCGACAATTCTTCGGGTTCGTCGTTGAAGCTTCATTACGTTAACCAGAAAAATGGCTCTTCTTCTGAGGAGAGTTATTTTGATTCGCTTTGTTTGTCTGATATTGGATTGGATGCTCTCGCTGATGGATTTCCTAAGCTCCAGAAATTGAGGTTAATTTGGTGTTCTAATGTCACCAGTGATGGATTATCATCACTCGCTCGGAAATGCGCTTCTTTGAAAGCCTTGGACTTGCAGGTTTTTCTCATATTGAAGGAAACTAATGTTTATTTGTTTCCTTTTCACAATAATTCATTTCCTTGGAACATTTATTATCTGTTTAGGTTTAGCCATGTTGTGCAATCAGATTAATGAAGGTGGTTTTTTTAGGAAAATTAACTTCTCTTATAGGGAAAATTGTTTATGGTTATTATTGATTGGCTAGGCTAATGTATGTAGATGGTTTGAATTGAAAGTTAAGCCTCTGTAGTGTCTTAAGGCCAAAAGGGCGAGAGTTCATGTTTTTAGAAGCATTAGGAGCCTGTTTAGATTTGCTTATTTGAGCTTATCTACTAGTATTAACACATAACACCTTTGTGACTCTTTGAGAGAGCTTATGGAAACAACTTATGACATGTTTATAAGCCATTTTCAGCTTATTTCCATAAGCACTTCATGCTAGCTTATAAGAAAACAATATGACTTATTTTTTTGTTATAGGAATAGCTTATACATTAACACTTATATAATAATCGCTTAATTAAGTTGCTTATCCAAACAGGGGCCTAGAACATGAGACACTCAGGCTCATTTTGCCTATCAATGCTTCATTTGTGTTGCTACTCTAACAATTTATAGGATTCTAGAAGATAATGGTATGAATGCTGCATGCTTATTTCTATAACTACTGAGATTTTCCTTTAGGGTTGTTATGTGGGAGATCAAGGTTTGGCTGCTGTTGGACAGTGTTGCAAGCAGCTTGAAGATTTGAATCTGCGTTTCTGTGAAGGCTTAACTGATATGGGTTTGGTTGAATTAGCTTTAGGCGTGGGGAAATCATTAAAATCTCTTGGTGTAGCGGCTTGCGCCAAAATAACTGACATCTCAATGGAAGCTGTAGCATCACACTGTGGATCCCTTGAGACCTTGTCTTTGGACTCTGAATTCATCCACAATCAAGGGGTGCTTTCTGTGGCAAAAGGATGCCCGCATTTGAAAGTTCTGAAGCTGCAATGTATTAATCTTACAGATGATGCTTTGAAAGCTGTAGGCGTTAGTTGTTTGTCTCTGGAGTTATTGGCTCTATATAGTTTTCAGAGATTTACCGATAAGTGAGCTGCTTTTTCATGATTGGTTTTTGAGGAATTTATTTCATTTGACAATGTTTGAATTTGCACAAAATCACAAACAATGCTTATCTTTATTTGTTATGAAATGTTATAATATAGGATGCACCGAATTTAATACAAATTGAAAATTCTTTTCTTTTGATATGACTGAATCGACCATTTGAAGGGTTGATCTATTTTAAAGCAGATGTTCTTATAACCCCACTTTCCTGATTATTTTTTAAAATCGCGTGTTTAAATTTTTAAAGGGCTGCAGTCTTTGGGTTGTATTTGGGCACATAGTTAGTTTTACATTCAACAATTTTTTTCCCGGTATAGTTAGTAATATTCCTCATTTTATTAATGTTCCATTCAGGGGTTTGCGTGCTATTGGGAATGGATGTAAGAAGTTAAAGAATTTGACTTTAAGTGATTGTTATTTCCTAAGTGACAAGGGCTTGGAAGCAATTGCTACTGGGTGCAAGGAACTTACTCATCTCGAAGTCAATGGGTGCCACAACATTGGAACTCTGGGACTTGAATCTGTTGGGAAATCATGCAAGTATGTCTTTATCTAAGTGAAACTGTAATTTTCTTATAGATGCATGGACAGAAATGCATAAAACTGGAAGATTTTTATGATCCATGTTATGACTCTTTTTTTAAAAATTAGTCTGTGATATGGCCATAATGTTTGATGACATAAATTCTATAATGTTCAATTTTTCCATCAGTGATGCTAAATCTTAGCTCTTTATTGTGCAGGCATCTCTCTGAGTTAGCATTGCTTTACTGCCAAAGAATTGGTGATCTTGGGCTTCTACAGGTTGGAAAGGGTTGTCAATTCTTGCAAGCTCTTCACTTGGTAGATTGCTCAAGCATTGGAGATGAAGCCATGTGTGGTATAGCTACTGGCTGCAAGAATTTAAAGAAGCTTCATATCCGTCGCTGTTATGAGGTGCTCCATCTGTGTTCATGTTTGATTTTTTACATGAAAATGTCATTCTCTATGTGTAGCTTCATTTTTAGCTTCAAACATGTTTTTTGGGGGGATGACTTTCAAAATTCATTCTGCACATTATAAACTAGGATAATGGTGTTATTCATTTTGGCTAGAATTAATTCTGGAACACATTAATCGTGATTCTACTAATTTGTCTTTTTAATATTTAAATATTTCAAATTAATTAATTTTTCACTCACAGTTCCACCCTCATATATCATTTTACCTCAACATAGTCCAAGCAAAGCTTATGCTTACAGATTTATTTTTAGGTAAAAATTTCAAATGCAGAGCTCTGTTTTTTGAAAATTATTTTAATCTGTCATAACTATTTCATTTAACATGCATTTTTGTCAATTTAGTCCTGGGCTCCCTTTCTTCTGAGATACCAGGGGTGAATGAAAATAGTTATCTCTTTCTCTCCCCACCAAGATAGTCGAATTTGCGATTTAGATTGTATAGTAGTGATTTTTGAATCTCATGCTAGAATGCAATTTGATAGGATAGTATAGAATAGGTGATCTTGCCTGTGAATCCTGTAAGTCGAGGAATCAACATGATTTTGAAAGAAGACCCGTTTTTCCAAAAACTCCTATAACTAACCTTATTTGGGAAGTCATATTTTCCTATTCTGTCTTTGGAATAACTACTAAACCATATTCTCTTCCATCTGTGCAATTGTTATTCTGGTTTGCTCTATGAAAGTTGAAACTCAGTTGTTTCTGGTCCCTGCTTCTTCCTCCTTTAGAAACTCTGTTATGCTCACTGGTTGCTGTTTTAATTATGAACTGACCTAATGCTTCTCTATTAATTCTGAACCGACCTTTTCCCTTCATGACCATTTTTTTTCTTTTCCTAATGTTTTAAATATATATTATCTTTAAAATATTAACAATAAAATAACTGAAAATGTATTAAAATCTACATTCTTGAATTATATTTATTACTCCACATGTTATTATACTATTAATTCTATTATCATATTTTTATGTTAAAATTAAAATAATTTTGATATTCTCCTAGGAATTTACTATTATTTGTGCTACTAATCCATGATATGTAATCTCGTACCCTCCTTCCATTCATTTGTAAGATCTCCGATTTTGACTAACCCTTATCCCCCACTCAATTCCAATAAAAGAAAGTAAAGGGATTTGCTTTTGATTCTTTCATCAATTGCATTTGCAGTGCTTTGATCAAGGTTTCTTCTTTGTTGAATAACTATTTGCCTTGCATCTTTTGTTCTGGATTTTAAGCCAACAGATAGCAGGTTGCTCTAAAGAAGGAGGGATGGGGTACATAGTATATACATTGTATTAATGAATAAGAATGATTCAATTAAAGAATAAAAACGATTCCCTGAATAATCTGTAACTACATGTCGGCCTTTAAAAAGAGGAATAAATGACACCTTTTTTTACCAAGATTATACCCAATTGCAAGTTAATTGTTGCACTAGTCCTCCCTTTTTAAGGCTACATGCTATGCCTTGTTATTTAGGTTTTTCGCATAAGATGCTTCACTGTCTTTAATTCTTCTTTAATTATTAATTATTATTCACTCTCGTTCCTTCATAGATATTATATGATTGAATTATTCATGTTTATATTTCTTCTTTCTCAACTAATATATATATATATATATATATATATATATATATATATATATATATATATATAAAATATAATTTAGCTCATCTATGTAAAATATTTGAACTCCCAATTTCCCATATGCACTTTCGTTTTCTTCATTCTCAATTAAATAAATATTTATTATATATCCAATTTAATCAGTAAACCTATCTTATTCAACTAAGTTTTATGGTTGATGTTTATACATTTTTGGCTCTTTGTCCTGGTGTTATCCGCTTTCTTTCCCCTGTAACAGATTGGCAACAAGGGGATCAGTGCTGTTGGTGAGAACTGCAAGTCGCTAACTGATCTTAGCATTCGATTCTGTGACAGGTAAGACCTTATTCACAGCTTTTTTATTCTTCCTCTCCATTGAAATTCTGAGATACATGTGTTCTATTATTTTATTGTTATCATTAGAGAAATATTTGCAACAGGCTTTTGAAATATTTTGCATGATTGGTTCATTTTTCAAAAGCTCAATTTAGTTCCATCATAACTGATTGCTTTTTATAAAATGTGTTGACTTTTTTGGAAATGTATTAATCATAATATGTTGGTTCAAGTGTGTCAAAAAAAGTGTTTCTTTATCATTCCTATTATTACTGATGTCAGAGAGTTCATATTACATCCTTTTATTTTTTAGTTTGTTTCCAAATTGATTGGCTAGCTCTCAATAACTTCTGAGCATCTTCTGTAATTTTATCGTGGAATATGTCAACCTTAACTGCTTTGGTAAATTGCTAGGGTGGGGGATGGGGCCCTTATTGCTATAGCTGAGGGCTGTTCACTTCATTATCTGAATGTTAGTGGTTGCCACCAAATTGGAGATGCTGGAGTGATAGCCATTGCAAGGGGTTCCCCTCAACTCTGTTATCTGGACGTGAGTGTACTGCAGGTGTGTTTTTAATCTCTTCTTTATACCCAAAGTGATGTAGTTTCTTTAAGAGAATGATATTTTGACACAAATTTGACTACAATTTAGATTATTAAACAACTAAAATATGTGGTCAAGATTGACTCTTCTCTCAGCATTAAAAAAACTTACTCAATAGATGTCCCCTCCTCTACATTATGATACCAAACTTTTCTTTGAGGCTTATATATCAGCATGGATGTTGTTGTCTAAAGAAGGAAGATCGGTAAAGTGGTAGAAATAGTTTTCTCAATTGTCTTGTGTATTGCTCATGTTCAATCTATATGAATGAGCCCAAGTTTGTACACAAGAATATATGAACTGGTCAACTTATATGCTGCTAGTATAAACTAATGATGTCTTGCAATTTTATTGTTATGCTTTTCCTTTTCATTGCATTGCTTAATTCAACTGCAGAATTTGGGCGATATGGCTATGGCTGAGTTGGGAGAACACTGTCCATTGCTTAAAGAAATAGTACTTTCTCACTGCCGTCAAATAACAGATGTTGGTTTAGCCCATCTTGTAAAAAGTTGCACCATGCTAGAGTCATGCCACATGGTTTATTGCTCTAGCATAACTGCAGCTGGTGTGGCCACCGTGGTTTCTAGTTGTCCCAACATAAAAAAGGTTCTTGTTGAGAAGTGGAAGGTTAGCCAACGGACCAAGCGCCGGGCAGGCTCTGTCATTTCCTACTTGTGTGTGGACCTTTAGGCTTCCTTTGTTACATAATATATATATATATATATATACACATATCGTCCAGGTTCTTACATTTTGGTGTGTGAATATAAATAAACTTGTAACACTATGGCATGGCTGTATATGTTTCCACTCAAACAGAAGTTTTGTTCCCTTAATCAATAAGGTTTTACTGCTACTAATTGTCATATTTTAGCCTCATGAACACTCCAGAGACCTTGTCGTAGGAGTGCCAAGGGGGTAGGAACCAATCAATAGGCCTAGTTAAATATGTGTTGTATTGATTTATGGATAGATATAGTTGAAGAAGTTTATCGACTCTGATATTGATGTAACACAGAAAACTTTGTTAAAAGAAAATAAATACATGCGTTGATTTGATTTACCTAGACTCAACCTTGTGCTCGACTCTAGTAGTTTTTATATCTTCAATTCCATAAATTATACTGCCTATAAAAAAGTCTGTTCAATCACTGGAATTTTAGCTGAAGGAATGTTTTACAGGTTGTGTTGGAGGTAGTTGCATGTTTATACTGTTGTACTTTTGGCTCACCATTGTATATATATTATGTAACATGGGAATAAAAATTTTGTTTTGGTTTGTTATACTGTTGGATTCTTCACTACCATTGTAGTTTATCCTTAGATAGTTAATTTCAGTGTTTTCCGACAAGATCCTGCAGTTCCAATGCAATTCAGTGTCTGTGGTCCGCAACAATGTGAAATAAGATCCCGACAAGATCCCACTATCCCGACATAGTAATATTTGATTTCTATGCTAGAATATGCATTTGAGTTTGAATATTTAATTAATTTATTACTCTTTGTTCAAGACTTCAATATACATCACTTTTATTTTTTTGAATTTTGTTGGTATTTTTAATGTATGTTTTGAATAAGAGTAACACTTTAGATTTTTATTACTAATTATGAATGTTTTAGAGATGGAGTTATGAATGTTTTAGAAATGGAGTTATTTGTTAATTTTGCATTAAATGTAAGTTTATATAGTATCATTTATATAATTTATCCAAAAATTAGTAGTTATCTCGTCTATCCAGCTATCTCATTTTTGGTAGTTCTCTTAGTGATAAATAGGATGCTTTTCTGGAGATTTTTTTAATCTCAAATCTGTATTAGAATTTCTCTTTCCAGCGTATTAGATTTTTTATGAAATACTTATCTGAAACTCTATGGTCAATAGGAAGGTTAACTTGTTACAGAATTATGTGAAGAAAAAACTTGCTTGCAGAAAATTAAATTGGCATTTTTATCCCAATTCCAAAACACTTGATTACGTTGTAGTGCATTGGTAAGTACTATTGGATAGGAGTGGCTGCGTGGGTTTAAACATGACACTGATGTGTAAGTGTTGGCCACTAGGCCAATAGAAAAAAAAAGAAACTTGACTAGTTAGAGTTCCCCCAATTAAATTAATTTTTGAACTTTTAATTATTATTTTGATGCAACCTTTAAGAACTTTTTAGTGAACTTGTAATTGTGGTATGTGAAACAAATTGTTTTTTTTTTTTTTTGATATAGGGTCGCATAATTTTAGTATGTCAATATTAACTGAATATAGCTATAGTATTGGCAGATAAAGCTATTGATCATCATATTGTTTAGCTCACTTGGATTGCATGCACCATGCGCAATGGTTGGATTTTATGCAAAAATTCTTATCATCATATGTTACTACTATTTCAACTTTTATATACTTTTCTTTCTTAATATTTTTGGTAATATACTTTTTAGCAATTTTTTTATTCCATTTTCAACTCATAAATGTAAGTGCTTATGTTTTACCCCTGTCCCTCCAAAGAGGTTACGAATTGGTGGTATAAAACAAGTCAAACTAGAAGACAGGCAAATAACTTGCAAACATATTTTAATGTTTGGACATTGAAGGATCTTTTTTACCTAAGTTATTTTTGACAGGATCTTTTACCCAAGTTAAATCCAACTTTTGAAGATGTAAAAAGTCACTACTCAGTATACATATCTAGAAGAGGACCATATTCATAGATGTCTTAAAACAAAACATTTTTAATATTCAATGTTTTGAGGATTTGTTTTACACCTTTATAGTGTTTTTTTTAAATAAAATATTAAGTGGCAAGGAGGGGGCACTTATCCTGCAAGACACAAGCATTATTCACTCCACGTTATGCATAAATAACATATATCAACATTGAAATGATTATATGATATCTATATAAGGATTTACTAATCTTATATTTAGTATCAATCCTTACAGACAGCTCTCTAAACAATTCTTAATACATAGTAGAAGATTCTAGTCTCCATACGTACGGATTAACTAGTATAGATAAACTTTTTACCCCACAGAGAGAATCTTAGCAGCTAGCAGGGAAAAAGTTCACTGCAAAAGCAAAAGGCCATGCCTAAGATGCATGCCAAATATTTTGAGATAGCTGTGAACAAGTTGGTTACTAAAATCAAGAAAGAAATCTAATACTAATAGCTTCTAGATCAAACAAAGAAAATAAAATAGTATGAGGATATTACTAACTTTGATATATGCGCATGCCCAACTTACCTTATTGTTTTTTCTGATTAATTAGTATTTGTTTTCTATATCATAAATCAAACTCAAGATTTTTTCAGGTAAAACTTCATTGTTAACCATAAAATAGTAATAAATGAAATAATTAATAATAGGGATTAAGAGTTCCAAGACACTTGCTAAATCTTTTTCAATGTCCAAGAGATTTCCCAAAGCTACAAACTAACTTGGAGTCGGGGAATTAGAAAGTTCAATTATGAAACAAAATATAATGGTACAATTAATTAATTAATCATAAAATACTATGAGGTTTATGAAGAGTATGGAGCAGAGGGAACATGATGGCCTCCATGTATCTTCTCTCACTCACGTTATCAATATTCCACTAAAAGACAATTTCACTCGTTAAATATACTAAACAATGTCATTATATTATTTTAATCAACATATCAAAATTTCAAATTAATATATATTTTTTATTAATAATTTTATTGATTAAATTGATTTATAAATAAATGTATATAAAAATTAAATTAATTAAATAAAAATATATTTAAAAATGAATGGAAGCAGAAGCACAAGGGAATTAATGATGTGGAATGATATGAATCTAGGAACCCCTTTTTCGAGATTGATTTTTCTCTCCTCTCAATCTCACTGCTCTGCCATTGCCAGGTCATCCTAAAAGTTCTCTCTCTTTATAATGTCTTTATTTTATTTTATTATTATTATTATGGGGAACTTCTATTTTTTTAAGATAGATATTAGCCACTTCGAAGTTTAGATTATGTTTTTTTTTTTTTTCAACAAATCTCAGCACAACTATGAGGAATGATTCTTGTACAATCCATCCTTCACAACAACCAACTTCATTCACTACTAACGAGTTACCACTAATTTTCAACCTAATAGTAATACTATTGACTTTAAAAATAAACAAAAATAGTTAAAAAAATTAATATATTTAGTTTGAAATTTAAATTAAATATATTAATTTTTTAATTTATTTTTATTTATAATAAAATTAAAGAGAATATAATTTTAATCTTAATAGATTTTATATCTATAATTTTCTTAATAGGAATAATAAAATAGGTATATATTTTTTATGTTTAATTATTAATCAATCTAAAATGGAGATTTTTAATTGAATTTTAAAGATTAATTATAGTTTTGATTAACAATTTTGAGATCGATTTTTCTATTTTAAAAAGGTCTTGAAGGCACAAATTAGATATTCCTCAAATATATTGAAAAATATTATACATAATTTTCGAGAAAAAATACACAATTTTTAATTTAAAATTTATATTTTTTTAGTATATTAGTTTCTGTCTTAAAGACGTAAGTTATTATTTTTTTATTTTAAAATTTAAGTTTTTTTTGTTCTCTAAATGTATTTAAAATTGATTTCATATATTTTAAATGATATAATATATCATTTTATAATATATAATTATTTAAATATATTTATTATTTATATATTGTTAATTAAATTATACAGATAAATAATTTCATAAGTTAAAATTGAAGTTATTAGAAGATTTTATTGTAACTTCACGTATATTAATAATTCAACATCATTATATCATATATTATATAATTAAAAAATGTTACATTATAATTTTTTAATTAAAAAAAAATATATAGAAGATATTAAAATATGTTATTAAAAAATTAAATTAGAAAATTTTAAAAATAATTGAAAACCGCACCATACCTTCCTTACCTTACTGCATGTTGTCAATCTGCTTCGATCCACTCGCGCATTCATCCTACAAATTTCTTAAGCATGCATTACAAATATCATATTATATCTCAAGATAGAATTTAATTAAAATTTTAATTCATTAATTTATTTAAATATAAGTTAAATTATTTATTTCATTAAAACAAAACATATGTTAATTATGCTAATAAGTAATGTCGAACTTTCAAATATATAAGTTAGGTCTAAAAAAATTAGTTTACAACAAGTATCTCATTAGATTCGAGCCTTGATTGTTTTATAGATTTATTTATAGTTCGAGCCTTGATTTTTTTATAGATTTATTTATAATTTTAGTTTATCTATTTTTATAAATTTATAAAATTGATATTTCGATTTTAAAATCTGACAATTTATGTCACTTATTATAATTTTTTAGCTAAAAAATAGTGATGAGATATACTTTAAATAATGTAACATATGATATGATAATATAGAATAATTAACATCCATGAAATCGTAAAATTTAAAATTTTAACTTTTAACTTCATAAATTATTCATTTTTTTAATTTAATTAATATAATATGAATAATTTATACATTTAGATGATTTTATATCATAAAATAATATGATACATTATTTAAAATATATCAAATTATAATTTTATAATAAAAAAATATAAATAATAAATTAAAATTGTCGAATTTTAAAATTAAAAATAAATTTTATGAATTGATAAAAATAAAAAATACAATTAATATATTTTTTTTTCTGAGTAAACTAATTAGTCTTACAAAACATAGCAACCTATACGATTTTCACTCCTAGTGCACACACTAATGATGTCGTGCTCAACTTGCAGGTCACATCATGTTGGTAGAGAAGATTAGAAAAAGTATTGTCAAAGCTAACCAAATTAATCTTTAACCATTAGCAAGCCAAATAAAAGCCAGAGAAGGATACACCTAGATACAAAATACTTGTTGAAAGAAAGGAATGAATGAGAGCACATAAATTAACCACTTTACATGGCTTCAAACTCTTCAATGCATGCACAATATGAACATTATTATTATTATTATTATTTTCAAACTTTGAGTAGCAGCCAGGTGGGCTCCTTTGTAACGATTTTACCAAATTTGGTGCGCATGGTACAGTACCACTTCTAGGATGCTCATTAGTAGTCTACACTAAGTTATAAAAAATAAAACTCATAATACTTGTTCGCAATCTTCAAAAAAAATCCAAAACGATTCATTGAAATCTAATTATTTTAGCATTTCAATCAAACTATTTAAAGTTGTCAAACCGTAATTGAGAAATCTAACCAAATTAAACCGTCATTTAAAATTGAAACATAGCTTAAGAATTTCCACGTTGAAAATATTTAGACACACAAAAACAAAAATTTTAATTTAAATGTTGAATTTTGAAAACATAGCTTATTGATCTCAAATTGTGTTGATGTAGTAATGTAGAATATGCGCATGCAAACAAGTATGGCGGCTAAAAACCGCTTGTTCGTTGGCAACTGATGATGGCAATGTCTTGAAGTTAAGGGGTTAGTGGGGACAACATGTCCTTCAAAGTCTCATTAACACTCGATACAAAGATGGACTTGGCCCAAGTGTGCCATCAAGTTAGGATACATGCTAGATCATGTGTACCCATGTAGGGTAGTCACATAGTGGGACCAATCATGGGTTTTATGTTTGCATCATTATGATTAATTAGGCTTAACAAATGAGGAGGGTCTTTGCTTTTTAGCTTGTATGAGGTTTAGAAAGGTGCTTCAACTTTTAGTGGGGCCAAACGTTAGGACTAAACTATATATTTATGTTTAATTTATTTTTACTTAAAACTAATTTAACAAATTGTTTTATTATAAAATGAAACACTAACTAATGAGGTTTCAATTCCAAATTTTAAGTTTTCACTCATTTTCTTGAATATCATTTTATTTGTATGTTTAAATTACTAAATCTTCACCAATAATGATCTAATAGAAGGACAATTTTGAACATTTTGTCTCACTATTTTATCGAAAATGGATTCCTTTATATTCAATTTTAGTAATCCTTACTCTAACGTCTTGAATAACAAAAAAAAAATGTTTAAAAATAAAGATAGATAATTTGATGATTGAAATTAGAAACATGATATACAATCGAGTTTTTTTTTCCTACACGAGATAATTTTTTATCTCTTTTACCGTTGTATTTTTA
>JBBPBT010000659.1:5010740-5029020 GCA_037974875.1 Cicer bijugum
GTTAAATACTATTTGACAACAAAAACGAATATAATCACAATTTTAAAGATAATTCTATAAAATGATAATTCTTTTTTTAAAGAATGAGGTAAGTAATTAAGATAGAATGATTTGGATGCTCTATATGGATATGGATGTATTATATATTTAATGAAGTTTTTATATGGATGCAGTCTACTCTCTCCGTTCTAAATTGGATGTCATTTTAACAATTTCACACAAATTAAAAAGTAGAGTTAATATTGTATTAAAAATAAAAAGTATGTTATTTTACAAACATATCCTCTATTAATGGTATAAAAAACATAAATTAAAAGAATTGAAAAAAGATAGAATAATAAACACAAATTAATGGTATTATACAATGATATTATTTGTGACAATATATTTTACTAGAATGAAATATATAATTTAGAAGGGAGTATATTATTTACAAGAGTTTATGTAACTGATCTCTTCTGAAATTACATAACAAAATTTATATATTTTTTTATATTTTTTAATAGAATTGGCAGTTTCGTAATCATTAATTGTGCATATTTGATTCTATTTGTAATTATGTAATTATTATTAAAATTAATTAGTTAGCCGTTATAGCAATACTCAAATCGTTATGTAACAACATTATTTAAAGGAGAATTCTCCAATAGAAATGATACAGTTTACAAATAAAAAATTATGAATTTAACATGGTATCAAACTAGGTTGCGATCCAAATCAGATATCTCTTTTTTTTTGTGATCAAATCTCGAGTTCCTCAATATTTTTCTTGAAATCATAGTTCCTTGCCGAAGTCAATCATAGTTTCTCGATTTTTTTTCTTCTTGAAATCATAGTTCCTTCTCTCGGCATCACGTTCACCGACAAGCATGATACCCTTTTTGTGCGTCTTAATGGAAAAAACTACTCTACATGGGCGTTTCAGCTCCAGATTTTTGTCAAAGAAAAAAAGCTTTGGGGACATGTCAATGGAAGTGATTCTGCCATTGAGAAGACGTACAAGGATGCCTATGCCAAGTGGAAAGTCAAAGATGCACAAGTGATGGCATGGATCATAGGTTCTGTTGATCCTCATATCGTTCTCAATCTCCGACCTTTCGCTACGGCATCAAAGATGTGGGACTACTTGAAGAAAATATTCAGCCAAGACAACGCTGCTCAACGGTTCCAGGTTGAACGTGAAATTGCAATTTTTCAACAGGAAAATCTTTCCATTGCTGAGTTTTATTCTCATTTTATGAATCTTTGGGTTGAATACACTGACATTGTCTATAAAGATTTGTCAAGTGAAGGACAAACCATTGTGCAAAAAGTTCACGAGATTACCAAACGCGATCGATTATTGATGAAATTGAGATCTGATTTTGAGGGACTAAGGTCCAATCTCATTAACCGAGCTAGTGCCCCATCCTTGGATACTTGTCTCAATGAATTGCTTCGTGAGGAACAACGTCTTCTCACTCAAACAACCATGGAACAATAAAAGGTTGTTTCGCTCCCTGTGGCATATGTGGTACAAGGTCGACCTCGTGGGCGAGACACAAGTACTGTTCAATGTTTCTGTTTCAAAGGACATGGACATTTTGCTTCCAAATGTCCTAAAAAGTGTTGTAATTACTGCAAAATGGATGGTCATATCATTAAAGAATGTCCGACCAGACCACCAAAGAAAATTGCAACAGCCTTCATTGCATCTATTGGTCATTCTGCAACTCATTTCGGTGAACCAGAATTCGCATTCCACCGTTCCAGCATTAACCTCTGAAATGGTTCAACAAATGATCATTTTCGCATTTTCTGTTTTGGGTTTTTCAGGTAACGCTACTTCCCCTGATTCTCCTTGGTATTTTGACACAGGGGCATCTAATCATATGACCAAAAATGTTGTTGCCCTTACCAATGTTACAAGTTACTTTGGTAATCTCCAAATACAAACTGCTGATGGAAACAGTTTGCCTATTACAGAAATTGGGGATATTTATTCATCTCTCGTCAATGTTTATGTTTCCCCTGGTCTTACTAGTAATCTTATTTCAGTTGGTCAATTAGTTGACAATGACTGTAGAGTTGAATTCTCAAAATCTGGTTGTCTTGTGCAAGATCAACAATCAAGGAAGATGATCGCGACGGGGCCTAAAGTTGGACGTCTTTTTCCTCTTTATTCACTAGAGTCCCCATGTTCTTTTATGTATTTTATTTCTTGCAATTCTACAGTTGTTGATTTTCAAACATGGCATAAGCATCTTGGTCACCCAAACTCAAATGTCCTTTATGACTTGATGAAATCTACAGTTCTTGGCAATAAAAATTTCCATCTCTTAGGGCTATTCAATTTGATTGCATTTCTTGTAAACTTGGTAAAAGTAAAATTCTACCATTTCCAATTCATCAAACAAATGTAAATCAACCTTTTGACATGATCCATAGTGATTTATGGGGAATAACACATGTTATATCTCATGCTCGTTATAAGTACTTTATCACTTTTATTGATGACTATAGTCGTTTTACATGGGTTTATTTTTTGCGCTCTAAGGCTGAAGCATTTTCTGCATTTAAATTTTTTTATGCCTACGTTCAGACTCAGTTTTCATCTACCATTAAAATTTTGCGTTCTGACAATGGGGGAGAATACACATCTTCTTTATTTCAGGAGTTCTTGCAGACAAATGGCATTATATCACAAAGGTCATGCCCTTTTACACCCCAACAAAATAGGGTAGCAGAAAGAAAAAACCGCCATCTCCTTGATGTTGTCCGTACTCTCCTATTGAACTCCTTTGTACCTTCTCAATTCTGGTGTGAAGCTCTCTCTACCGCTGTCCATCTTATTAATCGGCTGCCTTCTCAAGCCTTAAACAATGATTCCCCATTTTTAAAGCTATATGGACAACAACCATCTTATAGCAATCTCTGTACCTTTGATTGTGTTTGTTATGTTAATCTTCATCCCCAAGAACGCACCAAGCTTACATCTCAATCTGTTAAATGTGTTTTTCTTGGTTACTCAAACCACCAAAAAAGTTTTATATGTTATGATCCTAATCTCAATAGGATACGGGTTTCTAGAAATATTATTTTTCAAGAGAATGCATTTTTTTTCTGCTAACCAAGATACTGATTCTCTTACATCCGCATCTATTTTGCCTTTATTTTACAGGGGAATCAGCACCTAAGCCTCTTTTGGTGTACCAAAGATGTCCAAAACCTCCATGGCCTCCTCCTGATCATTCTCTGGTTGCTGATCCGATACTTCAATAAGAATCAGTAGCATTACGTCGCAGTACTCGCACTCGTAATCCTCCAAAAAAAGTATGATTCATCTTCACTTTTATCTTTGACAACAACTTTAGCTTCTGTTTTTATCCCTTATTCATATAAACAGGCTATGGAGCATAAATGTTGGCAAGATGCTATGGAGGCAGAACTTTTAGCACTAGAAGAGAATCAAACATGGGATGTTGTTCCTTGTCATTCATCTGTTAAACCTCTTGGCAACAAATTTATATTTACTATAAAGCTTCGTTCAGATGGATCCATAGATCGCTACAAGGCTCGGTTAGTTGTTATAGCAAGACCCAAATCGTTATGTAACACCATTATTTAAAAGAGAATTCTCTAATGGAATGACACGAGAATTCTCCAATGGAATGACACAGTTTACAATTCAGAAATTTTGAATTTAACATTTTAAACTTCGTAAGATATATTCTATATTATTTAGTGGATATCTTGTTTGCGAATTTGGTTCAAAATTATTTATATTTCTTTTCTTTAGACAAAATTTTGTAATATTTATGTCTCAAATCATTTATATTTATTATATTTCTATTAATACCTTCATTTATTTATTTATATAGTCTATGCGCCTAATTTATGAACTACTGACAATTAATATGAAGTTTTACTTTTTTATAATAGTATTTTAAAAAAAGTGTACGTTTTCTTAAACAAGACGGAGGAAGTAATAATTTACTTTCAAAAAAATTGATGTAAACCAGTGTTGTATTAATATTACTTTGGTTGAAGATACATACGACAACAAAAGAATATATGTTCCCACCATCAGAATCAGAAGTATACAGACAGCTTTTTATCTATACCATCCTGCAGCAAATTACATTGCTCCAACAGTTTGCTTAACTTCTCAGCTTCTTTGCTTGGTTTCCTACTCATTAAAGTTTCATTTTTAGTGTTGTTTATACCATATGTGCTAGCTGTGTTCATGCTAGACAATTCATCAAGTCCAAAATTTCTTTCAGCATCCCTCGAGTTAGTAGTTTCGTCATCAAAATCCATAGGTGAAAGATGTTGAAGTGCTTCCGGCCTTGGCCGCATGTCATTAGTAGGAAGGAGAGAGTTGCAGCTAACACTGATTAATTCATCTAAAGATATATCTGGATAATAAGACAAGGATAACCATGGTTCAAAGCCGACATTTTGAGAAGCAACATGATGATGACATTCTGAGATGTAAGCTGAGGAGATTTCCCTATTAGATAGACCCATTAATCGCCAGTTAAAAATTCGACGAAAAATCATACCCCAATGAGGAACTACACGATAGCTTGAGCCACACAGCTCAAGTCTAGCACATGTTTGTATAATGACTCGTGCCTCTTTTACTGCCAACGAAATTCCCATAAAATTACTAGTATGAGTCAGGTACTGGATCAAGTAATTCTCAAGCTGTACCCTCTGGTTCTCAATCTCCTGCCCAATTTTCGAACCTCTGGCCAACCATGATAAATCATCGGTAATCATAGGGAGCATACAATTTTGCAAAGCACAAATAATTAGTTGAGTTTTCACATTTGAGCTCCATCTCGAAATTGGCAAGTACCTTCTTACTACTCTATCTTCATCAAAAGACTTGTCAAGTAAATCAATCTCTGGACATGGCCAACCAGCAGGATTTGAATCAGCAGCAGCAATAATCTCTTGCATTGAACAATTCAAGGCTTTATTGAACAATGAGATGCAGTCATTAGGGCTCAACTTGGCGTTATTAATAATGTCCTGCACCCCAGAGAAATAACTAATGTGTGTCTGAACAAGTTCTCGTATGTTCACACTTTGGAGGTTGGGTTGCAAGGGTGATTCATCTGCCAGCCATTGCAGGCCTTCTCTTAATCGTGTATCACTGAAAAATCCATCCAAGTGTTTCATCTGCTGGTTTTCCCTGAGGTAAACAAGCAGAAAACTACTAACCCTCGATTTATCAATGTCTTGAAGGCCCAGCTCATTGATTATAACAGAAGAGGACCTTTCGTTGTACGAGCCCCCAGATAGGATCAGCAGAGGCAAGCAGGCCCCAGAAGGTATTGCCGTCAAAAGATTATGGAGATGAGCTCGCTGACGTTTCCATGAGATGCTCTCACAAACTACAAACAAAACTCCACTTGCCCCTGATAGTACTTCATCTTGATTACCAACCGATGTATCTCTAATTACAGAGAGGCAGCAGGTAGGATCAATGTCTGATTGACTAGGAATCCATTTCCTCCATATTACCAAGCCAGGAGATGAAATCACCACATCATCATCGCTAGAAGGCATTAACTTTGTGGTTAACCACAAGCCTGCTGTTCCCACTTCATCTGTACTGTTGCTCATCTGAGAGCATAGAATAATTTTCCAGCACAAGCATTTATCATCTGGATTACTTCTGCCTAGTGTATCACCAACTATATCAGAAACATTAAGTCTTGACCGTGAGTTTTCCTGTTTTTCATATCTCTCCCTCATCGTTATATCAATGTTGAACTTGTCAAAGTTAGCAGGTTTCTACATCAAAAAAAGTGACCATTAAATAAATAAAGTCAACAATAGCTACTCATAAAAACTTCCTAATACAGCAAATGAAAATTGCTAAATGATATTTATGTTGGTGCAGAATTTGAAAGTGGTGAGCAAGAGGTCATTAGTTAAAATGTCCAATTAGAAATTAACATGATTTTTCTAGGGTGTAACATTAGGGCAGAACAAGGGCAGCTGTTCTTTTTGTCAGCTACCCTTAATTAGTTAACTAGTTAGTTAGAAGAGATTAAATAAATAAATATATACATATATAGGGGACATCAGAATATGGAGTGACATCCCGTGATATATATATATATATATATAGGGGAAATCAGAATATGGAGTGACATCCCGTGATATAGCGTTTGTGTGGAAGGAAACCCCTCAAGAAAATTATATTCTCCATTTTCTGTTCAGTTTCAATGAAACAGTTCAGTTCTTTTGATTCTTTCTATCACTTTGTATTCCAATTTCTCTGAATTCCAAGTGACAACCAGCGGGAGCCATTTTCAGCAAGAATATCTTAAGTATGACCAGCAACCACATTCTCAGCTCTAAGAAATCAAGAATGAGTGAAGTTGTTGTTGATGAGGTCAAACAGCTATTGAGTAGGTTGATGCAGAAACAGGACATTGATTGGCATGGTGAAAATACCGTGAACCAACCTTTGTGGAAGATGGTTCTACCCCAGCCAACCAAGCGGATCAACAGTTGCTCTTGGGAAGGTGGAACGTCCTACTTATGATAGAACGACCTCTTGGGGTAGGTTGCCATGTAGAGAAAAATCTAGAGATACAACAGATCAAACCCAGTCAGAAAGGCTGTTGGTGTTCATCACGTGGAAGGGAAAACAGTGCACTGGTTCCAATGCTTGCACAAAACGAAGCCTTAGTTGAATTGGGAAGGGCTGGCTTTGACTTTTGATCCAATGTTCTGGAGGAAGAAATTTGGGAAATGAGTGATTATCTACCTAAGCCAAACAACATATGTGGAGGAGTTTGTGCAAGACTTCAAGGTGTTTGTGGCCCAACCATCTTCCATTCAAAAACTATCTTGGTGGTTTGCAACAAAATGTGAAATGTAGAATAAGTCCCAAAAAACCCCAAGGAAATGTTTCGAGCAATCAACTTAGTGGGTGAGGAGGAGAAGCTGACTATGATCAACAATAGGGGATTTAGAATAGTCACCCGCAAGTCTAGCTCTCATTATTGCAGTGAAGGGATCATTGTATCTGTTGAAGTTGTGGGATTTTAGAGAAAAGGAGGAGAGAAAATAATAAGGGTTTGAATATTATTGATAATAGTTTTATGCTGACTTGATTACAAAAGACTCAATAGTAATCTCTATTTATAGAGAAACATAGACTAAATCCTAAATTAGGAATAAATCATAATAATAATGAGAGATATTCTAAGATTCTCTATGATTATAAATTGATCATAAAAAATAACTCAAGATACTCTAATATAATATAAAAGATATTATAAGATATTTTCTAATATTCCAACACTCCCCCTCAAGGTAAAGCTTACTAAGCTTTAGCTTGCTACAAGAAAAGAATGTTTTGCTCCACAAAATAATAAAAAAGATGGAGAGGCAACTCAGGGATGCATGTGAAGTCGGAGATAATTGCTATAAATATAGCCTAGCCAGATAGTCTGATTGATCATCAGCCTGAGAAAAATTCATGGTAGGCAATTGAACAATGCAAGCTCCGTTCTTCTAAAAACTGCATTTGGAAGCTTCAAACCAATAACAGTGGAGACTCAAAATATTTAAACTCGAATCTGCTTCAAGGAGAGAGAGGCGTGCTTCAAGAAGATAAAGGCAAGGCCAATGCATCTGGGAGAAATTGCCAAGATAAAGTAAGCCATGAAATAAAAGACACCGTTAGACTAACCATCAACGGAAGAAGTCATCACTAATATAATTCATATGTGGAAAAAGAGACACCACCATAATAATCATCGGTGGGAATAAAAGCCACTGTTGGAATCTATTAGTAAGAACTAAATTGCATGACAAACACCAAAGAAGAAGCAGCGCAACTCTAACGAAACGAAGCCATGATCGATCATAAAAGTAAGAAAATGCGTTCAAAACAGGAGAGATAACGGCTGTTTGAACAATAACACATATTTCCATTGATCAAAATTTGAAAGTAAGGGCAGATCTGGAACCGTGAGGCCGGGACGAGTTCAACGAAAAAGGTCGCGTCTAAAACGGCTGTCAGACACGCCGTCACGCGCAGCGAAGAGAGGCGACGCGTGCGATGGCTTTCTGCGGTGCGCTTTGAAGAGTGGGCTGATCTGGAAGAGGCGAAGCTGATGGAGTGGTCGGTTGCCAGAAAACTTTTCCAACAGCGATGGCAGGCGGCAGCAGCAGATGGCGACAGTAACAGATGGGGCAGCAGCGAAGACAGGCAGCAGCAGACGGTGGCGACAGATCTACTGGCATGAGAGATTAACAGCGTGTGAGAGCGCGTGTGACGGCTTTTGGCGACGCACTTTTGGTATGACCTGATTTGGAGATGACCGCTGTTCGCAGGAAAATTTGCTTGAAATAGTGGCAGCGGCAACAATAGCGAATTGAATGGAAAACGAGTGAAACGTGTTGGAATGTTGGAAAAGAGAAACTATGATTATATTCCCTAACTATTGGGAACTCGGCAGCGGAACAACGGCAAGATTGTTCATGGAGGATCGAAATAGGCTCTAGATACTATGTTGAAGTTGTGGGATTTTAGAGAAAAGGAGGAGAGAAAATAATAAGGGTTTGAATATTATTGATAATAGTTTTATGATGACTTGATTACAAAAGACTCAATATTAATCTCTATTTATAGAGAAACATAGACTAAATCCTAAATTAGGAATAAATCATAATAATGAGAGATATTCTAAGATTCTCTATGATTATAAATTGATCATAAAAAATAACTCAAGATACTCTAATATAATATAAAAGATATTATAAGATATTTTCTAATATTCCAACAGTATCCAACGTGGGCATCAATCCAAAGGTAAAGGATAAAAAATCTCATTATTCCCAGTCATATTTTTTTAAAGGAAACTCCATTAGAAGCAATCATTTTTATTTTACTCCCAACCCCAATGTCTCTCTCCTTGCAAATAGCACTGCACTGACATATTCACAAAACTCTATCAAACTTACTTCTATACAATGTCGAATTGGGGGGCCCAACGGTAACGAGTCCAGTGCAGCATTTGATGCTAATTGCCTCTCTTCCCGTAACATCTTTAATTTTGACGCTCGCCTCCTCCATAACCTAACAGAGCAGACAAGAATAGAGTTGATTATTAAGTATAATGACTTAAAAATAAGATTATATGAGTAATTCATATGTCAAAGCCCTAAAATTGTATAATGGAACAAAGCATGAAAACCTTAAGAACAACTTCAGCTTGGCCTCAACAATTTCTTCATCGTGACAACTTTCTCTAACTTCATGAATTTCATCTTCATGTTCTTGGTGAATAAACAGAGAATCGTTATTGGATACACTCTGGGTCGCAGGAGGTGGCAAAGAAAAACTATTAGCTAATGAATTTTCCGGTGGAACAGTTTTTGGTGTAATCTCCAATGGTCTGGTATCCACATTAGAGGGCGAGTTTCTCCTTGGCGAGGCTTCAACAATCATAAAAGAATTGGTACTCGTCCCACCACTTCTTGCATGTTGCGGTTCAGGCATAATATTATCAAAGGAGAATCTCAATGGTGATGGATGAGCACTAGCCATATCATAATCTTTAGCACTGTCCTGAACATCATGCATGTCTTTAAATGCCTCTACTGGTTTACTATCCTTTGGGGAGAAAATGGCTTCAAAGTCTGGAGTTTCCACATCAAGCTTCTGGACAGAACTATCATTTTCAGAAGCTAAATATGTTTGGGGCTCATACTTGTATGCTTTCGTCATCTGAATCTCTTTTGTAGTCCCAACAGGCGGTGATTCGGCATGAATTAAGGGTAAAACATCCTCAACTATCGTCCCAGACCTTTTCTTGTGCACAAGTTTGGAACACTTTATGGGGTATTCAGTATCAGCATTGAGAAACAGGCCTTCCTTCACCATGTATGGTTCTCCAAATGCTTTTATCAAGAACCCATGATACTCCAAAAGGCCATCAATATCCTCATCCTAATATAAAGACAAAATCAGTATACGAAAATGGAAAAACCTGCTACAACACCTAAAGTGGAAAAAAATGCAGCACTCATCCACATCTATCCATGAAATATACCTCCATAGCAAGCCAGTTAGCAACATGAGCAACAGGAAGACCTTGGTTATTCTGTAGACCACAATGTAGAGAAGCAAGTGCTTGGGCACGCAACTGATAAAAGTGGCAAATAAAGGTTAGGATTTCAAATCAGATGTAGAATTATAGCTTAGTCACATAATTACCAAAACATAACTAAAGTGAATTCCAGAAATTTATTTCCACCTATGCATAGCAGATTCAACATAAACTCAAATTAATCTTACTCAGTCATCCTTCAAAAATTAAGGACTTTGAGACAGATATCTTATACAAAATCATGCTAGAAAAATCAAGTCTTTAAGCATGAAAATAGTCATATATCATGTAATTGATTGTGAACAGCATATCAAGTAATCAGTTTGTCTCTGGTAACCTTAAGCAATATCCTAAATTTTCTTCCAATGGTTGAGTAAAAGCATGTCCAATCTACACATGGCAGCACTATGTAATTCATGGAAAAGTACAATTCATAGTGTCTTTGTTGGAGCATAAAATAAATAGAAAAGAATATCGAATACCTTTGCAAAGTGAGCATGCATTAGACATGCTTGAAGATAAGTTGCTTTTCTTGCAAGCCGAAAGAAGGCAATAAAATTACCAGTTCTGCAAGCTCTGCAAAAAATAAACGAGGAAAGGAAAGGTCAGACTACAAGTTTACAACCAAGATAACAAAGTAACAACTTTTATGAGAATCACAACCTTGCTACATTGCGGGCAAATAGAACTTCTGGTGTCTGCCTTATCTCTGGAGTCATCTTTGCAAGATCAAGGGAGAGCTCTGCAGGTTCAACCTAGCATAAATTGCTCATTTATTTAGATTTTGTATTGCAATTGCAAATGAAACATTAAAAGTCAAAGCACTACAGAGGCCACTTACTTTATAACCAGGGTGCTTATCCAATTTGAGAAGAGCATAATAGCCTCGAAACTCTTTTTCAGTGGGAATATCCACTCCTTTCTTTCTGTGATCATCATACATCTGGAACAATTCAACTGAAGCTTTGTTCATCTGTTCAATATTGAGGTGAGCATCAAAGCCCTCAGAAAATCCCTCTCCTTTAGTATATTCACATAATTCATGCATTGCAATGATGTGTAATTTTATCTGAAACAATGGAATTCAACTCATTAGTCTTTATAATCATCTATTACTTCTTTTTGTACAAACAGATGCCTGTAATTGAAAAAGCTACAATGAATTATACTGCCAAATAATTACTATATATTTGGTATTTGACTATCTGAATCCATAGAGCTTGTAATGAACCAATGAAAACCCATGATAATATCACTCAAGTAAGAGCAATAATCTGGATTTCATATGCATTATTATTACAAGAAAAGAGTGGGGGCTTATTTTGGCACAAATCTTGATGTTGATACTATGACAGAATAAGCCAAACAAAATGGAAAATCAAGATATCTGGTAAGTGCTGCATGTTGAAGTTATCATTAACAAGCAGTGTCGCAATTCCACAACATTACAAATGACTAAAAACAAAGGGAAAATTTCAAAAACCAAAACCATCGGATACCCAAGTTCAAAACATATAAGGGGCTTTGTTGGCAGTTGATGCAACAAATAAAGAGGAATTCAGACAGCATAACTTAGATCATCAACAAGATAAATATGACCATACTCCAAACCAAGCAGGAACTCTAATTGATATAAGTTCATGCTGCTAAAACATAATAGCACAGAAGGTATGAGTTACATATTTCTATATTTTAGGTTTCGAACAGGAGATACATATTCTCATTAGTAAGTGATCCCTACGAGGCGATGGACTTTGAACTCAAGCTATTGCAAACAGATAATAAGGACATGGCTACAAGGATTCACCATCTGTTCCAGCATAGTAATAGCTCCTTGATTGAAAATGTGCTGCATCCTCAGGTCCATCCGAATTGCTCTCATCCTGTCCCACAAGAAGTTGTATATGCCAAGAAACCTCTCATCATAAGGCTGATCTAGCAAAGTTAACAGATAACCGATTGTCTTCTTCAGGATGGGCATAGGTCGGATCAAGTTGGCTTCCCTCTCTGCTGTCCTAGTATACTGTCATGAATCATGATTTGGATTATTATATAAAAAAGTAATGTTCTGTTCTTTCACAGGATAATAAAAGAATTAGTAATATGAGAATCACCTTCTTAACTGCAAGAAGTCTGCTGGTCACATTTCTATCCCCATCCACGCGTTCATACTGGTCAAGATCCCCTTTCCTTTCACGTTCTCCTCTCTCTGACTCTGAAACACAAATGAAGTAGAAAAGAAATTAAAACATGCTTGTACTCCCCATATACAGGTATAAGAGTTATCATTTATCAGAGTGAGAATACCAGACAAGAAAAAGAAGATTCTACAAAACAAGATTTTTGCCATAATGACTATCCCACCCCAAAAATACATAATGAATTCCAAAAGCTTCTTGAAAAAACTAATTGTAGAGTTTGAGTTGTAGATCAAATGAAAATATAACAATTTTACAGGTTCACTTGGAGATTTTTAAATCTTGAGAAAAATACCAGGACACATATCTGGACATATGCCGATAATAACATTGGATGTTTCCCGGCCTTCATTATCAGAAACACCATGGCCATTGGTAAAGTTGCCAGCTGAATCCATTAAATGCCCTCCCGTAGATTTCTTCTCTAACACATACGCTTCATGTCTATTTGCAGACACTGCATGGTCTGCAACATCATCATTATTATGTTCAGATTTGCTCAAGTCTACCTTGAAGCGAGCTAAACGCTTTGCCTTGGCTAACATTTCACTGACAACACAATATAAAAAAACCATCAAAAATTGAATTTAAGATCAAATACATGCACATTAGAAATGGTGCTATTGGACCTAATATCTTACCGTTCATAGTTGTCTTCCATGGAAACAGAGTTTCCTTCAAAGGTTTCACTCGCTGAAAATGATGGAGGAGGTGACCTTGTCCTTTTAGGAGCAGTGGAGATGGGTCTGCTTCCAGCAGCTTCGGAAACACTAAATGGCAAAGATATTTGATGAAGTTGAGAATGAGGGTTGGTCTTTGGAACATTTGATGTTCTTCCCAATCTAGGAGGAGAAATAGAAGGCCTGGAAGAGGAACCACAAAAGTAAAAACAGACTCAACAAATGCACATTCTGTTTCATTTGCTACGGTAGCAGAACATGCACTGTCACCAACAAGCTTAAATCATATCATTCGAAACGCCAACAGCATTAACCTCAAAAAACATTGATAGTATGATAGCTTCCTGTTAGGCTATACTATATTGTTACAAACATAGGCTATCATTTTCATATGCAAAGAATTTTGTTTTGTAAATTTCCCATATGCCCAATGATAAACTTTCTGTGTTACATTGCAACTCAATCAGTGTTTCTATTTATAACGAAAGTTCTCTAACACTTGATAAAGTTAATAGAATGAGACAAAAATTGAATTCTGAATATGAACAGTGTTGATTCTGATTAACTATCTTCAGAGAGATTTGAGCTCTTACTGGAAAGGAGTGGGTGTAAATTGACTCCACCATTTGGAAGATAAATTTAAGACTTGGGAGGGGAGGGGAGTGGAACGGAGGGATGAGTTTCCATTGGTATCCATAAAGTAGAAAATTGCCACATTATGAGTTCGTTTGTTACAGATTATTTGAGAGAGAAAAAAACACTTTTTTAATGAAATAATCATTTTTATTGGATTTAATTGTGTTTGTTTAAGCTTTTTAAATTAATCAGAATCTTAAAAATGATTTTTTTCTAATTAAACTATTCTTAATAGCTTATGAAAAAAAAATGATTTTAATAAGTGTGGCATATGAGAAACAAGATTAAAAAAAAAGGATTTTACTATTATAAACAAACACAAATTAGCTTCTTCGTCACATAAAAATCTCTAAAAATAATCTCCAATTATTTAATCTGATAGTCACTTTTATTTTGATGTTAAACAAACAGACCCTATTTTGCTTTTTTTTAGCTGTATGTATCAAGTTATATGTGAAATGTGGACAGTGTCATGATTTTAAATTTTTACTTTTTCCATTCCATTACTCTTCATTCAATCCTGCTAATAACTTCCGAAAAAATAGACAAACAAAAAAAAAAACATTACATTCCACTACAATATAAGCATCTAAAACATCATAATAATTATTTGATACATATGCGACTTCTGATGGAGTATTTCAAGTTAACAATTTGATGATGATGATGATGATCCAATTTTGTCAAACAAACTTCCAAGAAGTAACGACAAAATAATAACTACATTACAACGATAGGCTAGGTAAAAAACAGGTAATGTCATTACAAGAATAGGCTAGGGAAAATAATAACTTCCAAGAAGTAATGTGATTACCTTCTAAAGTCCTTATGAGCATCATTAAAATTTCCGGATATGTTGGTAGATGTTGAAGGAGGGGTCCTAATTCTCTTTGAACCTTGATTGTTAAATTCTTTTGAAAAACTAGGTCGAGGATTCTGAGAATCAATATATGGAGAGACTGAGGACTGGATTGGAGGAACCGAAAATTTAGGATAATTGACTGATAGACTGGCATGTCCATCCAATGTGCTGCGAGCTAAAGTGGGCCTGTATAATTAAAAAAAAAAAAAAAACTTAATCTAAGGCAAATACAATTAGAATTTCAGTATGGCAAAAGATAATAACAAAACCTTGCCCCTATAGTACAATTGGCTACATGGACCAATAGTCATCATAGGATCTTCGGAAATAAAGAATAAATACAACATTAATCAATGCAAGCAAATCTAAGAGGACGAGGCAGATCATACCAACCACAATAACAATAAAGTTCTGCATGCACATTACTTGAGACAACCATTAGTCCACAACATAATAGATTAACTTTAGAATAATGTGAAGCAACCCTAGTCCCCCAATGATTGTGCATTCTAAGCTTAGAAACATAAGGTATCCTACTCCTTAAGCATTGTGGCCATAACACACACGTTCGCAAAGTATACTAAAACAACAAACAGAAAAAAGAAAATAGAGAACCACTGAACCGAAAGGGCAGAGTCAGGTCACAGAATGATTTAACAAAGATAAAAACTAGAACAACGATAATATTCTTTTCATGGAACAGCAACAGAGAAATAGGGAGGGATCGAGGGATCGAGATAGATGTACAGAATATAATAGGAGGAATAGAAAGGAATGGAGTGAATTGGAAAATTGGAAAATACAAAGCAAAAAAGGAGGACGATAAAGGAAGAGAAAATAGAGTTTGCCGGCAAAAGGATATACCTCAAAAGCTGATTTGCCAGAGATGAGTCATTGAACAGAGATGTGTGGGTGAGAGATGGAAGAAATGTGTACACGAGTTGGGTGTAACACAGGATTTTAGGGTTTAAAATTGGTTACATCTGTGTTATCCTTTGTTTTCTTGTTAACCCAACTTTTCCATTTATTTTTTATTAAGTTGATTTCAGCACCATTTCCGCCATGGGTGCCATTCCATCATGGAAATACCAGCTGCCCTGGAAAAGCATCCACGTCATGGCCTTAGTACGGCATTTTATCACAAAACAGCCACACCGTGCCTCTTCGATTTAACAACATCACTTAGAAAAATAAGAAGCCCAAATTTCAAAATGAAACAATGTAAGGAATCTTTAATAAATTGCGAGTTGTGATCATCAGGCTAAATCTAGATGAAGCAAATGATATGCAATGAATGTTTGGAAATTAACAAAAAAAAAAAAAAAAGAGGAGGCACAAATTGTGGAGCCCATAAACTACCTAAGTTAAAGCATCCAAATGTAACTAGAACATGGAATGTCATGCATGCAAAATACATGTCCGTGAAGTACAAATAATTTTACACAACAAAATGCAATATTTCATTATTTAACATATATGGAGATTAAGAACAACTTCAATTTTAATTTTCTGATTCCTGAATGCACATAGAGATACATAACCAATAGAGATACATTAAAGGAAGGAGGGAGAGTAGAGTATAATCTGAAACTTACTGCTGAACAGTTAGAGAAGGACCTTCAAAATTCTGAACAGGTTGATGATTCACAGGTGCCAAAGGAGGTGATTGTGATTTTAGAGGAAGTGAGTCACCGTGCTCTTCAGTAAGAAAATTTGGGCGGCTACAGCAATCAGTAGAAAAACACAAACTAAGACCTCAAATAAATGAGTGGAAGAAAAAAGATAATGCCACCAGGCAAGACAGTTCATGGTAAATATTAAAAACTTGTAGCTCAAAGGAGGTAAACAGTAGAATGTCAAAACTAAAATGACTTTCCTTGGCCAGAATGTCACGATGAATCTATCATTGAAAAGTGTTCCATGATAAAGTTCATAACCAAAAGGCAACTGATATAATTATTTAAAAACCAGTTCGCATAACAGAAGTTTAGTCTATACAACAGCGTATTGATATGTCTAGTTTATGCATATGATATTTCAATCCAAACAAGGAAACCTCAACGCAACGGTCCTGATACATAAGTTAACAAAGAAATAGTATACTATTAAAGACTATATTATCTTCTTACTTATTTCTTAGGACAGTTGGACCTGGGTTCCTCAAAACATCAACATCTGCATATGATACAGGAGGAGATCGAGTTGTTTCTGGGTTCGGAGATCTATAGACTCTGGCTGTAGTACCACTTGCGGAATCACGCGAAGCTATAAATGTTGTGACTGAAGTGGGCCTTTCAGGAGGTTGGGCATCCAAATCTTTATACAACAAATTCTGACCAACACTCCAACCAGAAGATTCAATAGATCTGAAAGAAAATATGAACTATAATGTACTTGTAATGAAACATCTATCAAGGTAAACTATGAGAAACATTTTGTCAGAACAAAGGTGAAACATAAGTTATCTATCAGGGTACATAGAATTGTTAGGACTTTACCCAAAATCCTGAATGTCAGCACAGTAGTTTACTCTTTTTCTCCAAATTCTAGTATGACAGCATTGTATTACTCATTTTTCCATATCCTATTATTTCAGGGTAAAATTAAACTCACTCACAGAAGTTGTTACATAGATGTTGCGTTAGCATGAATATTGCACAAAATCAGGCATGCAATAAAATTCAATCCTAATACCACTAGGTAGACTTGTAGTTGTATAATAAAAATTACTTTCAGTTTGAAAGACAGTTTCCCACCACAAATTAATCCGTATTATTTGTCCAATGAATCCATGCAGGTTAAATCCTATGCAGTGGTGTTAAACTAAACCACCACTACTTATAGCGGTTAATAACATTGGTCCAATACAATACACCTAAATCATAGAATGCAATATGAATTGAAAAACAAGGAGAAAGAAAGGAAAGGAAAGAAAATAGACGAACCTGGGAGTGGAAGATGGAGGAGGTGCGGTAATGATGGGTGAAGAAGAAGAAGAAGGGCGAGAAAAAGGATCGTTGAGGCCGAAAGAGGGTTGAGATTTAAGAGGTTGAGCGGGTCCTGAATCCTTCCCAAATCCCTGGTACGTTGAAATCTTTTTCTTCATCTTCTTCTAACTTCTATGGAATTAATTAACTAATACTAATGGGGAAGATCAACTCAATGAAAGACTGGTTCCAATGTTTCAGGTTTAATTGGGTTTGGGCTTGGGCTTGGGCTTGGGTGAGCACCGCCACTGCACTGCACTTACGGCTATGAATCGTCTAATTTAAACCCAACCACCTTCAATCAACCAGAACAACCTATTTAAAATAAATTATATATTCTTTTTCGTAGTTTTGGACGGAGGTCGCAGACGATGGGTTGGTTGTTTTTTTTTTAATAAATAAAAAATTAAATTACGTTAATAAAATTAAATATAAAATATGTTAAGTAGATGTGAGAAAAAATATAATATTTTAACATCTTCTTCATAGTTTATTATAAATAAATTATCAACTTTATCTTATTTTTATAACAAATCTTTTTTATTTTTTTCTCTAATTTATAGTCTAATAGATAAAACTTAATTGACAAGTTAAATTATATTAATAATCAAATAAAATAGATTAAATCCATAATTAGTAGTGTGACTGCTGACACTGTGGTTTAAGAATACTTAACCGCATCATTCCAATCAGCTTAGTTATTTTATTCCTCAATTATTTTAAGAGTTTAATTCCATGGTCATGTTTTCAAAAAGATTGAGTTCAAAAATATGTATTCAGAAAGAAAACA
>JBBPBT010000659.1:5032233-5044872 GCA_037974875.1 Cicer bijugum
AAGTAGCTATCTGTAACGTAGATAATTCTAGTTAGAACCTCGTTAAAAAATGTGTTCACTTTAATTGTTTTGCCATATTTTGAACAATACTTCCTTCTATACACGATACACGTGTGAAATAAAAATAACACATTTTTATCAAATAACTTTTCTTAGAGACTAAATTATTATTATCTTTTGACCAATAGATTAGATAAATAGTTTTTAATTTATTAAATCAATATTATTAATAACAAAACATTTTCTTAATATATTAAGAGACATTAATGAAATTTCATTTATATATCACAAATAGTTTTTTTTTTATATTATTAGTTTAATAATATTATGATGCATTTTTACTCGAGTATTTAGCTTTTTATATTACTAGTTTAATAATATTGTCATCTTTAAAATTATTCTTCAGCAAATTTTTCGATCTCAGGCAACATACTGGTGCCTACACTAGATCCATACTGTAAGCAATATCACTCACTCAGTCGTCGAGAGATTCTTCCAAATAAGATTTTGCCCACAAACGTCAAATATTAGTGGCCTCAAGAGGCATTCAATCCTCCCTCACCCATAAAATTAAGAAATAACAAAATTTATTCTTTCTTAACTTTTAAAAACAAAAAACTTCTTAAAAAACGTATAATCAAACAAGACTTTAATATTTAATTTCGTAAGTTGAAATCTTTTTTTACTCAATTGGTTGAAATCTTGAGTACTTGGTAATAAAGTTTTCTAAAATCTACCGTTATGCTTTTGTGATATTGAAAAAAAGTAAAAAGGAAAAAAAAAGTTGACATCTAGGTCAAAAGCACAAATAAAAAATAGCAGCATCTTGCAAATCACTACAGACTCGGGTCTACAATGAAAGCAACATATACGCATCTCTCAAATTGTACTAAGTTACTTCAGTTCATAAATTATATGTCAATGTCACAATTTGGTTCTTTTTTATGCTATTCAGTTTAGTTTAATAATTCAGTTTTTTAAACGATCTTAATATTCAGTTCGGTTCAATATTTTTTTAATAGTTCGAATATCAACTAATAATGGCAATTTGATATGATTTGATTCACAAAATCAGTTTAAATTTAAAAATTATAGTTCAATTTTTTATAAAAGGTATTTTCAATTCAAAAATAAAGAGCCAGCGAAGCAAACATTTATACCATTTTGGTAACGAGTCCAGTGCAGAACTATCATTTTCAGAAGCTAAATCTGTCTGGGGCTCATACTTGTATGCTTTCGTCATCTGAATCTCTTTTGTAGTCCCAACAGGCGGTGATTCGGCATGAATTAAGGGTGAAACATCCTCAAATATCGTCCCAGACCTTTTCTTGTGCACAAGTTTGGAACACTTTATGGGGTATTCGGTATCAGCATTGAGAAACAGGCCTTCCTTCACCATGTATGGTTCTCCAAATGCTTTTATCAAGAACCCATGATACTCCAAAAGGCCCTCAATATCCTCATCCTAATATAAAGACAAAATCAGTATACGAACATGGAAAAACCAGCTACAACACGTAAAGAAGTGGAAAAAAATGCAGCACTCATCCACAACTATCCATGAAATATACCTCCATAGCAAGCCAGTTAGCAACATGAGCAACAGGAAGACCTTGGTTATTCTGTAGACCACAATGTAGAGAATCAAGTGCTTGGGCACGCAACTGATTAAAGTGGCAAAAAACATAGAGGTTGGGATTTCAAATCAGATGTAGAATTGTAGCTTAGTCACATAATTCCCAAAACATAACTAAAGTGAAATCCAGAAATTTATTTCCACCTATGCATAGAAGATTCAACGTAAACTCATTAATCTTACTAGTCATCCTTCAAAAATTAAGGACTTTGAGACAGATATTTTATAAAAAATCATGCAAGAAAAATCAAGTCTTTAAGCATGAAACTAGTCATATATCATGTAACTGATTGTGAACAGCATATCATGTAATCAATTTGCCTCTGGTAACCTTAAGCAATATCCTAAATTTTCTTCCAACGGTTGAGTAAAAGCATGCCCAATCTATACATGGCAGCACTATGTAGTTCATGGTAAAGTACAATTCATAGTGTCTTTGTTGAGCATAAAATAAATAGAAAAGAATATCCAATACCTTTGCAAAGTGAGCATGCATTAAACATGCTTGAAGATAGGTTGCTTTTCTTGCAAGCCGAAAGAAGGCAATAAAATTACCAGTTCTGCAAGCTCTGGAAAAAATAAACGAGGAAAGGAAAGGTCAGCCTACAAGTTTACAACCAAGATAACAAAGTAACAACTTTTATGAGAATCACAACCTTGCTACATTGCGGGCAAATAGAACTTCTGGTGTCTGCCTTATCTCTGGAGTCATCTTTGCAAGATCAAGGGAGAGCTCTGCAGGTTCAACCTAGCATAAATTGCTCATTTATTTAGATTTTGTATTGCAATTGCAAATGAAACATTAAAAGTCGAAGCACTACAGAGGCCACTTACTTTATAACCAGGGTGCTTATCCAATTTGAGAAGAGCATAATAGCCTCGAAACTCTTTTTCAGTGGGAATATCCACACCTTTCTTTCTGTGATCATCATACATCTGGAACAATTCAACTGAAGCTTTGTTCATCTGTTCAATATTGAGGTGAGCATCAAAGCCCTCGGAAAATCCCTCTCCTTTAGTATATTCACATAATTCATGCATTGCAATGATGTGTAATTTTATCTGAAACAATGGAATTCAACTCATTAGTCTTTATAATCATCTATTACTTCTTTTTGTACAAACAGATGCCTGTAATTGATAAAGCTACAATGAATTATATTACCAAATAATTACTATATATTTGGTATTTAACTATCTGAATCCATAGAGCTTGTAATGACCTAATGAAAACCCATGATATTATCACTCAAGTAAGAGCAATAATCTGGATTTCATATGCATTATTATTACAAGAAAAGAGTGGGTGCTTATTTTGGCACAAATCTTGATGTTGATACTATGTCAGAATAAGCCAAACAAAATGGAAAGTCAAGATATCTGGTAAGTGCTGCATGTTGAAGTTACCATTAACAAGCAGTGTCGCAATTGCACAACATTACAAATGACAAAAAACAAAGAGAAAATTTCAGAAACCAAAACCATCGGATGCCGAAGTTCAAAACATATAAGGGGTTTTGTTGGCAGTTGATGCAACAAATAAAGAGGAACTCAGACAGCATAACTTAGATCATCAACAACATAAAGATGACCATACTCCAAACCAAGCAGGAACTCTAATTGATATAAGTTCATGCTGCTAAAACTTAATAGCACAGAAGGTATGAGTTACATATTTCTATATTTTAGGTTTCAAACAGGAGTTACATATTCTCATTAGTAAGCGGTCCCTACGAGGTGATGGACTTTGAACTCAAGCTATTGCAAACAGATAATAAGGACATGGCTAGAAGGATTCACCATTTGTTCCAGCATAGTAATAGCTCCTTGATTGAAAATGTGCTGCATCCTCAGGTCCATCCGAATTGCTCTCATCCTGTCCCACAAGAAGTTGTATATGCCAAGAAACCTCTCATCATAAGGCTGATCTAGCAAAGTTAACAGATAACCGATTGTCTTCTTCAGGATGGGCATAGGTCGTGGGCTTCCCTCTCTGCTGTCCTAGTATACTGTCATGAATCATGATTCGGATTATTATATAAAAAAGTAATGTTCTCTTCTTTAACCGGATAATAAAAGAATTAGTAATATGAGAATCACCTTCTTAACTGCAAGAAGTCTGCTGGTCACATTTCTATCCCCATCCACGCGTTCATACTGGTCAAGATCCCCTTTCCTTTCACGTTCTCCTCTCTCTGACTCTGAAACACAAATGAATTAGAAAAGAATTTAAAACATGCTTATACACCCCATATACAGGTATAAGAGTTATCATTTATCAGAGTGAGAATACCAGACAAGAAAAAGAAGGAAGATTCTACAAAGCAAGATTTTTGCCATAATGAGTTTGCATGCTTCTTACTATTAAGCATTGGACAAATGAATAGTCCCAATCACTTCAACCTATCCAAGAACCACCTTTGACTCTAGGTGAATTCTGTCAAAATTTTCGCTAAACTTTACAGGCTGTGTAACATCATCACTCTTAAAAAACTGAATAAAATTCGCATTGGATTTCGCTCAAACAGGACTTTCCCACCCCAAAACACATAATGAAATCCAAAAGCTTCTTGAAAAAACTAATTGTAGAGTTTGAATTGTAGATCAAATGAAAATATAACAATTTTATAGGTTCACTTGGAGATTTTTAAATCTCGAGAGAAATACCAAGACACATATCTGGACATATCCCGATAATAACATTGGATGTTTCCCGACCTTCATTATCAAAAACACCATGGCCATTGGTAAAGTTGCCAGCTGAATCCATTAAATGCCCTCCCGTATATTTCTTCTCTAACACATGCGCTTCATGTCTATTTGCAGACACTGTATGGTCTGCAACATCATCATTATTATGTTCAGATTTGCTCAAGTCTACCTTGAAGCGAGCTAAACGCTTTGCCTTGGCTAACATTTCACTGGCAACACAATATAAAAAACCATCAAAAATTGAATTTAAGATAAAATACACGCACATTAGAAATGGTGCTATTGGACCTAATATCTTACCGTTCATAGTTGTCTTCCATGGAAACAGAGTTTCCTGCAAAGGTTTCACTCGCTGAAAATGATGGAGGAGGTGACCTTTTCCTTTTAGGAGCAGTGGAGATGGGTCTGCTTCCAGCAGCTTCGGAAACACTAAATGGCAAAAATATTTCATGAAGTTGAGAATGAGGGTTGGTCTTTGGAACATTTGATGTTCTTCCCAATCTAGGAGGCGAAATAGAAGGCCTGGAAGAGGAACACAAAAGTAAGAACAGACTCAACAAATGCACTTTCGGTTTCATTTGCTACAGTAGCAGAACATGCACTGTCCCCAACAAGCTTAAATCATATCTTTCGAAACGCCAACAGCATTAACCTCAAAAAACATTGATTGTATGATAGCTTACTGCTAGGCTATACTATATTGTTACAAACATAGGCTATCATTTTCATATGCAAAGAATTTTGTTTTGTAAATTTCCCATATGCCCAATGATAAACTTTCTGTGTTACATTGCAACTCAACCAGTGTTTCTATTTATAATGAAAGTTCTCTAACACTTGATAAAGTTAATAGAATGAGACATAATTGAATTCTGAATATGAACAGTGTTGATTCTGATTAACTATCTTCAGAGAGATTTGAGCTCTTACTGGAAAGGAGTAGGTGTAAATTGACTCCACCATTTGGAAGATAGATTTAAGACTTGGGAGGGGAGGGGAGTGGAACGGAGAGATGAGTTTCCATTGGTACCCATAAAGTAGAAAATTTGCCACATTATGAGTCCGTTTGTTACAGATTATGATAGAAAAAAAAAACACTTTTTTAATGAAATAATCATTTTTATTGGTTTTAATCGTGTTTGTTTAAGCTTTTTAACTTAACCAGAATCTTAAAAATGATTTTTTCTAATTAAACTATTCTTAATAGCTTATGAAAAAAATATGATTTTAATAAGTGTGGCATATGAGAAACAAGATTAAAAAAAAATGATTTTTACTATTATAAACAAACACAAATTAGCTTCTACGTCACATAAAAATCTCTAAAAATAATCTCCAATTATTTTATCTGATAATCACTTTTATTTTGATGTCATATTTTGTTTATGAATAATGGTGACTTTACCACATTTTGCTTTTCTTTAGCTGTATGTATCAAGTTAAATGTGAAGTGTGGACAGTGTCATGATTTTAAATTTTTGCTTTTCCCATTCCATTACTCTTCATTCAATCCTGTTAATAACTTCAGAAAAAATAGACAAACATAAAAAACATTACATTCCACTACAACCTAAGCATCTAAAACATCATAATAATCATTTGATACATATGTGACTTCTGATGAAGTATTTCAAATTAACAATTTTGATGATGATGATGATGATGATGATGATGATGATGATCCAATTTTGTCAAGTTGCCACTCCCTTTTGATTGAACTACTAATTCTCCCACTTTCACATTGGACTTTTATTTGTTGTCTCCTCATGCAACCAAAACACCCAAAAAAAAAGTTCTATTGGCTTCCTATGCAGTTTGAAAGACAGTTTCCCACCACAAATTAATCCGTAATATTTGTCCAATGAATCCATGTAGGTTAAATCTTATGCAGTGGTGTTAACTACACCACCAGTACTTATAGTGGTTAATAACATTGGTCCAATACAATACACCTAAATCATAGAATGCAATTTGAATTGAAAAATGAGGAGAAAGAAAATAGACGAACCTGTGAGTGGAAGATGGAGGAGGTGGGGTAATGATGGGAGAAGAAGAAGGGCGAGATTTAAGAGGTTGAGCGCGTCCTGAATCCTTCCCAAATCTCTGGTACGTTGAAATCTTTTTCTTCATCTTCTTCTAACTTCTATGGAATTAATTCATTAGTACTAATGGGAAAGATCAACTAAACGAAAGACTGGTTCCAATGTTTCTTTCAGGTTTAATTGGGTTTGGGTTTGGGCTTGGGCTTGGGCTTGGGTCACCGTCACTGCACTGCACTTACACGGCTATGAATCGTCTAAATTAAACCCAACCACCTTCAATCAACCAGAACAACCTATTCAAAATAAATTATATATTCTTTTTCGTATTTTCGGACCGAGGTCGCAGACGATGTGTTGCTTTATTATATTAATAAAATTAAATATAAAATATGTTAAGTAGATGTGAAAAAAAATATAATATTTTAACTTCTTCTTCAAAGTTTATTTTAAATAAATTAACAATTTTATCTTATTTTTATAACAAATCTTTTTTATTTTTTTTCCTAACATAAAGGCAATGATTACGTTACAAATGCGGTGACATAGAACACGCGAATTATTGGATGCCACGTTGCCCTGTTTCTCATCTATCACCTACCTCTCGGCACCCCAATTTTCCGTCCAAGTTCATTTTCTCACGAGAATCATCCGAGTGAAACGAAGACAAATCTACGTTACAATGTCTGGATTTGATTACACTATAAAGGACAATTGCACCCATTCTTGTTCGGTGTGTATCGAAAGTGAAGTCAATGGCATCAGCATCACCTTTACCAATTCAGAAAACAGAGGAAGAATGGAGTGCCATTCTTTCCCCCGAGCAGTTTCGCATTCTCCGCCAGAAAGGAACTGAGTAAGTCATTTCCTCAATCGGAATTTGGAATCGAAAATGGGTTTTGATTTGAGCTTTAGGGTATGCATGATCAAATGGAACATTTTTTTTATATTTAATGAGTTTGTTTTATTGGGAAAATGTGCAGATTGAAGGGTACTGGAGAATACAACAAGTTATTTGAAGAAGGGATTTACAATTGTGCTGGTTGTGAAACTCCACTTTACAAGTCTTCAACCAAATTTGATTCTGGTTGTGGTTGGCCTGCTTTCTTTGAGGGTTTTCCTGGAGCTATCAATCGCTCAGTAAGTATTTTGTTTTTTTTTTTTAATATTCTATTTTTTTTTTAATATTTTGTTGAAACTTTGGAATTGTATTGTGAATAATAATGGAACTTTATAATTTCACATTTTTCAGCCTGATCCAGATGGTAGGAGGACTGAGATAACATGTGCAGCATGTGGTGGACACTTGGGCCATGTATTCAAAGGAGAGGGTTTCAAGGTTCCAACTGATGAACGCCATTGTGTCAATAGTGTTTCTGTTAAATTCATTCCTGGAAATGTTAATTCTTCCATATAGAACTTTACTTTATAAATCACAAGTGTTAGGTTAAATAAATTGAATTTTGTAGCCATGTGTGGAATTAATAAAATTGTTTTCGTTTTTGTTCACTCTTATATCATGGCTTTGTGTGTTTGATAGTTCTGTGTAACCGTGAAAGTGGCATATAACATGGCTAGTTATCAAAATCACATGGAGTCTACGTAGATGGAATTTTACATTGAAGGATAAATACACTTGGCAAACTTGGCAATTTAGAGAGTAAATTAAAATTGGCTTTTCTTTAAATTGGATTATATGTGCCCAAAATGGCACAAATTAAGGTAAAAAAAAATATAATGGCAAATTTAATTTAAAAAGAGTGTTAAAATAATGAAACTTTTCACAGTTTTAGATGGAAAATCACTAAAGGACAATGTTGTCAATTAAAAAGATAAATGACGCGTTTGAAATTTTAATCAAGTTAAAAGACTCTTTCAGTTTTGTCTATTAAATTGTATTGTTGTGATGCATTTTTACTCGAGCAAATAGCTTTTTATATTATCAGTTTAATTATATTGTGATGCATTTTACTCGAGCAAATAGCATTTTTATATTACAAATAATATTGTCATCTTTAAAATTATTCTTCAGCAAATTTTTCTATCTCAGACAACATAGTGGTACCTACACTAGATCCATACTGTAAGCAAAATACTTTGCCCACAAACGTCAAATATTAGTGGCCTCAAGAGGCACTGAATCCTCCCTCACCCATAAAATTAAGAAAGAACAAAATTATTCTTTGTTAACTTTTAAAAACAGAAAACTTCTTAAAAAAAAAGTATAATCAAACAAGACTTTAATATTTAATTTCGTCAGTTGGTAGAAATCTTTTTTTTACCCAATAGGTTGAAATCTTGGATACTTAGTAACAAAGTTCATTAAAATCTACTGTATGCTTTTGCAATATTGAACAAAGTAAAAAGAAAAAAAAAGTTGATATCTAGGTCAAAGCAAAAATAAAAAATAATATTATGCAAACACTATAGACTCGGGTTACAATGAATGCAACATATATGCAAATAAAAATTGAACCAAAATGCATCAAAAAAAAACTGAACAGTAATAGAGAGTTCATGAACCAAATTGTACTAAGTTACTTCAGTTCATAAATTATATATCAATGTCACAGTGCGGTTCAATTTAGTGATTCGGTTTTTTAAACGATCTTAATATTCAGTTCTGTTCAATTTTTTTTTTAATAGTTCTAATATCAACTAATAATAGTTCAATTTTTTATAAAGGTATTTTCGATTCAAAAATAAAGAGCCAGCGAAGCAAACATTTATACCAATTTGATTTGAGACGAACCATTAAGAGTTCGGGTCGATTTTATTTAAATGTTCTAACAGTTTAGTTAAGTTTTCTTAATTAACCAAACCATGAATAATCCTAACTACACGAGATCATCTGCCTTCTTTTGATGCTTTTGAATCTTAAATATATCAGTGTTGGTGTGTTGAGCTATTACTTCTATGTGGTTGCTCTATTGTTTTAAAAAATAAAGTCATCACAAATCACATTTCTAGTAGATAATCTTGATTAAATGAATGAATTGAGGGAGCAAACTGGGCCATGGCTACTAAGAGCTTTTCATTTTCACAGCTATTTAATGGTGAAATTTCAAACCTAACAACACCATAATACAAATTTGTATGCATGGTAATAGACATATCTGTAAACCATGCCCCTGATCAGTAAGCCCAATCAAAGTATCAAACACTTCCCTTTTACACACACACACACATATATATTGTTTTATAAGGAGTTCAAACTTTTCTTTTGGGGTCAAAATTCTTCAAAATACTGCCATAAATTAGTGAGGCTATTTTATCAAGTCTCTATATTACTTTTACTGCTATTACTAACAAAAAGCACCTTCCGCTAGCACACATAAGAGATTGATTTCACCTGTATCCCATTTTCATTAGCTACGATCATATTGAAATCTTAGAACACATTATCATCAAATAACAAGAATTATGCAATTGAATTTATTATTTAAAGTAAAAGCAAGACAAGAGAGTTACTGTTCTAACCTTAAAACTAATCATTGACATTGCCTATTGGAAGCACTGTTTATTTATAGATTTCTGTACAAACGTCCCATCCCCAAGTTCAATTTCAATCACTTACAATTGAATCATAGCCCAAAAATATTCATGCTAACGGGTGGAAGTGGAAGTGTCTGTGTGCAAAAAAATGCGATGCCATGAACAATAGCTAGAAAGCAAAGTAGAGGACCTCGTAATAACTAACTCAAAACTTCATCGCTTGTAAATTCTCACTTCCGGTTTATTTTTCTTTCTGTTTTCAGAGCATTCCCTCAAAGCTTGTATTTCTGCCAAAAGAACAGCAATTCATAAAATTGTGATGGTTTCTTTTAATGCAAAACTAATAATGGCTAGTTTAAACACAAGCATGGCATTGAAGCTTTATAGAGATAATAATTCAGAATTCAATTAAAGAAATTAATAAATAAAAAACAGGTGTCAATTTGACCACTAAACTACCACTCTCTCTTCCATTTGGTCCTTCCTTGAATCAGATAAATATAATAATAAATAGTCCTAACTATTTTTAATCCATCAATTTAGTCTCTGAACTATCATGATAGAATGAAAGTTCAGAGAATGAATTGAATGTCCACTCTAAAAAAAACTCCACAATAAACTCTTAAAATTTGGTTTGGATCTCACTCAATCCTACAAAACTAATTGTAAGACGACGGAATATTTTCCACTTATAACGACATTCTTTTCACGTTATATCTCCCCTCACACAGGAGGACCAGGATACCAGAATCTTGGATAGACACTCTAATATAATACTAAAATTTTAATTATGCCTAATATAACCCTAGATAACTGGCTTCTGAGGTCAGTGACCATTCTCACTTACAAACACTAATTTGGATCCAGGTGAAAGGTTCTACGAAGTCCAGCAATACTTTCCAAAAAAATCAAATTTCAAAATGTTAATCAAATTAGAGGAGCTTAATGTCGATCATGCATTTGAAAGTAAGAGGGTAATATCATGAACGCGTTTCATAACAGACTGAGAAATAGAAAAATGAATCCTATTAGCATTTTGCAATGACAGTGTTCCTAATTTCTTAGAGAGAACGCATAAAAACAAACTGTACCTGTCTGGCATTCTTTCCAATTCCTGTTATTACGAACAACGCAGTCCTGATAATTAATGGGGAAAAGTCTCAGCTATACAACTATGAATTCGAAAAAAATTAGGGGTTTAGGGTTATGGAAAGATGAAGAAGAGAATAAAGTGAACCTGCATCAAGAGATAGAGAGAAGAACACTCATCGAGCTGCTTCACGTTCTCGTCGTCGTCGTCCGCATCGCTACTGTGAAGTGGCCGTGGTGCCGCCAACGGTTTCCCGTCGCTCATGTGAAGTTGTTGCGGTGTCGCCGACGGTTTCCCTTCGCTCGTGTTAAGCGGTTGTTGCTCCATTTTAACGAGTCCGAAAAATGATCGACAAGCCTTTGCAAATTTATTGTAATAAAAATACAAACAAATCAACGTTTTAATACTAAAACGGATCATTCCAATTAGCTTAGTTATTTTATTCCTCAATTATTTTAAGAGTTTAATTCCATGCTCATGTTTTCAAAAAGACAGTTCAAAAATAAGTATTCAGAAAGAAAACAAAAATGTAATTCAATTATCAATGTGTGTAAGTTTGTAAATGTAGATACTTGAGTTAGGTGCGTTAAGTTGAATGAGAGAAAACAATTTTGTATACCTTATCATCAATTTTAAAATATTATTATAAAAATAGAATTATGTTACAAAATAATATATTTTATCAAATATTAGTGTAAAATTAATTTATACTTAATATTAAAGATCTTCAAATTCTCATTTTAATTTGAATATTTTTAGATATAACTCTTTCAATTCATTTTTTTTTTGTAATTTAATTGTTGAAATTATTTTATTTGTTTTTTTATAAATAAATTGTGTTTACAAGCATTTGAATAATTAAGTCTCAAAATGTGTAAGATATTTATAATTATATCTCTACTAAATTTCAAACTATTCACAAATGTAAGATTAAATTACATAAATTAGGAATCTATTTTAAAATATTAAATAATTTATGTATGAAAATAATATATTAGTACAAATACTAACTTTAATGTTTATACCTTTATTCGTCAAATTTCAAATTATTTATAATATTATTATGTCATAATAACGTAGTCATCTTAAATAAGATTATATTTTAATCTTAAAAATTAAATCATAATTTTTGGGAATTTATATCAGAGTATTGTATTGTGTGCATGAAAATATTGTACTCTACCGTTCGATCATTGCAAAACATTTAAACAATATCTAACAAATATTCTGAGACCCTCAAAATTTTAGACCCATGTACGGTATCCCAAACTACAAGGGCTATGGTTCACTCTGCATAAAAGCAACTACAATTCTTCATATGGGATCTTGTTTCTTTAATTAAAATGTTTTAAAAAATATTATCAATATTAATAATATAGTCCTAATTTATTGACATTGGCTATTGCAATAAAAAAATTATAACATCCAAGTATTTTACTTTATTAGGATTAGAAATAATTATTTTAGAAATTTATTGGTGATAGTTACTAGTTTTTAACTTAATTGTATTTTATAATTTTAATTTTTTATATAAAAATAATAATAGAAAAGAAAGAAAAATGAATTGGAAAATAGACGTTTAAAATAAAATTACCTTAAATTGAGGAGTGAATATTCTGATGTTAAAAACTTATGTCTCTCATTCATGATCTCAATACTCAAAAAAA
>JBBPBT010000659.1:5048692-5071870 GCA_037974875.1 Cicer bijugum
TTCTTTTCAATGAAGACCGAAACTAATAAAATAAGTAATTATCTGTAATATAGATAATTATAATTAAAATTTTGTTAAAAAATGTGTTCACTTTTATTGTTGTCATATTTTGAATAATATTACCTTCTATACGCGATACATGTGTGAAATAAAAATAACATTTTTTTTATCAAATAATTAAATTAATGTTATTTTGTATTGATTAAATCAATATTATTAATAACAAAATATTTTTTTTTATATATTAAGAGACATTAATGAAATTTCATTTATATATTACATGATTCTTGCTAAGAGATTTCCGAACTAACAAAATAACTATTTATTCGTAGCATACTCAATCCCGATTAAAATCTTGCTAAAAAACGAGTTCACTTTTAATGTTTATCTGTATTTCATATAATGTTACCTTCAATAAGCAATACTTCTTCAAAATATAAATAGAATATTTTTGTAAAATAACTCTTTTAATGACTAAATTACTATTATCTTTAGACAAATATATTAAATAAATATTATTATATTGAATTTGTTTTTAAAAAAACTTAAATTTGTCTTAATATATCTTTTATTATAACCATGATGCTAACCTAGTTACTATAGTGGGAAAGGGACGTGGGCTATTAAAGCCTCCCCAAGCTTAACACAGCCTCAGCACAAAAAAATAAAATAAAAACAGGAGAAAGAAAAGAAAAAAAAAGAACAACAACAAAAAAAAAACCTAAAAAATTCTATTGATTTTCTTTCTGATTCTCCGATGTTCTAAGATCGATCCTACCTTTGATTGTTCGTAATTTTTCTTCAATCGGGTACGTATCGATCGATTTTCTAATACTGATTATAACTCTTGAATTTTCCTTCACGTGTATTGGGGATCTTCTTCGTATTGAAACAATATTAACAATTGATTTTTTAGATTGAATTTCTGATCTATCGACGACTTTGGAGTTTTGTTATTTCGTTGAATTCATTTGGGTAGTTTCAATTTTTCATTTTTTTCAACTGGGTTTACTCTTTTCATTGCGATTACTGGTGCATGTTTTTGGGCAGTGTTATTAATATTTGTTTTTCATTGTTTTTTGTTTTTGTTTTTTTAATCTGAATTTCAGGACTTTATTCATCGTAGATTGTAATTCTGAGATTTAGAGGTAATAAAGTTTCACTTATTAAATTCATATATGATGCATTATATTATAATCAAGTGTTAGTTATTACTCTAATTTTTTTCTTGCTTTTTGTTGATTGACAATGCTATAAAACTTGTTGTGAATTTACCTTGTCAATTTTAATTTTCTCATTAGGTTTTAATAGTGCTTGTTTTTGGAATTAATAAACTTTGGATGCTTGTGAATTGATGTTGGATAAATTCATGAATCACCACGAGTGTATTTATATTTGTAATTAATAATTTTATTTATTGATTTATTTTTGTTTTTCAGTTTAATGGCATCACTGGTTGCCAGTGGTAACAGTCAAATGTCTTCTTCAGTTTCTGTTCAAGAAAAAGGAAGTAGGAATAAGAGAAAATTCAGGGCTGATCCACCTTTAGGGGAGCCAAACAAGATTGCACCTTCACCTCAACATGAGAGTCTAAGCTATGAATTCTCGGCTGAAAAAATCGAAATGACCCCAAGTTTTGGACAAGTCACAGCTTCTGACTTGTGCAGTGTTAGCCAAGATTGTTCTGATGGCTTGAAGCTTGACCTTGGATTATCTAGCCCTGCAGTTTCATCCGAAGTTAGGCCGAGCCAACCTAAGGTAGAACTAGAGACGTTTGAATCTCATGACGCCGATTGGAGTGATCTCACTGAAGTTCAGTTGGAAGAACTTGTCCTGAGCAATTTGCACACCATTTTCAAGAGTGCAATAAAGAAAATCGTTGCTTGTGGCTACACTGAAGATGTTGCTACGAAGGCTATGTTAAGGCCTGGCATCTGTTATGGATGCAAAGACACTGTGTCAAATATAGTTGACAACACTTTGGCATTTCTAAGAAACGGCCAAGAGCTTGATCCTTCGCGAGATCACTATTTTGATGATTTATCTCAGCTTGAGAAGTATATCTTGGCCGAATTGGTTTGTGTTCTTCGAGAGGTTAGGCCATTTTTCAGTATTGGGGATGCAATGTGGTGTCTGTTGATTTGTGACATGAATGTGTCACATGCTTGTGCAATGGACGGTGACCCTTTAAGTAGTTTATGCAATGATGGCATCGGTGATGGCTGTTCTTCTGTCCAGACTGAATCCCAATCAAAATTGGAAACAAAAGGTCCTGAATTGAGTCTTCCAAGTCCTTGTAATTCAATTCCCTCGGGTTCTCAATCTGAGAAATCCCTTGTGGTGGAAAATTCTCAAATTCTTGGTGGACTCTCGGAGAAACAAGGAGGTGCTAATTTGGGATGTCATTCTGTTGACAAGTCATCTGGTGCTTCTGGAACATCTCAATCTCCCCTGCTACAAGAAAAGAGCGGGAGTGTTAGAAAGGTTCATTCCAGCAGCACTAAGAGGGACTACATTTTTCGTCAGAAGTCGATCCATGTGGAAAAAAGTTATCGGACGTATGGGTCTAAAGGGTCTTCAAGAGGAGGAAAGCTGAGTGGCTTGAGTGGTTTAATCTTGGATAAAAAACTCAAATCTGTATCAGAATCTACTACCATAAACTTAAAGAGTGCATCCTTAAACATAAGCAAGGCAATGGGAATCGATGTCACTCAAGACAATCTCAACGCTGATTTCTCATCTAATGATGGACCATCTACCCTTACTTCAAAAAGTCTGGATTCTAGCAGTACTATTTCTCCGTTAGCCGTTCCTTCATCTTCAGAACCTGAAGCAAATGCTATACCTGCAGTCGGTAGCCCAGATGCATTATCAGCTACAGATACTGACCTTTCTCTTTCATTGTCTTCAAAAAGCAGTTCAACTACAACACCTATCTGCTGCAGTAACAAGGTACCTAGTAGTAGCTGTGTGGGGGTACCAATTGTCAAGTCCGTGGGACCATGGATGCCGCAAGATAAAAAGGATGAGCTGATTTTGAAGATGGTTCCGAGGGTTCGGGAGCTGCAAAATCAGCTTCAAGAATGGACAGAGTGGGCAAATCAAAAGGTGATGCAGGCTGCTCGTCGGTTGAGTAAGGACAAGGCTGAGCTTAAGACACTAAGGCAAGAGAAAGAAGAAGTTGACCGACTTAAAAAGGAGAAACAATGTCTTGAAGAAAACACGATGAAAAAGCTTTCTGAGATGGAAAACGCCTTGGGTAAAGCAGGCGGTCAGGTGGAACGAGCTAACACTGCCGTACGGAAGCTTGAAATGGAGAATGCTGCGTTGAGGAAAGAGATGGAGGCTGCTAAGTTACGTGCGGCAGAGTCAGCAACAGGCTTTCAAGAGGTCTCTAGGAGGGAAAAAAAGACACAAATGAAGTTTCAATCATGGGAGAAGCAGAAAACCTTGTTACAGGAAGAGCTAATGACTGAGAAAAACAAATTGGCACAGATACAGAAGGAAAATAAGCAAGCCGAAATGCAACTGGAGAAACTTGAGGTATATTATATCATGTTTATTCCAACTGCTTTGCCACACGCCTCATCTTCATTAGATATATTAATATTAATACAAACATATATCCTGAAAATGTTACTTGTTCTCATGTCACTTCAATATACTATATCCTGTTTATTCCTATTGCTTTGCCATGCGTTTTATCTTCACCAGGTATTGATACTGACATATATCACTAGCTTTTGTTTTCTCATGGCGCTTCAATATACAAGCCTTATCCCTAGAAAGAAGTGATAGTAAGGGAGTAGTAGTTATCTGGAAATTTCAAAACTTCCCCACTCATTTTATGCTCTCAAACTAATGAAATAAATTTGGATTGACACAGACACACACATACAGACATGTATTTGTGATTCATTCATTTCTATGCATGGCTTAGCAATTAACATCATTTCCATGTTGAATGAGTGAGTAGTGCCATGATGTTAAATGAATCAAAATGATTACCCTTATCACTATATTAGCTAACCAGGTAATGTCATCTTTTCATTTGACTTTTTTTCTTTAATCTATTTGGTGGCTGCAAGACTTGTCTTTCAGTGTGAATCACCAAAAGTGTGAAGATTGTTTTACTCAAGTGTCAAATGAAATGAGTACAATTTGGTACACACATGCATCACTTTGTGAGATTCCACAGATGCAAACACATTCAATGTGTGAGTGCTTAATGAGTTGTGTTACTGGGTCTGTCTGTTCTCATTGTAAAGGAAAAATATCACAGGCTAGATGGAAGCAGGCAGCAAAGACAAAAGATGAACTTCTAATGCAGGCCGGTTCAATAAGAAAAGAAAGAGAACAAATCGAGGAGTCAGCGAAATCCAAGGAGGCAATGATCAAATTGGAAGCGGAGGAGGAGCTGCGAAGATACAGAGACGACATCCAGAAACTCGAAAAAGAAATTGCACAAATAAGACAGAAGTCTGACTCTTCGAAAATCGCTGCGCTAAAAAGAGGAATCGACGGAAGCTTTGCCAGCAGCTGTGCGGACAAGAAAAATGGTTCGTCTTTTGAAGAACCACAGACCACTTCTATTTCAGAACTGGTTCAAAAGTTAAACAACTTCTCTATGAAAGGAGGGGGCGTGAAACGTGAAAGGGAGTGCGTGATGTGCCTTTCAGAGGAGATGTCGGTCGTATTCCTCCCGTGTGCTCATCAGGTTGTTTGCACAAAATGCAATGAGCTCCATGAGAAGCAGGGTATGCAAGATTGTCCTTCTTGCAGGAGCCCTATCCAGGAGCGTATATCCGTGCGTTATGCGCGTACATAATTTTTTTTTTTTGTTTCGAGTGAAATGAGTGTTATTGAATAATGTCCCTTGGACTCTCACTTGCATAGAATAATGCCATTCAGATCTTGGATCTGGAATTCAGATACATTGAGTTCTTTTCAATGCAAAGGTTGATTCTTCCGTTACAGCTTCTTTCTTTTTACTTCTGATGTTTTGGTTTTATTTAAAATTATTTTTTCTCATAAAGCTGCACCTGTCTTTCTTATAGCTGTTTAGGAGCAAGATATAGAATGATCAGCTTATTATTATACACTTTCTCTTTATAAATCATATTATAAATTTGATGAAACTACTCTAGCGGTAGTAATTATTTGACTTATATAATTAGAGACTGAGACAATATTTTATTTTCCTTTGCACTTATTCAACGTACGTATATGTCTGTAAGGGATCTAGGTTTGTTGCATTTGGCATCCCCTTACATTCATGCGGTCGATATTTGTAATTGTTCGACAGTGATTGGATAATCTAGATTTAAGTTTAATATATTAAATTGTAAAATAAAAATAAAAATTGATTGTTTATAAGGTTCACTCAAGATGGAACATGCAAAAATAAAAATTTGATTTTTTTATAAAGTTCAATCAAGATGGAAAATGCAAGGGGAATTGACAGCTTTAGATTTAGATTTAGTGGGTATTACCAGTATATTTAAATAGTATAGTCACATATATAAATATATTATTTATTTATTTATTTATTTATTTATTATGTTAGTGTTTAATTTAATTGATTGTTTCTTTTATGTTTTAACATCTATTAATATAATTGGATCACTACAATAATCGAAAGATAAATGTTTGTAAATTTTTTAAAAATTTGATTATGATTAATAGATAAATAATTGTGACTTTATAACTAAAAGTTGTATCTTATTATCCTTGACTTTATAATTATTCTTGTAAGTTGTAATTTTCTATTAATTGTTTTTACAGATCTCGAATAATATTATAATAGGATTTGTAACTTTAAAAAGTATTATTATGAATATTTGAACATGTATTTTAACGAGGGTTCATTTGAAATAGTGAATTAAAAAATATTTTAATTTATAATACTTTAAGATTGAATTTAAGATATTTGAATAATTTTTAAATTATTATTTATTTATCGATCTATTTAATTAAAGCGTGAGTAATGAGTATGTGTACATACACTTAAGTACCCAGGGAGTAAATATACAAATATTAAAGTTGATACCTAAGAAGATATGAATACACGTATGAATATTTTTTTAAACTGCGGATATGAAGACGATACTCTACCAAAACCATATCTATTGTCATCTATTCTGAAACTTTTTGTGATTGCATATGTTCATCCAATAAATAAATTTTTTATTTAGTCTCTTATTTGCTTCTTAAACTATATAAAAATGTAATAAATATAGTTAGTAGTTCATCAAATTAATTTATAATTATATTTTTTTTTCTCTATTTTAAAAGCAAGTAATTAAGAGACTAACTTTAGGGATTTATAATAGTTTAAAAACTATTCATTAAAATTTTATAGTTTAGGTATCAAATAAGAGAAAATTATAGTTTGAAGACTAAATTCAAGGTTTATCAACCATCCAAGCTTTTCCTCAATTCCTTGTTGTATTGTTTTTCTAGAATCAACTTACATCTATATTCTAGTTGCTTTTGTATGAGAAAATTTGGTGTTGTCTTTGTCCAAAGGACCATAATTATTTGCTCTCTTGAATTATGTTTAAAAACTCTGAAATGACATGTACGTCCGGGCAAACTTTATTTGTGTACGTAGGAAATCTTCTTGTCTCTCTCACTTAAAATAAAGAGAAATTTTAATTTACAAATTAATTCAACATAAAAAATATCAGCAAAATAATTTTTTTTAAATTTATATTACTCACAATACTAAATATTAAATATTTTTATGATAAAATATAAAAAGTTAGAATAATGTTTATAAATAATAAAATGATATTTTTAAATATAAAAGCTAATAAATAACTATTTGATTTATAAAAAATGATTGTTAATTTAGAAAATAAATATATTAAAACATTCAATTTGTAAATGTACAGTAAAAACTCTTTAGAATACATTATGAGAATTGAAATCCACCCATTCAATTTCTTTATTTTTTATGTTTATGATACATTATGTTGTGGACCAAGGTTTGTCTCCCTCTTACAGAATCACATCCCGGGTGTCCATTTTTTGATAATATTAAATTATCTTTTATCCATTAAATGAAAAATTTATTGTTTGGTTGCTCAAATTCTCATCATAGTTAATACAGTATATAGTACGCATATTCCAATACGCTAACTTCTTATACATTGAACATTATTACCCAATATAATCATAAGTGATATATGAAACAAATTAACGAAATATAAGATTGATGATTTATCAATTTGGTAAAAAAATCATCTTTATATTTAATAAAATATAAGAGTTGAGTACGGAAAAAAATGAAGTGATTAAGATTTTTGTAAGCGGTAACTCCCTCGTGAAATAAACTGATCCTATTAGATGAAAAGGTTTGCTAACTATTTATTGATCTCCACGTGAAATCATGTCACAAACACCGCATGTAACTTCACTTGGATCATATATAGTCAAACTTTAGTACGACAAGTAATTCGTTTCTAAAAGTTAAAACATATATAAAATTATGTTATGAAATGTATAAAGTGATCCCTGTCTAGCTCGTTCCAATGTTAGCCAAAATGCATTTAATAAGTAATTTGTTACATTAATTAACTTCACACATCAATAACTTATATGATATCTATTTTGAAATTTTAAATCTAGCAATATTATATGAAGAAGCGAAGAGGTCTATCTTTATATTATTTTGATTGGTTTGTTTGAAATATTTTCGGTCCTTAAAAACTCTTGAGTTTGTATAATGAGTCGAAATACATACCCTTTACTTATAAAAAAAATCTAATATTATTATTAGAGTAAAAATACACCGGTGTAAGAGTTAAACTTAATCTCACTAACCAAAACACCAGCTTGCTCCTGTAGTGAGATAAGAATTACCACACATAAGTTGGAGAGATGATATAAGAGTATTTTCATTGAAGTAATTATATGATGTCTCTTGACTAATACTTGACGCCTTTCACTTTTTTCACTCACAACACCATTTAGAAAGAGAGGGAAATGGGGAGCACAGTAAGCAGCAGCAACATATGTTTCCTGATCGCTACAAAGCATCGTATGGATAATACGCATGGAGATGCTTTGTTTGTTACACACATGTACGGTACTGCAGAACAAAAATTATATTTGGTTGTGTTGTGTTGCACGTTTGGTTAGTATGATGTTGGAAAATGTCGTTTTATGTGTACATTAACGGCTCCTTCACGACACTCTTCACTTTTAGAAGAAGGCTTATCTTATTCCTTCCAATGCCGCGCCAGATTCTACCGCTGGACTTATAAATAATACTGGTGGACCTGTATATGGCAATCTCAATGGTTCTATAGTCAATTTTTTTAGTGTGTATTTGAACATTAAGTGAGTAGTTATCTTGCTATCTTGTTTTTTAAGTGTCCACTTTTTGTACAAGAATTAGTTTCTTCTTATTTAATTTACTATTTTTAAATAAGCAAATGTTATGTTCTTAGATTTTATTTTATGGATTAAAGATGAAAATAGATTTTGTTAAAAAAATTATATTAATATTTTAAGTATGTATTTAGACATATTTTTTTAGTAGATTAACAATTTAAGTATTTTTTATTTAATATGATATTTTAAAGAATTTAATTTTATATGACATCATATTTAATTTAATTTTATTATTATGGAAGAAAATAGGTTGGATCGAGTCAAATTGTGCTTAAATATGTCATATTTATTTAAAATATTAAAGTTATAATTTGATCTATTACCCATCAAAGACTTTATTTTAAATTTTAATCTAAATTTATTGTGTTAAAGTGTATAAAAAGAGTATTTTGACTATATGAAAAAGACTAATAGATGAATAAAATTCTTGAATTTTGTTGAGCACATACATTTTACATTCATTTTTTTTTCTTCATTTTTTTTGTAACAAACTTGATATATATATATATATATATAACAATTAATAATAGAATAAAATATAAATGTTGAATTTATAATACAATAATTTAAAAGAGAAATATTATATAGAATGAGAGCAAAAAATTAGAGTTCAAAGTTCTAATAAAACGTGTTTTATTATAAAAAATATTAAAAATCTTGTTTTAAGGAGAGAAAATAAAAGATATTTAATACACAAATATGACAAATTAATCACCTAATAGATTTTTTACAGAGTACGATCTATCTCCACCCTTAATTGTAAATATATCAAATTTGTATATTTTGAATTGCATTGCTGGAGAGTTAGGGGAGAAACTGCAGGGAGCTTATGCCTCTCTTTAGTTGGAATGGATTTATTTGCTGTTTAAAAAAAATAATCATCGCCACTTGCCATCCAATCTCACATTATCGGTTCTCTTATTGCACCCTATAAGACAGGATAAGTCTCAAATAGAATGATTAATAACATTATTAATAATTATTAAATCAAATTAAATAAATGAAAAACCGCTCTTATGCATTCATTTTGCATCCTTTCTCCTTCTAATTAATGCTTCCTAACAAATTATGATTGTAGTTAGTGGTGTATCCACCTTTCACCCAAATTTGTGTTGCATGAATGCAAATACAACATATTTGATTATCTATATATTTTTGTTCGGACTGTTTTTTTGTGATTGACTTCCGTAGAATTGAACTTATGTAATATTTCGTTATTAAAAAATAAGCTATAATAACTTGAATCAAAATTATGTTTAGTTTCAATATTGTTAAAAAAAATATAAAATATTAATATCTCTCTAATAAATTAAAGCTCATATATATAATTTGAGTAACAAATTTGATCCCCTAAGAAATTAAGGTCGTTGTTATAAAAAAGAATTTTAAACCAAACAATTTATTTTAATTTAATTAGTTAATTTGCCGTAATTAAATAAGTTATATTCTTAAAATAATTAATCAACAATTATATGATGAAAAAAGTAGATAATTCAAAGTTGTTGATTGGTTTTATGTAATTGAATTATTCATGTTTAAATTTACATTTATCCGAAATTATAAACTAACTTTTAAAAACCCATTTGTTGTCTAAGTGTTATCACTTTGTTGGATTATCAAATTAATAAAAACCCATTTGTTGTCTAAGTGTTATCACTTTGTTGCGTTATCAAATTAATAAGTAGAGACACTTTCTAGTTATCGATGTAGTAGTTAAATTGCAATTTCATATATTTGGCAAAGAGTTTTCAATATCAAATATAAATATTAACCAGCTAGAAATCCCAAAAATTAGCAACAAACAAACTGAAAGTTACAGCGACAAACTTGATACAATGTTTTTTAAAAAAAAGTACACTCATAAGAAAAACCACACTTTTATATCGTTAAATTATTAGAGTTAAATGTTCAATTTATAATATAAAATTACAATAAAAGTTATGTTTAATATTATATTAAAATATAAAAAATCATTAATTTATTTCTGATGAAATAATTAGAGAAAAAAAAAAACACAAATACAATAGCAATGAGTACAGGGTAAGTATACATAAATATATTTCACTATGTCAAGCAATTCAATACTCAAACCCACGTGTAGTATATTGTTTCAATCCGCTGGCAATATCCCAGCCCACATATAAAACAAGTTATTACAATTTAGATGGAGACAAAAAAACACCACCACACCCTCGAAGCCAATAGTAAAAAACAGCCCCCTAGGCACACCAAGGGATGAGAGTTCCACTCATAAATGTCATGATCAAAACATTTAACCTTAAATTTAAACTAATGCCACGAATTAAATTTTATATTTTTCATTATTTGACCAACTATAACTTCCTTCTGATTAAAAAGTACATGATTGCAAGTCTTCCAAATACACCACAAACATATTTGTGTAATGCAAAATCTTCCTAATTCTGATTCAAATCACACCCTTTTATATTACCCGTCTTAATTATAACTCAAAGGTGTATTATAAAGTTTACCTATTAATTAAAGTTTGAAATAATTAAGTAATGATGATTTTGGTGTGTTGTTAGATTAGAACTTGTCTAACTGCCCCTTATCACTTTCTCTACCTACGCTATTGACTTCTTCTTCTGTGAAAACGACTCTCTGCTTCACAATTATCCTTGCATCACACTGCATGTACATATTAATTATAACTTAGAGACTATATGCAAAGTTTATGTTATTTAAAAAACTTTGATCCATCATAATCTTTATTAATTTTGATTTAATAATTAACAGTAGTTCACAGCAAAGAAGAATGTATAAACTTCTTTTTTGGTATCCATTTAATGAATAACAATAATTGCAACTAAACTATTCAATTAATGTAACTTTCTATGATACATCCGAGAAAGCTAAACTTTGATCTCTCACAAAGTCAAACATGACTGCAAATCACGGGATGGAAACCTCACATTATGACTCATAATGTAACGAGTATTAATTTATATATGTAAAGTTTTTTATCCATCTTAATACTATTAATCTTCTGAATTTAATCAATTGACAAATATATGTAAAGTTTTGTAATAATTTTTTTTTTAACTTTTCCGTCAGATAATTATGATGTGACACGTTAATTGAATATGTGATTTGTTCTAACTGATTACACATCAACGTCATCTTACTAAAGACAAATTTATCTATAAAATTCAGTCACTTCAAAGTCAAAGTTGTCGTTAATTGTAATTGTTCACAGATTAATTAATGACATATTAGTTAATGAAAACCTAAATTTTATAGACTATGGCATTAAAGTGACATCAACGTAGATGAAAAACATATTTAATTAATATGCCACAACATAATTTCTAACAATAGAAGTTTATGTAAAAATTATTTTGACCGATACTTTATAATTTGAATAATATATTTTATCGATTCACAAACTTTAAGTAATGATTAGACTTAAAACTTAAAATTTTTTAGGAAAATTTATCTATTCAATCATTGATATTTGTTAATATTATAAAAAAGGACATTTGATGTCAACATTAATTGGTGGTAGTTGATGTTTTTTCTCCTTGTGTCACAAAAGAAGCTCAACAACATGTCACCATTGTCAACTCTTTTGACTCTATCTATCTTCCTTCGTGGAGTAGTTAGAACCTAATTTTGTCTCTATTTTATTTTAATTCAATATATTGACTCATTTCAACTATGTATAAGATCTACCACACATTCATTTATGGTACTAAAAGAAAACATGAACTTTTCATGCAATCATAAACACTAAGTGATTAATTATTTACCTTATTATTTCACTATAACCACTTGGTTTAATTTCTCTTTCTCTTCCAAGATGATGAATGTAATTAGAAGAAAACTTAGGCACCTTTATTCAAGAATACTATTTCTACTATGGAAACGTCCTAGATCTAAAGTTGTTATCAAAAGGTTTAGAAAATTGAATTGTAACAACAAAAGCAAAACAAAAAGCAACTTAGTTGAGTGTGACACAAGAAAGCCTATTAGAATTGCAACATTCAATGTAGCTATGTTTTCACTAGCACCAGCAATTTCAGAATTTGATGATATTGTTGTGTCTAACAAAAAGAAGAAAAATTCTTCCACAACAACAGAAAGTTGTGATTTTCCAAAGAGTATACTAAAACAATCACCATTACATGGTTCAATACCAAGATCAAATTTGAAGGTTTCAATTAATCTACCTGATAATGAAATTTCATTAGCAAATAGTAGCAATATGGTTAGTGTTTCAAGGAGGAATCAAGTACCAGCAAGATCACCCGTGTGTTTTCCTTTTATGATGAATATGAATTATTCATGTGAGGGTAGTGAGAAATTGAGTGGTGGAAGCAGAAGCATTTTGGAAGTGCTTAGGGAGATAGATGCTGATGTGGTGGCACTGCAAGATGTTAAGGCAGAGGAAGAGAAGAGTATGAAGCCACTTTCTGATTTGGCAGCTGCTTTAGGGATGAAATATGTTTTTGCTGAGAGTTGGGCCCCTGAATATGGAAATGCTATCTTATCTAAATGGCCTATTAAAAAGTGGAAAGTTCAAAAGATTGCTGATGATGATGATTTCAGGTTTGGTTTTTCTTTATTAACTTCTATATTTCATACTATGCTATCTCATATTAAGAAAAATCATTAATTACACTATTGATTTAGGTAAAATAAACTTTGACTATAATTTCCTAATAGTAGTATGTATGAGTTTAGGCTGTTTGTAATTCGGTTTTGATTGATTTTGAGGTAAAAAGTTATTCAATGTAAAGAATAAAATAATATGTGGTTTAGTTATGTTGAATTATTTTTTCTTTAAAAAAATAATTTCAAACTTGATCGTCTCATCCTAACAAATGGATTTCAATACTACACATTATATGAGTAATCCAATTATCAATTTTGGTTGATTGATCTTAATTAAATGGTAAAAATTTGTAAAGATAATTTAATAAAAATGGTTCTAAAATTGACAATAAAGATCAATTGCTGTGTGTAATTACGTGATTTTGTACTATAGTGAATCAAGATCGTAAATAATTTTATTACTAAGAAAAGGAATAAATAATTTGAGATAAATGTATATTTGAAACAAGTATTTGATTTAAATTTTTATTTTTGGTGTGATTGAAAAATGCAATGACATATGTTTATGATGTAGGAATGTTATAAAGGCAACAATTGATGTACCATGGGCAGGAGAAATAAATTTTCACTCTACTCAACTTGACCATTTAGATGAAAATTGGAGAATGAAGCAAGTTAATGCATTAATTCGTTCCAATGATCCTCCTCACATCTTGGCAGGAGGTTTGAATTCTCTGTATAGAGCAGATTACTCATCAGAGAGATGGACAGACATTGTTAAAGTAATTATTCATTCATATTCTAAACAATATTCACATTAAATTCAGTTTCTTTTTCACCTCTTAGAAAATTTGTTTTTGTTGTTGTTGTTGTAGTATTATGAGAAACTTGGAAAGCCAAGGCCAATGACTGAAGTGATGAACTTTATGAAATCAAAAGATTATGATGATGCAAAGGATTATGCTGGAGAATGTGAACCTATTGTCATCATTGCCAAAGGCCAAAGTATATATCTTAATATTCAATTGCTTCTCTGTTTACTCAATTTTACTTATCATTAGGCTCAAAAATGTTTCTTTCCCCCAAAATATTTTCTTCTTATTTTAATACTTATTTTTTTTTTAAAATGAATCAATTTTAATCGTTAGTTAATTCTATTAGTCTAAATTGTTTCTCGAATTAAAATCATCTATAACTGACGCTCCGTGCAAAATCCAAATTCGTTTCTCTAATTGTATTTTGCTAACATTTTTCTAATATATTTGTAAGATAATTTATCTACTAGACCACATTTCCTTCAACATTAAAAAACAATTACAATAAAATTTTTAGAAGGCCAATAGAAAAACTTAACATATTTTTTAGTCCAAAAAACATATTCAGTCCTTATGATTATGTAGTTCAAAGTTAAAATTTGTAATGGGAATTTGTTTCATAGATGTGCAGGGTACATGCAAGTATGGTACAAGGGTGGATTACATTTTGGGTTCATCAAACTCACCATACAAATTTGTTCCAGGGTCATACTCAGTAATTTCTTCTAAAGGAACTTCTGATCACCATATAGTGAAGGTAGACATAATGAAAGTAAATGTCTCTGCTCAGAATAATGTAATCAGACAATGTAGGAAATTAAGGCAGAAGGTTGTGAGAATAACACAACCTTGTTCTGTAACAGGTGCATGGAAATCAACCCCACCTCCTAAAATACTTGTACCATAGAAAATTTTAATCAATAATTTGATAGTTGTATATAGAAAGCAAGCAATAATAAAATTCGGACAATTGCTAACTTACTAGAATATCTATTAAAGTTAAAGGAGATATTTCATAATCTATAATATTGTAACCATAATTTAAAATTATGTTAGTCAGTAATAATCACAACTCATCCACAATTAATAACATCTTCTACCATTTCAAATTTAATATCTATACATCCAATTTTTCACAAGACTGATTTATTTACATGTGACACATTGATTCATTGTTGTAACTTGTAACTCATTGACTCGTTATTTTGACTGACTCATCACATTTAATTATAAATGGATATATACCTTGATGTTTAACAATACACACGCAACCCAAACAAACATTGTAATAGAACTGACAAATTAACAAATCCAATCAAAACAACATAGACCAAATAACCGCAGTTGTATATCTCCATTATCATTATTAAATAAAATTAGCGACGGAAATGACGGATTTAAAGAGAAATTTTTCATCTCTAAATTTCTTTTGCTACATTTAATTTTTTAAAGGGGTGCTATGTAGACTTTTGAGAGGTGTCATTAGCATCAGAACTAATAGGGTAACCAATTCCATGTCGATTACTTGGAAAAATCATGAACACCGTACTAGAAACCACCCCAATAACCGGTGGCAACACCTGCATGAGAATCTTCTCCGATGACTCGAATTCCGGGTAGAAACAAAGCACAATATTAGTATCAAGTAGTCCCAACACCGCGAACACGATCAACGACAAGAAAGCGTGCACAAAGTCTCCAAATCTAAGCTTATATGCCGACAAATCAACCGATTCTGACGCTGGAGATGGCCAGAGACCTTTTGCAGTAACAATACTGTAGTGTCTCTGGCCATCACTTCCAGTGTAGCTATCGGTGAAGGAAGTAAAAGCGCAGTTGAAGCCACAAATGACTAGGAAAATGGCGCTTAGGTATTTGTTGATGGTGTTGCAGTGTCCATTGTTTGTTAAAACTGGACTTAGAAATTGGAACAAGAAAACAGTGCCTGTGGGAAGAAGCTTAACGAGGTTCCCAACTCCTGAGAATGTCTTTCCTGTCATGTTACTTGCTCCTTTGTTGTTACTTGTTTTTGAGGTTGATGTTCCTTCACTCATTTTCTCTCTCTTTTTTTTTAGCTTCTATATTACACTATATAGGAACTTCATTAATTTTGTGAGTTGTTTTGGGTGGTGATTTGTGTGACTTTATAGAAGAGGGTGTTAAGGGAGGGGAGTTAGGGTAGAGTTAGTTGCTTATACGCAAAAATGGAAATGGGTGAAGAGTGTTTGTGTGAGGTTGTCTTGCTTGTACTTTTGGAAAGAGTCATACCTCACCTTCAATTCTAATTCAAGCTTTTGTCCATGGCTAGGACATTTTTCTTGTTTTATCATTATTAGCAATATAGGGTTGTGATTACTTCCTTCTTTGAGATTTTAATTTCATAAATCATTTTCTTAGACCTTGATTATAATAACCACTTCAAATCCTTCAAAATTGTTATTTAGCTAAATAAAGTAACTATTTTAATCAATTGATTGATTATTTAAATATGGAAGAAGAGTATGAGTTATCTCCTTGTTATTAGTGGTGTAAATAAGTTAGACTAAATTAAATTTTACGAGGGCCAAATATGGATTTATAAAAACAGAAGACATAAGTTTATTTTTTTATTTTTATTTTTTTAAGTATGTATAGTTTCGATCTCTTAATTATTTGTTTAAAGAATTATTTCATATTAAATCATCTTTAAATAAATTAATGAGTTAATATACTTGATGATATTAAGTTTTATTCTTAGACCTAACATTTTAGAGAATCCAATTTTATATTTCATTCCACTTTAGTTTTTAGTTAGGAGTGATTGGTCGTGAATGTAGCTTGAGAATTGGTTCAAACAAATATTTAAATTCAACGAAATTGATTGTAGATCAATATAATTGTCATTGTATCGAAAGTATTCGTGATGATGCATAAGGTGATGTGTTTTGTTAGTTGTTCCAGATTGTGATACAAAAACATTTGAAGTATCACCATCCAATCCACTGCTTGAAGATGAATAGTGATATTAGAGTTTTTGCATGCAACAAACTCAAGTCTGTTAATTCTAACTGAGCTCACAAGATATACAAAGAGGCGCTTAGTCTTGCATGAAACAAAAAGAGAAAAGTTTTCTACATAACAAAAGCAATTAATGAGATGAGCATGCAATTGTGACAAACATGAAGGATAAAAAAAATTAAATGATAGAGAAGTTTTGAAATTTTTATTCAAAAAAATTTATTGGAAAGGTGCATGAATGTGTTTAAAGTTTTGGAGAGTCTGATAATTAATGTTCATTAAGTCATATTCATCTATAGAAATTATGAAATTGGGTCCTCTCCACCATATCCCCTCTCCACTCTTTTTTATCTCTCTCATCATAAATTGGATATGTTTAAGGATTATGTCATGATAGAATTGAAATACACTATGCCTTGAGGATGTCATCACTAGGAGGGTCTTATGTAAATGGGAGATATTGTTATGATGCTCCAATTGAATACTAAATTATCACAATATCAATCTTAATTTCATTTGTAGAGTAATACATTGTTTCTATACTCATATCAATCTATAGTTACTTGGTCATATACATTTTATGTCTTTATGACTATAGTTTGCATGATTTACAAAATGAAAGTGAAAGAGAATGAACGACTTTGAGAGCAGAAGAGAAGAAAAAAGGAGATTAATGATGTAAAAAGATTAAAAGATAAAGGAGGATCGTCAGAAGAAAAAGGATAATGAAAGAAAATTGATATCATTATAAATAAATAAATAAAACTAAAATGACATATTATGCTTCAAAATTGATTATGCAGCAAAAATTACATAACAAGATAAAATAGAGTTTTTATAAAAAAAAAAATTAACACCAATTTTTACCAATGTTTTTTTTGTTAAATAAAATTTAAGATGAGAGAATAATATTTTAATTTATTGTAGAAAAGACTTTCTAATTTATTAAATATTTATAAAAAAATTTACATCTATTATTAGTTTAGATACTTTGAAAGTTAAAGATAAATCTTAAATTAATTTCGTATTTCTTTTTGTCTTTTTAATAATAATAAAAACAATTATGCATGTTAATTTTTTAGTCTAGCGAAATGGTATGACTTTTTTTTTTCATAATAAAAGAAAAACCATCCTTGTAAAAAAGAAAAACCATAAAATATTTTTTAGAAAACTTTTTTTTGACGTCTTATTTTGTTGAAATATACATGATGACATGTGCTAATTTAATGTTTCGCAAAATCTGGTATCTTTTTTGTTTTTTGTCAAGTATGACATCAGCTATCAAATAGACGTGACTGCAATTGCAAGGCAAGACCCTACTCTTCTCAATTCCACACAATTCACAACTTCATCTTTTGCTAATACCACACATCAAATTATGTAGTTCAACTCTTCACAAACACCACCTTATCATCTTATCCTTAATCTACAAAATCATTTCTATTTTTTCCCTTTATATTTGTATACTTAATTTTTAGCTGGCATTATTTACCGTTGAATCCATACTGTTCTTGATTTTATTTATCTTACATCATACTTGCCATAAAATTAAAATCTCCAATTATAAATTTTTTTGTATTATTCACTTACACTTAAGATTTTCGAATCTGAAACCCAATAATCATTTAATAAATATTTTTTTTTACTTGTTCTACTACGGTTTTATTCATGATCATCATCACATTAAGAGTAAAGAAACACATGTAAAAAACAAGACACAATCTGAATCTGCCCAAATCTCCCTATTTAATTTTTTAAACTTCACAGTACAAAAGGGTACAAACCTACAAGATACTCGTAATTTCTCACGAGAGCATAAACCATTTTCACTTCAAATTGCACATACATTTCCGGAATTTACAGATCAACCCCCCAACTTCCTCCCATCTTTCTTCTTTTTTTTAATAATTTTTAATTTATTTCCCATTCTAACCTGAGATTACAACCTAAAATTTACCCTTAACAACCTCCACAAGATCTTACAAACGCTCACAGCACTACTCCAAACTTCTTTTATTAACATTTTCGCCCCATGTTTTTTGCCATATTTCAATTCCACCCTTCCGTTTAAAAAAATCACGTTCGGGTTAGAACTCGAAAATAGGAGGGGCGTAATAGGTGGTAACAAGAAGATTCTAGATTAAGGAGAGACAAAAAAAGAAGAGAAGATTGAAAGTCCTCAGGGGTCTGACCCGAAACCCGAAAATTACGACCCGATTCGAATTCATTCGATGCGGAGCAGGCGCCTCAGATCCCGCGTAGCGGAGTCATCAACGGCCACCGACGATGTAAACTTCCTCTGAAAAGATGGTATCGGAAGCGCGCTCGGCGACGGAGACATTGCAAACGCGGATCCGGCGTAAATATCACAACCGTTCTTGAAATCAACGATTCGGATCTGTTTATGAACAAAATTCGGGTGGGATCTGAGTCTCTGAGTTTCGATGACGACTAAATCGTCACCTTCCTTTTTCAAACCCACAGTATTCATCTTTGAATCAAGCGATTCGCCTCTCCGAAGAATCGTAACCTTCTCTGTCACCAAACTGCTTCCCCTCGCTACCTTCAAATCATCGTAGCTAGGTTTTTTTACCGTCACCGCAACTCGTTTTCTTTGCTCCGGTCGAATCGCCGGTTTCCGGTTAATCCTCCCGGAGTTAGCACCGTAATAATTATTACTATTACCATAATTATTATTGTTATAGCAATTTCCATAAGGTCTTCGCCGGTAAAAACTCGCCGGCGGAACTCTAATCCGTTCGATCAAGCAATCCTGTGGTAACAAAATTTCCGTTCCCATGGTGTAGGAAAAAAAATCAAAAATCAAGAGAGAGAGGAATGAAAGAAGAAAAAAGGTACGAGCATACAGATCTGAATAATTAATTTGCTCTTAAAAAGTAAAACGAGGAAATTATCGTCGTTTTGGTTTGGCGAAAATGGCTTGTGCTTTGTTTTGATAGAATTAATCTTTTTTTTTTTTTTTTCTTCTATTCTAATAAATTATATATTATATTCTTCCTTGTTTTGTTTCTTCTCCTTCCTCTGAGAAGACAAGGAAGAGAAGAAGAAGGGGAATATTGAAAATTGGAAATGGAAAATGGTAATGAGAAAAAAGGTGAATTGGGGAAAATGGTGTGGTAGGAGAAGGGTGATATATAGTGAAAGAGGAAGGAGACAAAGGTGGGGTGGGTACGGCTATGAGTTTGAGGAGAGAGAGAAAGAAATATTTTTGACAGACATATGGTGTTTGCCGACCAGACCAAGTCTTGCTTTCTTTGCTAACGTGGGACCCTCCGTTAACGGTGGACGTTGCTTAACACATCACTTCCGTCTTCTTTTTTTGGATCTTTCAACACCCTAAGGTGAGTTAAGGTAACGAAGTCGTTTATTTGTGGTTAGTGGTTTTTTGTCGGTTGCCTTCTTTCTAGGAAATTATTTAGTTTCCTTGGGGTCCACTTGATGTTGCCCAACATTTATTTATGTATATAAAATTATATAAACGGTATAAATAATTGTTACATTGATAAAAAATCAAACTGTTAGATCATATATTATCTAAATTATCTTTAAAATTATTCACATATAGATATCATATGTTAGATTTGTACACGTAACAATTAAACTCTTTTTCAAAAAACAATTTGGTAAAAATGGTACGACAGTGAATACTTCTTTGAATGGCGAGGACACCATCTAGCAAGTAGTAACACACTAGTGCGTTTAGTCAAAAGACAACAACGGAAACTTTACTTTTCAAAAATAACTAGCAATAAAGAGTATTTTCGCACAAGTGGTAAGTAGTTGCTATTCTATAAATACTTAGTTAAGGCTTTAAAATAATCTTATTTTATGTAACCGTCACAAATATTTATTCTTTTTATTTTATTTTTAAGTAACAAATTTTGTCTAAGATTTTTATATGCATTAGTAAAAAATATTGTTCTATTATTTTTTTAGTATTTATTAATAATAAATATGTATTTTGTGTTTTCATATGTTTTAGTAGAATATATTTGTCGTATATTTTTAAGTATTAACAGTAAATAATTATCACATTTGTTTTATATATTAACGATAAATATTTACCACATGTGTTTTATGTAAATACCATATTATTAATTTTCGGTCAGTAAATGAAGAAATCAGTCACTAAATTTAATAGTGATCAATTTAATGATCAATATAAATCAATAAGTAAACTATTATTCGCTAACTGTTGTGGTTAAATTAACGATCGAATTTAGTGACGATTTTGTGGTTGAATTTTGTGATTGACTTTTAAGATTGAATTGATGACTAAAGTTTGAGACTAATTTAACAATCACTTTAAATTAATTTGTTATGTCATTAACGATTGATTAAGAGACAAAATTTGTGACATCAATAATTATTTTTATTAAATATTTAGTCACCAATTTTATTCTAAATTTTATTGAATTTTTTTTAAAATTCATTACTTTAATGTCCAAAAGAACAATAAAAATAATTTTTTTAATTTAATTTCAATATCTAAAAAGTTCATACACCAAAATCATTTAAAAGCATTAATCATATCACCGTATGTAACTAAAGAATATAATACATTTAAGTAATATTTCTAAGTACTCAAAATAATACAAATAAAATTTTAATTTATATAAAATATATTAAGTTATAACAAATTGCAACATATTGATTTTTCGAATTAACTTATCATTATCCATTTAACTCTTCATCATCATGATCACGAGCATTATTTTCATCAATCTCATCATCAAACTTATCAACAGTATGATCACCAATCTCATCATCATTATCACCAATTTCATCTTTATAAATTTGATCTCTAATATATGGCGTGAGTTTAAAGTTCAATATATTCATCAATTATTTTATCAAGTGGTTGTTGTGTTCAACCGCTCTATTTGTATTAATCGATTCTTTTTTAAGTTGATTTTTCTCTACTAGAAGAAGCATGAGAGAAAATAAAGTAAAAAAAGAAATGAGCTTTATGTTAAAATCTATATTTGATTTTACAAAGCTTGCAACAAAAGTTCCAAAAATGCTACTAACCACTCATCTCGGTTAAGAATTGGAGGAATTGTGTTTAACATTATTTAGAAGTATTCCTTAGAATAAATAGTAGTAGCAGATCTGTTGTGCACATCAGATATCTAAACTAAAACTTATACCTATAATGAAAATAAGGAAAACACAAAAGAAAACATAAACTTCGAAAAAGAACATTATGCATTCATTCATAGGCATTCACGCATAAATTGCTAAAAATTTATATTTATCCAACTAAAATGATTGTACCTGAACAAAATCATAACAAGAAGGGATATTCAATTGAGAAGTAAAAAATATTACAAGGTATCCATATTGATTGGACACAATAAACCTCTAAAGTGCATAATTGAAGATACATTTTACGCATGTTTTTCTACATAGAAAGCACCAACACAAAAGATGCTACAAATTGAAAGCTAAATGCGATATCGGTTAAATTTCTAGGATTTTTACTTTCATGCTACCTTGTCGGTGACAATAGTGTTTAGATTTGAATGTTTTAGTATAAATGAGAGTTTGCAATATGAATGATAGACAAAGTAAATATACATAAATATTAAATACGTATAAAAAAAACAATTTGACAACGTATATATATGCTAATGGAAAGAAACTTGGCATGGACATAAGTATAGCTAAAGCCAAGTACTATACGCCTTGTTATGTATATAAATTCCGCAAAAATATCAAGGATGATAATTATCCAGATATTAAACCAATCCTTGATTAAAATATCCATAATGCAGCCTCCTTGATTCTCCCACATTTGTAGTATTTAAGTTATACTCTCTTCAATCCTAATTATAAATAAATAAATAAATAAAAAATATTAATTATAAACAAACATATATAAATTCACAGAATTTTAATTAATTCTTATTAATTTTCTTGTGATATAATTAAAAATGATAATAAATTTTAAATAAAAAGAATTTTAAAAAATAAAATATTTATGATTAATAACATGATAGTTCAAAATAAATTGAGATCAACTTATATCCTAAACCATAAATATAATATTTAAATAATTAAAGTTATATCTATCGATGACCATGCTAATTATTAAACTCAATCTTTACACATAATAATTTAAAACAAAAATAACTTAAAGATAGATCATGAAAATTAATCACGAAATATCACCACAATGTTACTAACAGATCATACAAGGCTAGATTAGTCTTATGAAAAAATGAGTAAGGGATAAAATGGTAATAATAAGCTAAAAGAAAATTACCTTTGTTAAATTTTTGTAGAGATTGTTTTGGCACAATTTTGCATTTTTCAAAAACAACAAAAAATTGTACTCGTGAGTTTTAAGATGAATTTGATTTATTTT